>BLKM01000900.1:1180698-1317727 GCA_013340265.1 Coptotermes formosanus
TGCACGTGAAACCGATATTCGTACGATATACTGCACGTGAAACCGATATTCGTACGATATACTGCACGTGAAACCGATATTCGTACGATATACTGCACGTGAAACCGATATTCGTACGATAGACTGCACGTGAAAACTACTGGTGCAGTGCTATTCATCAAACTGCATATGACTTCGCGTTCCGTTGAATACTCATTGTGAAAAGGATGTTCCAAAGCCCATTGTATAATTACTGTCTTCTGGGATTCAGTACCGTGTAATCTGTTAAGTAAATAAAGGCCATGAAAAGCAAGCAGGCCTGTGTGGAATAAACAAATAAGCGGTTGGCCATAAAATATTATTTCAATTTAAAATATCTATTACGCGAATTTCTGAAATTGTAAGCATTTATCCTTAGCCCTACATAAACGTATATCTTGGATTCGATAAAGCAATTTGTCGAAGTAGCAGCAAATGCACTTAAAGGCCATCAAACTTCCATTTCAACCGATCACTCTTGCTGGCAGCGGAAAAGGAAATTGGAGTAGAGTTCAATACCATTCTAGTGGTCAGAATTCATTAGAGCTACAACCGTTGGTCAATCGAGGTTCTTTTGGAATTTCAAAACAGGACTTTTTTTTCGTGCCAAGACCTTCTTTTATTACCAGATAGAGCTGTTGAACCCAACAAAGCGTTACGTACTTTCTAATACGGTAAAAGCAACAATTTATATTTCATGATTTTAGGTACGATTTGACGTTTGACAGATTTATTCGTAAAATAAACTTTGAGGATATAGGGGGAATGTAAACCTGAAATTTAATTTATGTTTTATAGTTAACCTTGTCTCCTCTGTAACCAATATTTCATTGGTCTTTAATATTCACGTAATTTAAACACCCAATCAGTACAGAAAGCTCGAGGTACTTGCATATGAGAAGCTTCGCAGTACCTCAAATATTATTAAGGTAATCAAATCAAGGAGGATGGGACGGGCAGGCACGTGGTAGATGTGGGGGGGGAATAAATGCCTACAGGATTTTGGTGGGGAAAATTTAAGGAAACAGACCACTCGGAAGATCTAGGCGTAAATTGAAGGATAATATTAAAATGGATGCTAGAAATTTGGGATATGAAATCGTGGAGTAGACTCATCTGACTCAGACTAGGGACAAGTGGTTAGGCCTTTTGAATGTGGTAATGAACCGTTGGGTTTCATAAAACGCAGAATATTTCTTGACTGAGAAACTGCTGGCTTTTGAAGAAGGGCTCTCCTCTGGTGAGTAAAGCTACGTATTTAGGTAGGAAGGTAGGTACGTAGGTATTTAAGTAGGTAAGTAGGCAGATAAGTAGGTGGGTACAGAGACCTATATCCTCCTTACCTACCAAACAAGTACCTGGCTGGCTGGCTGGCTAGATGACTGGCTAAGGCTATCCTTCACCTTCTAAAGCCTAGCGGTAACTTTACGTACCACCAGGTTTAACATTAAAAAATTCTACGTGATGCCCACATTGCGTTTATGTGTTTTGTACGGATCTCAGAACAAACAGCAACTTTTGCCTTATAAAACACTAAGAGATTTGTTTTTATAACCGAAGTGGAGAGTGTTTACAGCGCGGTACGCACTGAGTCCTTATATAAAACAGATACGCTTCTTCTTTAAAGGGTTAATGACTCAATTCCTGACAGAGAAGGTTCATGACTGATGATTTAGCGATAGAGTGGCTGACTGGCTTATGACTGAGCAGCTGACAGATTTACTAAGAGAAGCTGGGAGATTTAATGGCATCCTGTCTAATCCTGCAGTACCATACCCGCTACTGGGCACTTCGATGAGCCAGTTCCATCCAACTTGTATCTACAATAGTGAGGTCCAGCTCAGTAGCTCCCACCCTTGGCATTCCCAGACACTGTTGCTGAGTGGAATTAATTACCGTGCTCGGAACAGACCGTCACTAAACCCTATACTGAGCCACACGAACAAAGCCCAAAAAATCGAAGACGCCTAAGCCCATTTTTCTTCGCACCCGTGCTCACTACAGTTTCTCGTCTACTTCATGCACCTTCTTTTGATTATCGCAGAAATATTTGTGCAAAAGCAGAAAACATAAAAATTCCTCATTCAATATTATACTTTACCTGTTACATCCTGTTATGTATTCCCGTTTACACATGAATATTTTCCGTGGCACTATTATGAAAGGCTTGCAGGCTTTCAGCCTACGTACCTGGTAAAGCATAAGCAAATAACGTGTAAATTTCACAGAAAAACGCTTCACTGCCCTGTAAATGTTTCTAGAATTTCCATAACAGACGCTAGAAAAGTGCCGGACAGGCAAAATGGAAGTCCTGTTATACGACACAAAAAATTCCAAAATGGGAAGCGTAATATCTATTGGCAGCTTCCCTCAGTTTTAATATGTAAATTGAGAATAAGGAATTCTGCATAAATATCTGTAACAGACATTTAAACAAACAGAACGACAATTAATGTGAAGGAGATAGACGGTTAACGTAGCATGGTCAAGCTTGCTTAAAATAATGTAATTCAACCCAGCACTCTAATGTCTCTTAAATCGCCCCACTCGAACCAGACTAACTGAAGGATTAGGGACACAAATTAAGTGAAAATACAAGAAAATGAAGGGTTACTTGTAAGAAATCCACTCACCATTAGTCACTTTATAACGGAATCTCTCCACGTCACTCGGACATTATATCAAAGTATTTTCACATAATACAAAAGACACTTTACTAGTCCTTTCTTCCTACTTGTCATTTTTAAGACATGAATAAGCTTAAAGCCATAGAGCGTTAGCTTATCTGACAGTCCGTCCTTCCGGATGATTCAACTTAACCGCTGGACGGATTCCGATAAAATTTAGTATTAAAGAAACCCAAGTTAAATTGTCTCAAGCAATAACTTTTCTGATATGTATTTGTGAGACGCGGGTTTCAATTTCATCTGTAGCACGGACTCCTGACCCAGTAATTTTATGTATTTCCTAAGCAGGCCTACTTGCACATAAATGGTGCTGTGGTATATCCAAAGATGCTACGACTACTTCCTTCGAAATCATTATGCCCTATCGCCCCACTGTTCGGCAGTCAGTAACAGCCAGTCGGCCAGTCGTTTAGTCACAAGGTCGGTGATTCCTCAGTTAGTAGCCTAGCCGGCCAGTCATTCAGTCACTAAGTAGGACCTGTCAGTCAGTCAGTCAGTCAGTCAGTCAGTCAGTGAGGCAGGCAGTCTTTTGCCGAGCCGGTTATTCATTAGCACATGAGAAGGATTCAACTGTGCAAGTGTAGGCGATTCTTGAAAATATGTGAATGGTAAAAATCAATTAACCAGTGATTAAAGAGAAGCTATAGACAGCATGGGAAGACTGACGTTCATTTAAATTATGTATGAAATTTCAATCCGCACCTCACAGAGAAAAAAATTTTATAAGGACGTAAACATGCATTAGCGTAAGGTAAAGGTAAAGTTCGCATTATAATAGACCATGAAGGCCAGTAGAGGCGTAGCTCTACTCTTTCTTTAACCTCAGCGTTAGATCGGGTGGGTGGTCAGCACCACGACCCGGCCGCTTTACCTCCGGGAATGACCCGGTACCCGTTGTACACGAGGGTGTGTAGGCCCGACGCCCGGTCTGGATGCGTGCGGAAAACCTCAACCCCACCGGGTTTCGATCCCCGGACCGTCCAGCCCGTAGCGAGTCACTACACGGACTGAGCTATCCAGGCCCGCATTAGCATACATATATATTTGCACATTTATTTATTTGCTTAATTAATTAATTAATTAATTAATTTACTTATTTATTTACTTATGAAAGGTAAAACGAATGTAAGTGGAAACTGCGTGTACGTCTGTAGGGCTTGCACTGTGTCATTACTGTTATAAGGAAATACACTATACGAGTAAACATGTTCGTATCCTAGATGTGTTACTGAGGCGACACGTATATTGGAACATTACCATCGTCTTATTAACTGAAAGGAAGACTTTGGGAGGAGGTCAATATGTACAGCTTCAAGGAAAGACAGGCTTACAGTATCGCGGTGTCCATATACCATGTTGCGTGACGGTCCGTCCCTCCTTAGAATGTCAAGCCGCTCAGTACCGTATATTCTTACAGTGTCACACCAACAGAAGAACCCCACACCAGTACATACTGCTAAATTCTTGCCGGACAAAGTATAAATAACGCGGCAGGGGTAACGTTTGAGATAAAAGTGGCACTTCTTCAAATGAGATCCTAAGATTTCGTGTAGTGACTGAGTTGAAAATATGCAAGCTCTGACATTATAATATCTTTGTACAAAAAAAAACAACACGGTGGCCCGCTGAACGTGCACATTTGGCGTTAGATTTGATGGACATAACTAATGAACAACAGACACATGCGTTTTATTTAATTACGACGTCAGTTGCTAAGTTTGCACTGTATGGCTATGGCGGCAGATCAATGAAACATGCGTATGGGCATATGCTATAGTGGCGGAATGATACGCATAGGGAAAATCGAAGTGCTTCCCCAAAACATGTCCCTTTACTACTGTATCCATCACCAAATAACATACGGACGGACTGGACTCGGATCAAGCCCGAATCTCCGCGAGAAAAAGCACAAACCATGGCAAGGAGCAACCAGTGGTAAGCAAGATTTTACATGCAGAAAGATCACAAACCTACAAAACATTCTATATGGACCATTTTTACGGGTATGTATATTCACATAAGGGAACTGGGAGAGCGGATTCGGTGTAGTCACTGTGTTGGGCTGGAAAAACCGAGGTTCGAACCTCGGCTGGAGGAGAGACTTTTCTCTTGTTCAACACGTCCAGACCGGCCCTGGGGCCCACTCAGTCAACTGTTCAGTGGATACCGGGCTTATTTCTTGGGGAACGCAGGGGGGGGGGGGGGTTGTAAAGCGGCTGGGGCGTCAATTTTGCCACTCAGCTCTATCTAGCGCCGAGGTTACGAACGAGTAAAGCTATACTTCTGCACTCTTTGTATGCCTTCATGGCGAGGAAAATGGAAACTTTTAATTCTTACCTTTATTTTTATGTTCATATACACACACAGAGAGTTTAAACTTATACGGAAGGATACCGCGCACATTTTACATTTGTGCTCTTATGGTAGCCGAGGAAGTAAAAACATTATGCGAACGAGCCACAATATTATGTGACGCGTATATTTCCTATCTCGATCATACAGTTAAACGCTGGTGCTTCCATCTGTCATTTATTACAGAACTCCCTGATAAAGAGTCAGCTGGTCCAAGTCATGTTGGAGATGCAACAAAATAATTGGGCTAGCTCACCTTCAGTATACGCAGTTCACTTGTTGTTACGAAGTAACAAAATTTGACTTTCCCCAGTGATCTATCGCAATATAGGTAATTAAATATAAATGTGATAGGCTGCTAACCCACAGACGGGATCCGAGGAGCAGCAGCTGTAGGGACTGTTCCCTTCGCAACCTACCCGGGCCGGTTCTGGGGACCGCCCATCTTCATGTTCGATTATACTGTCGACTCTTACATGAAGCTAGAGCGGCCGGAGCGTCAGGGTAACTACTTACACCCGTGTGGTGCTAAGATTTAAAACCGCAATGGTTAGCATTAATGCCAGTGTTCAGATACCGGGATAAATCAGCTAAACTTCTGCTTGATACGAATTATACGCTACAAACTGTAGGAGAGGCGTATATAAAATAATCCCTGCCATAAAATAGATTACATCCCGACACGTGCAGGATTTTCTTCTTCATCTGCCCAAATCGGTTCACGCTTTTCTTATGCCATGTGTAGACAAGCTTTCCGGTGATAAAGAAAATGTGGTAGCGCGAATCAATTTTGTTTCATGCCGATGTTTTTAACGCGTGGAATTTTGCATTAATACCTACGTGACCAGACCTGATAACCTGTTTCAGTTTCGAGTTATGTTGCCAGGTTGCAAGAATCCGGTTGGTAGAGCAGATGGCCGGCTACCTTCTAATTAGCGCGTCTGGCTGACTCGCCAAGTCAGTCCCGAGGGCCCAAGCCAGTTTCCAGAGCATCTGACTCATATTCTCTTGCCATATCAAGGGCTGTAATTATTTATGATCGATGCCAGCGGTTAGAATGGTGGAACTGAAAGCGAAAACCCTACAAAGTGGCTGGTAGCTGCGTTGCAATGTATAACGATAGAGTGGGCTCATAAAGGGGTTCTATATGGACAGAAGTTAGAGTAACGATCTCACTTATAGTTAACCTTAGACCTATACTGTTCATGCTGTCGTAACGCCGACACTCCAGCGTACATCCTACACATACAATGCCAAACACAGCTTCTATATTTGATACTGTACGCCATGGTTTATTACTTTAAATTAACTTTTCTCCTGTCCCGTACAGACACATTCATGTGCCCTGGTGGGTTCCGGAACATACAATTTTTATCAGTTTAAAACATTACAAGAAGTCTTCAGTTGTTGTTTGTACGCTGCAAAACTTAACTGAGATATTAGCGCTTTTCTGTTAGCACAGTTCATACAGTAGTTGTAACATAAATACTTTCAGTATTTGTTATGAAAATACTGCTAAAATACGGCTTACACCACTACAAATTTATAAGCTACAGAGATACTTCATACAAACGTAGGCCAAACTTAATAACGGCAGACCCTGCGATTACTTAAAACAACAAATCTAATTTAATAAAATAATCATTGGTATTAAAGGTTCTAAAACTACATGTGAAGAATAAATAAACACTAGTTCCTTTATATATAAACTTACACAGGGTGTTCCATCAAAAAGAAGTCCTCTAGGAACACCCCTTTCAATAGAAGCTGCTACACCATCCGCAAAATGTAACGTCTATAAAAAGACTGCGTACGCACTAGTGAACTGACCCACTGCTCAGTCTTTAAGTAACAGATATACAGATTTCTCCCATCTATATATATGTATATTTTAATGGCTATACTTGGGTGATTTTAAACTACGAGTACACACGCATATAAAGTATATTACTCCTTGTAGGGAATACTAAGTTATCATAGGCCTTTACGAATTTATAATTTTATAATTTTAATTTCAACTGTAAAGGAGAGGCCGACACCTCAACATACACATTTCTTTTATGATTTTGTGAGTTTCTGCCTGATGATAGCCAGCGTACGCGCCCGAAACATGTCGCAGGATAGTAAAAAAAAGGGGCATGAAGATAATGTTGTGTTACTCTGTAAAGACTGAGATACTGATCAAAACTTTCCCTTAATGCAACACACTGACTTAAATACCTCCCACTACATCAATAAGATTACATGGGCACACAGATCTGATACGGAAGAAGATAGTAACGATTCAAGGTACAGCCTTGCAGCAGTCGGTCGATGTTACAGAACATCAGACTAGTGTGAAATGAGGCAGTGAACTGCATAGGGAATCAGCTTCACTAGGCACTGTAGTGGCAGCAGGAACACAACTGAGTACGTCCGAACATTAACATCTTCATTAGAACGGTCCATGTTGTGCTTCCAAGTACCTGTTCAGACTCTGTGCTCTAAACGCCGTAATAATTTGCATACCGAGCTTGTTCAAACAAAAGGCGCATGTCAAAAGTTTTATTACCTAAAGGAAAGTATTCGTTATTATGTACTCCTTTGACAACGTACGTAAAATGAAGGCGTAATGAAATGTGCGTACATGGGCTAATCCGTGTATTTTCTTCAAAAACTATTTAATTTTGATGGCATTTGGCACCTGGCGGAGTCGAGAATAGCATCATAAAGTACAGCAGAGAAGAAAATTATAAGTTCAAATTTCCTTAAAAAATAAAGAAAGAAGCTACAAACGCGTTTACTCAAAGTACATTTTTCCTTCCCCTGTACGCATGTATCAGTCAGTACTGATTTGAATGTGTAAGCACTGGTATCTGAATTGCTTCCACTGTTGTCACTATTATCACTACAACAGAAGCTATAATGTAAGTGCTGGTACTGTCCACTGACCAGGATATGATCCCTGCTAGTTTATGCGGCCGATGCGCAAGCGCAAGATTTCGTGGTAAATGACTACTTGCTACTAAGCACCTTGCAAGCGTTCGCACAGTGCGCTCGCTTACTGCGCACTAATCGAGATGCTTGATGTTTTCAGTCTGTCTCTCCTACCAATACCAGTCCAATAGTCCCTCTTGTAGCCAGCAGTCCACCGCACCGCACCAGACACACCCACCCCCTCAACCCCGCAGGGAACACCTCGTGGTCTGCTGTCTGTACAATTTTCTTATAAGTCTGATCACGTCGTGTAGTTGCCATCACTGCTTGCGAATCATCAGTAAGCCGCAGCACGTCCCAGGAGGGTTCTGTGTTAAACGTGTCCCGCCCCAGACACGAAGTGTCAGCCTCAGGTAATTCTGGGGGCAGTTGACTCAATCCCCTCGCAATATTCCGCGAGTATTTCGCTTAAAACGATAAAGCTACACATCCCAGTCTAATAAAGTCTTCCCGGGAAATCCGCCCTTGTGCGAGTGTATAATTTGGGAAGGCTGGTATTCAGCCATAGCAGAACACTGACGATGGTGACAGGGCACGTCACTGAAATGTTGGTATAACTGAAAACTTGACGCGGCTGTCAGCCCGAGAAAATTTTAGTGAATGTAGGCGCCGTGAGGCTTCAAGACCCACAGATCTGTGTTCTTCAAAGGGAAGCCCAACAATTCCTACAGTCCTGCAATTTGTAGAGCAGTAACAATGATTAACATCGAATATTAAGAAGTTTCTTATGGGAATTTGGTCAATAAAACAAAAAATTTACAGTGTTAATTGGAAGTCCAGTGACGCAATTCCTGTCCTACAGCCTGTAGAATCTAATCATCTGCCTACATATTCAAGCCCCGGTATCTGATGAAGCCCCGAGTAAATTTTAACTAAGTAAGCTGCTTTCTTTTTTTACTTTAAGGACGTATTCTGTCACTGCTGCGACCCCTTTAGCATTTCGCAAAGTCAATCGAGAAGCTGGCTTCTACAGCGTCCGCTTGTGTTTATGTGCACACATATTCAGGCATACAATTTTCTTCTAGTTTAACATCACTGAACCAACTAGGCCGTATATGTTACATAGCATCGAATGAGGTGGACTGATGATACTGAATAGTGAGAAAGGATTTGGGTGAAGAAGAAATGAAACTTATTTTAAAACACAGTTCCTGCATTCGCGTGGAAGGTTTGATCAAAACTATCCAACGTGCAATCCACATAATTGTATCATGGTCAGACATTACACCCTATTACTTGCAGGACAGAAATGATGCAATCATTAAAAAACTCATGGGGTTACTTTTCTGAAAATCTTCACATATGGCACGACCAAAACCTTCAGGGAAACTGCGAATTACGAGGAACTGCGGACAATTTTACTCTGATCAAATATAAACAAATTGCCGCTTCTTCCACGAAATAAAATATTACATCATTTCCTACCAATCTCAAGCACAAAGCTATGAAGGCTTAAGGGGAATACAAGAACAGCCCACAACATTCATAACCTCGACATCAGACGAAGGACACTAGTCAGCTTCCCACTTCTGCCTCCTTCGCCCAGGGCGAAAGCACCTCATACACATTGGCAGGAGTTGGTGTGGCTCCAGGACAGACTGCACGCTGTGACGAAGACACAAAAAGTGCCCCTGCCCTAAACCAAGCATAGGCCTTCTAGCCCGCAGCTTAGTCCCTACAGTGACAGGACTGGCCCAGATCCACATGTTGCTGAATAAATTATAGGCCTACGTAGCAAAAGAAACTAAAATCGGACCCACAAATGGGCTGATTTTAAAACACTTGCAAATCGCATTTCAACCCAACAGATATCCTGCTAGCACACGTGCATGAGAACCACCTGCCTGTCAAAATCCCGATTGCTGACGGACAGGAATAGCCCCAGTTATCTACAGTGCACATGAAGGAACTTCAGAGACTCATAGGCTGAGTTAGCATTGCAGATAGGGTAACATGAACCGCCAACAGAGCACGATCTGTCTCACTTTACAGTCCAAATTACAATCGATTTCCAGAGTTTTGTAAGCCGAGATGGCCCGTCAGTAAAGTAACAGGTAGTAAGCTGAAGTCAAGAGATTGCCGACAGGTGCAGGAATCCTTCTATTCGCCAGGACGTGAAGAACGCACCTCACAGCAAGATATGCATCGTTTCACACCACCAGTGCAAAGTCACACAAGAGTGGCCTTTCTGCTTTTTCCGCTGCCGTGGAAGATCACCGGTCGCTTTTTTAGTTTACTGCCTCAGCTTTTCAGTGCGACATCACATTTTAATCAAAAACAATAAAGATTTAATACTAAACATGAGAGCTATTAGCAAAAGTGTACAGGCAAAAAGTATGTCTCAATTGGCCAAAATTTCTAAATTAGAATAATCTGGACAAAACATAGCATAAGGGGATAAAATAAAATTTTAAGGTATAACGAAGTTAATTTAAGAGCAGATGAATTCCAGGAATGCCTACCACCATCCAATTCTAAATATTTTAACTTCTCCTGTCCTGTAATGTAAAAGTCCTGACAATTAAAGTTAGAAAGCTGAGGTGCAATGTTAGATGCTGACATGTCTGTATGTATGTATGTATGTATATGAAACTTAGTCTCCCACTGTAGAAAGCACAATGCAATTAAGAGTGTCTGAAAAAAAAGTTCTGAAGAGAAAATTTGGATATGAGAGACCGGAAGCGAACAGGGGCATAACAGACTATATAATGAGGAGTTTATAACGTTACACTTCCTCCGGAATGTTTATCGAGATTGACTAAAAGCAAATTAAACAGGACTTTGGAAAAAAGTTTATTCAGTAAAATAAAATACTTAAACACTTTATCATAAACAAAACACTATTATTGATTTACACTGAAAACAAATTATCGTAGATCATGCAGGAGGATGGAAATCAGAATAAAAAGTGCAATTAGCAGTTATCGAATTACGCCTCTCAATTTCACTATAAAGCAAACGCGCTCACGGAATCGCTGGAAGTCGCCTGCGAAACCCAGGGTCCAGCGCAACACAGTTTGAATACCACTACTCCAAGTTATCGTAGCGCAAATAACAGCTTGCTTGTATTCATGTAATTAAATAACGATATATTGTCTTGATGTGTCAAATACTTGATACTGAAGACTTCTGAAAGAAAGTACACCTACTTGATTCATTGTGAGTGGAACCATTGAACATACAGATATGCCCACAGCCTTAGTTTCTAAAGAAAATAAAATTTGTCGAAATAAATTGTACAGGTGGGTTGCACGTTTCAGGTTCTTCACATAATGATACATGCATAAAGCCTACCCAGGGTTGAAAATACTGTTACAGAACATTGTTTCCTAACGTGCGTGTATATTGTTCAAGCACTTTTTTCCTATTGTCTCTTCGCTGCATGCATCATCCGCTTTACTTGGCAACAGCGTTACCACAAGAGCGATAATCTGTTATTAACACCGGACAGCGCACAGATATAAATAACACCATAAGTCTTCATGTAACAGAGATCAAGACTTACCATAAATTCCACCAAGTAAACGTATTTTGAATCCACGAAGGTCAAATGGCTATAACGCAACTGCGATGAAATTGAAAAGTCCTTCAGAGAGTTTCAGCCTTTGAATAGCCTGTCACTTTAAGCACTTTATGTAATATTACAAGCTTTAAAGCTCGCAGTTCATTGTAAAATTAAATTAAACCCATTCTGTGTGCAATATAACCTTCCTTCTAGGCTTGTAATAACAACGCGAGTTGTCGATGACAATGCAGAAATCGTAACGCCAATATAAGAATGCCCCTATTACAGAAGTGACCAAATCCGTAACATATATTCCATATTACGTTTCTATTTAGCTAATTATACGCTTGAAGATAATCCACAATTACATTGAAATGCGTAAAGGATGCTGTGTATATAAACGAGACTAGCCCACATATGTTTTTAACGGGCTCAGAATGGCGCAGTTTTGTGAATTTCAAGTCACATATAAAACGGGGAAACTAGTGAACCTTTAATAATTACCAGAACTCGGCGAAGGTATGGAATTAGCCAGTTTCGTACTGACAACCATAGAAGAACTGCTCACACACTAAAAAAATCTACTCTTATAGAATATCTGAGGTAAAATTATACACAGAAATGATCGACATTCAATCGTTTTTCATTACGCAGTCTGTCTTGCAACAGGTTCACAGCCTCTTCCAAGCGAGTTCTCCAGAAAGTGCGATCTAGAAGGCCTACTACCTCTTTCAAGGTCCAATATCTGATATTGTCCTTAAGGTCATCCAGCAGCTGCTTATATCTTCTTCGTCGTCTTCTGTCCCTTCTAACTTTCCTTCAATAAAGTGTTTTAGAAGACAGATCCTACGCAAGATGTAGTGCATGAATTTACAATTTACACTCGCTGTGCAATGTAAACCATTAAACCGAACAGCAGTGGTCCGGACGCCTGGGGCTGGTTTCCCCCACAGAAGCAGGGTTTTCTCTTTTTGCCACAGCTTCGAGGCAGTCCTGAATCCCAGCCACTCTCTGATCCGACGGCTGGAAAGGACTTTGTAGGGAATAAAGTGGCGGAACTTTAGCGTAATGGCTCAGATGCACACAGTTTGGAGGTTAAGAATACCCAAACTTACCTGCATGTTTACCTCAGATGAGGGGAGAGCGGTGCTTAGGAACAGCGACAACTACAGTTTCACTTTCTACAATATCAGGATCAAAAAGGAAGGTAGAAATTTGAAGTTTTTTTAATGGAATGTGTCGTAATTGCTGACACAAAGTCCTGAAGCTACGAACCTTTGTCTCAGCTCCTAATACAGCAGTTAGCACTCCTACTGCACTCCTGACTTCTATTGATGGGGATTCCACCCCAGAGCGCATTAACGGAAGATTCGGATTACATGAGACATAGAGCACGTTTAACGGGATTGTATAGAACAGAACTCTTGGGGGGGGGGACATCTGTCGTCTTACCGAAGACGCACGCACAGAAATATGCACATGTTTCACACACACACACGCGCGCGCGCGCACACACACACACACACATTCCTCTGATGACAGCCTGATCTGTGCACTTGAAAACGTTAAGTTTAAGTAAGCCCAAGATTACACTTAACCTACAGGCCTACGGAAAATATCCTTAAACATTCCTCGTTATACAGCGCAAAAATCAGCGTATTAAATAATCCTGTCGCGTCAGTGGTACTGTAAGCTTTCCAGGCTTCAGTGTATCGGAAGTACGAACCCCTTTGCTTTGCAATTCCTACAAACCAATGAACACCCTTCATTTGGGCATCTGTCCCCTCGCGTGTTTAATTGCATCATGTTCACCTCGCAGCCCGTCTCTGACTGACTAGTTCATTGGCGGTCAGACATTCCTCTATACGGATTTAGTAAAAGCGAATGAGCGATCACACTGTACAACCCATTAGCTTCCCCTGACAATAAACTGTGGCCTGTTTATTTCATTAGGCCTTTACGTACTAAATAACAATACATGAATATTTTCAGTATACTTCCACGGCAACATTCAGTTTCTATTCTTTAAGACCTACAAATCAGCTTCAAGCGCTAAAAGAAGACTTCTTTCATTGGTCTCCCCAGATATCAAAGAAAATTAACCAAAGAAGGGCCAGTGTTTCTAGGCGAGATATCTCATGCAAAGCATGTAGGTCGATTGCAGTTAACAGTCGAAATGCAGCTCACAGCATAGGTGATTTTCATCATAAATGCATTCTGTGTGAATTTTCGTTCCCTTACGTTATTAATAATCAGAGCAAACCCCAATAAGTTTCTTCGTTTACTTCGTTTTCTACCAGAAAGTCATGTGCCGAAATATGGTGGCAGAAATCTACAGTTTTTAACACTGTAAACTCCTATGACACAGATGGTTATAAACTCACATGTATATTACTTTTCCTTCTTTTATTAGACACGTAAAATATAAACATTATAAAATGAAAGCTGTAGCTCTTAATAATGCCTATACTATTAGTCACGCCAACAATTTCTTTTGTAGGAGGACCTGGTCTTCAGACAGACGAGCTCTGCCTACAAGAGGGTTTGTATTTGTAATGGCATGAACCAAATTAAATTCGCTTTGCAACGTTAGGTGTACAAACTTGCACCAAATTTGATCAAAACCCTTCTCGCACTTTCGGAGATAAATCTTGCCAATAGCCGAATGGGCACTATCATTACATAGAATTCGTGAACAGAACGCAAAATAACATTGAGCCTGCAGTATGGAGATTGTCATAACTGCGTGAAAACACACACACACACACACACACACACACACACACAATGGACCTACTGGTGGTGCATGGAAAGTTTACATCCACCTTGTAATTGCAAAGAAGTCATCTGCACATAAACAGACGCTTGGACGTTTAGTCGTCTCTGTGTTTAAGCACCATGACATGAAGACGTATAATGTAGGGAAAGATGGCAAAGTTCCATGCACTGTAGAACTCAACAGGCGTACTCGTGCCAGTATGTCAGGGGAAAGCAGAGCGCTTCCGCCGCTTCGTGCCAGGAAAAGTGCCAGCTTTACTCAGGTTGTAGCAGCCTGGTGAACACCAGGCACTCCGAATGTAGTGGTGAGCAGAAGTATCTTGTTTCGTTCATGTGAATTTGTTTCACTCTATTTGTGTGAAATTAAAATTAAAAGATTTGGTTTCGAATTGCATTATAGTAAGTTATTTTAAGACATCAGATCTGTGTTTTGCAAAAGTTAGTGTTAAGGATCACTTGTGTTAAAGCTCTGGAAAATCAGTGCTACCTTTTCGATATACGGCAGGAATTTTCGCTAAGTAAAAACACACCGCCTTCTCAGCCATACGCTTCACAGTCTCGAGCTTTTAAGAGCTATGAGTTACCAAGTCGTCGTCTCTGACCTTTTCCTTTCATCTATCAATTTTCTCGTCCACGCCTTTAATTACAACTTCTCTTGTAACTAATAAGGTTCATTAACATAAACACACACACAAATGCATTTCTGTAGTCTACCTTCTTTTTATTTGTCATTTCGTAACCACTTCACATTCAGATCCATGTAAAAGCATAGACATCGCTATGACACTACACAACTGTCTGAATATGATGACTTATTCTTAACTTACAAAGAAAACTCGCGGACTCCGCATTCTAACAGTTGTACGTTTAAGTCGAGTTTATAGAGAAACTACGAGTAAAATGACAAGTTTAGGTTCAGCAACCCTTGCAAATAAACTAACTTTTCTTCGCAACAACAAAAACAACAACAACAACAACAACAACAACTACTACTACTACTACTACTACTACTACTACTACTACTACTACTACTACTACTACTACTACTACTACAGGCACATTGTTCGCAGCAGTTGGAATAACAGGACCCCAAGTGTTGGTTTGAAGACCAAGGCTTGTTGCGCAGCCATTTTACTTCACGGAGTTCTTGGAGTGAGGCCCTGTTGTCCACTGGTTGTCACTGCTACAGTGAATTTCAGTAACGTCTGCATCTGGTATTTACACAGGAGAGACTCTATGTTCCGCGGATCCACAGTCCCGTTCAAACTATCTTTTTTATATTAGCCTAATTATTTCTCTCGTAGATTATTTTGCAAATAAATACTAAAAAATCTCACTTCCACTATCTTAACATTTGAAAAACTGTTGCTTTTATACATTGTTTCCTTCCAAACATACTTTTAAAACACTCAAAACAATCACGCAGGCCAGCGGCTCACTTCATATAACCAAGATTACAGGTTTACCTTCCTATAAAATTATTTATATCCTAACAGCAAAATTTCGATTATCTAATCAAAATCAAAGTGATTACCCTAAATTGGAATTCTATGTAAGAAACCCTGCAGTTGTAAGAAATTTAAAAATTCTTGTTTTGTATACAAATCTTTTTTGACTTGTCATTCAGCAGCGAACTTACAGCTGTTATGGAATTTTCATTCCAGACCACCGGTTTGAATCGATTCCATTCCTCTTGTATGTAAATCGACACGCAATCTGCATTGCTAAGGACGAAGACTGCCAGCACATTACATGTTTGTTCCCAAAGTGCTTCGCTTCGTCTGGCCACCGTCAGTTTGAGCCTTTCAGCCTGTATAATCATGCAATATTCAGATGTCACAGTATTTGCAGACTTAATATCCATTCATTACGAAACGCAGTCTTCACCCTGTGTGGCATGTGACGACGCTCTTCTTTACAAAAATTTATGCATCCCATTCGTACGAAAATATTTCACAACATAATTGTTTGCTTTTCTCATATTTCAAATTTGAATTATCAGTAACGATTTCCGATTTTATTTTCTGCTCTGTTCAAATATTCAACTGACCCATTCATTCACTCAGCCACAGCATTCGTTTCCATTGAGCAGTTGATAATCACACTCATCAGTCCACGAACTTCCTCCTTCTCAATTTTGTTTCCTATTTAATTCCTCTCTCCCCCACTTTCGTTGCTCTCATATTACACCTTTCGTTCCTTGGTTTCTTTCTTACAATCCTTTATTCCTATCTTTCTTTGTTTCTCTCTTAACCATCTATATGCATTATTTTATACGGTAAATAACATACAGTGTGTTGGAAAGATCAAGCCGGTCCTTCTGCATGTTTAGTATCCGAATATACAGAACGCCTTCCGCTGAAATCTGGTTATATGTTCTGTATAAACATTATTTTAAATAAAGCTTAAGTAGAATTTTATTGACAATCTCAAAAAATGTTCAACTTTCAAAAACTTTGTGACTGTCACGTATAGCATTAAGAGGAACAAGCATCATTCCATTAAAGCCCAGTGTCTGCTGCACGTTAAACCAGGCACAACACAAAACACTCTGAATTTTGTCCATCCCTTGTATTTATGTGTTTCGTATAACTCTTACAATAAAGAGACATTTGCTTATATAAAACTCAACGACTGTATTTATAATGGAAACAGACAATGTTCTATATGAGGTACGAACTGAATATTTACATATAATGTAGACACAAACAGCTAACTGATAGACTTTAATTTTTGGTGAAATACAAAAGCAAATACCTTATCACTCATACAGTATAAACATGGCCCACACGAGATAACTTCATATGACCGTACCTACAAACACGATATATAACGTTTTCCTTGGTAAAAGGAATCATGTAAAGAGAACACAAAAGCGCACTCAAAGACGACACGTTACTGCTGAATAGCGCAGACACACAACGCCACCGTCAAACTAGAAATTAATGTACAGAAGATGGCCAATTCCAGAAACGACGCAGTTCTAAGTGTACGTCCATACCAGCGTCAAAACCCTTCTGGAAGTCTCATTTGTTATGGTGAGCCAAAAAAAGTGTAGGCTAACAAAAGAAAATAGATAGGACATCGCACGTTGGTGGCACAAGAGGCTTTACAGCCATGGCGGCGGCGGCGGCGGCGGCGGCGGTGGTGGTGGTGGTGGTGGTGGTGGTGGTGGTGGTGGTGGTGGTGGTGGTGGTGGTGNGGTGGTGGTGGTGGTGGTGGTGGTGGTGGTGGTGGTGGTGGTGGTGGTGATGATTATGACGACGACGACGACGAAGATAACGATAATGATGACGACGACGACGATGATGATGATGATGATGATGATGATGATGACAAATACACTGATAAAGTGAATCACAAGACACTGTAGTAATTTTACTGTCGTCCCCTCTTCAGCATATATTGTTAAAGCAAATTTAAAAGACACAGTTACGAAGGAAAGACTATTTGTTGCACTTTAATTTAGAAACTAACAAAATTTTAAGTAAAACCAAAAAGAGGTGCACTCAACCTCCTAGGGTCCTCGATTTAAATGCGCTGCAACTTAGGAGCATTCAGGTCTACGTGAATGGAACAAATCCTTGGCGAGCAAATCTGCGTGACAGCGTCATTAACACATTCCAACTACAAATCAGCAACTGGCAGTAACGTTCAAAGGCTATAATACTGATAACCTAAGGGGGGTACACACATTTAATTATACGCTGCAATCAAACGGAAGCCAATTTGTATTCATTCCGTTAACAACCGTGTAGTTAATTAAAATTACCATAGCCTTTCAGTGACATTAGGCTACAAAATGTGACTCTTTCCCTCTGTGTAGGACATTTGGCAATAAAAGCCGAAGGGTTTCGCTCAAATATGCCAGTCAATTCGGCAGGCTTAAAATCACATTTGTATGGCAATGAAGGCGGAAGACACACGTTCGAGACCTCTAAACTGCACAGAGTACTCACAATACCGTACTTCTCTAAAAAGTAAAGGTAAAGCAGTCCCGTTACAGGCCTGGACAGGCCCACAAGCTTCCAGGAGGATGAGACTCCCAGATTTCTAGATTTCATCGGCACATGAAGGTGGTAAGGTTGTCAGCCCTACGCACCGGCCACCTTTACCCCCAGGAAATATGCCAATGAAAAAATCCACTGACACCATCGGGAATCGAACCCGCGACCTGCCGGTTTGTAGCGCAGTGCCTCAACCAACTGCGCCACCGCGGCCGCCTCTGTAAAAAGTAAAGGGACCTTATCCAGAAACAACGTGGCTTTTAAGTTCCTCGTGACTTCAGGATAACAGGGGGAAAAGCCGTCACTTCTCGCGCATAATGAAGGCTTCAGTTCATAGGTAGCATCGGCCTTTCTAAGTAAGCATACTTGAATCGTTACATCTGGCCAGACATGTATTCAATTTTGTATGACTAGTAAACTGAGATTAAGTATACATTTAACGTATTAAATAATACAAGCGCCGGTGTAGCTCAGCTGCTAGAGTCACCAGCCTGTGGGTTGAACACCCGACGAACTAGAATCGATTCCCGGCAGCAGCATTAGATTTTTTCTCTTTCTAAACTGTCCACACTGGCTGTGGTGCCCACAAAGCCCCTTATTCAGTGGGTCCCGGTGGTGCCTTCCCCGGGGATGAAAAGTACGTGACGTGAATCTGACCCCTTCTCTTCACCTACTATCGAGGTTGAGAATGCGAGGAGCTGTACGTCCAGCCCCCATACGCCTTCATCGTCTCAGGTTTGAATGGGCACAAGGGCAATTTTACATGCATGCCTGTGTAAGTCAATAATGTGGCTGGCAGAAAAGGCTTAGATTCCCAACAGAGGCAGTGGGGAGGGGGATTCTGTTTTTGCCAGTGCGTCCTGAATCTTGTTTGTAGCCTGTTCAGTGCCTATCAGAAGCTGTTCCTTAGGCGGAGAATGAAACTGACCATTCATAGCTAACGCAGATATTAGTAGGCTATTTCATGGATATTTCGCTTTACATTCCACGCAGGCCAACCACGCTCAATGATATTGTGTTTAGGCACATAGATGAGTTAAGATATTTATGCTCAAAAACTTTAAGATCCATTCTCCAGCTCGACAGAAGGAATGCTAATCTCTTACATATATGTAAATATGCAGCACTGCAACATCAGTGCATATTCTTCCTACCTTCATAGCGCACAGTTCAAATAACTCACTCAATGCACGCGATACTTCAGACTTGAACTGCTTGATCCTTGAAGATGGTACTATCTGCTCCGAAACGTCGGTTACCAACGACCAGACTATGCCGCCTAACATTCCAGAAGATCGAAGGTCTCACTTCGTGTTGTTGACTGTGTAATTATTCACACGAACAGTTGTTCAACTTGCGGAGCAGTTAATTATTCCGGCAGTTTGTCAGATTTTTCAGCAAAACTACGGTGTTAGTATTCCAAGCACGTGTTTTGCAGTTCGTCGAAAGCATCGAATACCTGGAATAGTGCGGTTCGTCACATGGAATTTCACGTGCCAGCATCAAGCAGTCAAATATTTCCAACACAAAATTCCAACGACGCCTTAAATCAAGAATGTCAGTAGATGGCTCTGTTGAAAGACAATCTGGGTGCCTTAAACAATGCGAAATCAACAATATGATTTGTAATGTCGATTAGGAAGATAAACACAGAAATGCACATAAATCATAAAACTCTATTCCAGTGGCAGTGGAAAATAAACGTATTATGTGGCCTGCGGCAAAAATCACGACAACAAAGAATTAAATATTTATTTGTTATTTGTTTCTATGTTGGGTCTAAAAAATTTCGACGTCGAAAAAAAATTTGAAAGGAAGAGACATATGTGAAGACGTAGGCGTAGAATAATACGAAATAATTACAATGGACCTTAAATAAACAGCGTGGAGGGTGTGATGTGTCTGTTTAGCTCAAAACATATGTCAGTAACGGGGTCTCATTTTGTTTATTTTTGGTTTAAGGACACTTCCGTTTGCTAAAAGTGTGCGGCACCACATGATAAATTGGAAACAATACTGAACAAAATGGCTGTGACCTAAGTTAATTTTCCATTTGAGTATTTCCCTGTAGGAAGTGAGGCGAAAATAAAAAT
Source organism: Coptotermes formosanus (assembly GCA_013340265.1). Classification (NCBI taxonomy): domain Eukaryota; kingdom Metazoa; phylum Arthropoda; class Insecta; order Blattodea; family Rhinotermitidae; genus Coptotermes; species Coptotermes formosanus. The sequence continues at coordinate 1,201,115 of BLKM01000900.1, forward strand.
CCGAACGACAGCCGATCGAACAGGAACTCAAACCAGAATAAAACAGACTGGGTTGCAGAAGTGCACGAGACAACTGTAAACTCGCTAACGAAACTTCGAGTTCCACGAAAGTTTTTCAACTTTCATGGAGCTTTTCATCTAATTTTATTAGAGCAGTCAAACATTACGAGAACATTGGTTTTCCTACGTATTACCTCCTTTCCAGCAGGAGCTCTGAATTGCACTCCTATCGTGTATTTACGTGTTTGCCAAATTTCTGAAAAATAAAAAGTTACCAATTCCGTACACAGCATTAAAGTATTTCTACTAGTATTTCTCAGGCGGAGGCAGTATATATACTGCGAGGCACGAATTGAATATTTATGTATTTTTACCTTAAATTCATACTTAAAGGGGCCAAATAAAATGTGAGCTCGGAGGGGCGTAGGTCTAAGGACAGCACAGCGAAATGAGTGTAGAAAGTCGGACTCGGTTATAACGTCATGAAAGGGACTGAATATTTTGTGTCGTTATAAACGACTATCGTTATAACCGAGGAGTGTAATGTTATGGCTAACAGTGACGAATTAATTGGTTCTACAGAATATTTGACTCTATAGGAGAGGCGTCGTATAAATCGATGTCTTTATAAAGGGGTTCAAATGTGTGTGTGTGTGTGTGTGTGTGTGTGTGTGTGTGTATTACCAGTGAAGAGTTCAGAGAAAAATGAATAAAAGAAATAATGGATTGACGGACACTAATACCCTTGAAGCCACGGCTGTGTTTTTGCTGTACAGTAACCATACCGCTAACGTTTACAGCGACAAGCAGGTGACTGAAATTCATCTCATGAAGTCCTATTACAGGAGACACTACGCTCAAACTCTGCCAGGAGGACGAAGAGATGAGAAAAACGGGTTCGTACACACTGCACGTGCACAGCATCACAAAGGAGTTGAGTGACATGGCAAAGCCCCCCTGCACTGCATGACTGTTCCAAGTTCATCACCATGCCCGAAATGCATGAAACACAGGCTTCTGTGTCCGTTAGCTGATCCGTATTTTCTGGGGCGTCCCTTATGTCAGAACCTTTACTGTACATTTAACAGAATAACTACAGCGCAGTGAATCTGATTCTAGACTGAAATTATAAGAACGCATTGATATAATGTCGTCATTATCATCACTAAAATGTTATAAACATTCAGGGGTTGTTTGTTTCTGCTTCAACTTTCACGTATTTAAATTCTACATTTTAAGTCAGTATTGAAGTACTTGCCTTTTTCTCGAATGGTGTTAAAAGATGTCTTGGAAGGTCGGGGGTATTCCATTCAGTTTACTTGCCGAAATAAATTGTTCCTATGCGATGATTGTTTTCTGCTAAATATTCGAATTTGAGTTTCTTGAAATTTCTTTATTTCTTGTGACATTTGAGGTCTCACAGAGGTGAGTATGACGATTACCGTGTTCTGGGATGTGACGCTATGTCGCTTAGCGGACAGGCACTAACTTTTTGGAACCTGCTTTCTCCTTTTTCAGGAAAAAGGACATTTCAGCTGAAAAACTGAAGCTTTAAACTTAAATGTACTGATCATAAATTGTCCATACACACATGAATGCTACGGCTGTTTAAGGGAAAAAATTTTTCCTGCCGTTTCCCTCGATGGCCTTCCCACAGCCCAAAAGCCAAGATTATAAGTCTGGATACACGCATACCTCGGGGTAGTTTGTTGAACAGGCTATAGTCCACAGCCTTCTCTATGGCTTCGTGTCACGTATTTAACCTTAGGGAACACAGCGTTATTTACCGCAGCTATCAAATGTCAGCGCAGACCAGTGGAAAATCACGCCCCGCATTCTGCTGTAGCATTTATGTTAGTCGTATATTAAATCCTCTCCAGTTATATATGTCCTACACTCAGACAATGAACAATATAGACAAAATTTTCCGCGTTTCAAAGCACCACGTCATAGACGCTTTTGATTGCTTACGCGATTAATTCATACTTGTTTAACAATGTTGTTCGAATGAACGTGTACTGTGAGTGTATAACGCTTAACGTAACCGAAAGACAGTAATGAGTGTTGACACACGATTTGAATAAGATGGTTGTCATGTATGGCAAAGTAGTCCATAAAAGCATTCGCCTAGAATAGCTGCTAGAACCACGAGACGATTAAGTGAAACCGGCTCGGGATTCGAACCAGTTACCGTACATCCGACATTCACGCCCCAATCTATCAACATAAGGAGCAAGTTGTAGTGGTAATGTTCTCCACTTCAACTCGGGAGACACACGGTTTAGAGGTATCGTATTTAAGGTGTTTGCGCTTTTGTCAGTTTTCCGAACGTTGATAAGACCCTATCTATGTATGGGCGTGATGTGTGAGTGCGTATGTATGTACCTATGTATGTAGTATGTATGTGTCCATGTACGTATGTATGTATGTATGTATGTATGTATGTATGTATGTATGTATGTATGTATGTATGTATGTATGTATGTATGTATGTATGTATGTATGTATGTATGTAGTATGTATGTGTCCATGTATGTACGTATGTATGTATGTATGTATGTATGTATGTATGTATGTAGTATTATGTGTCCATGTATGTACGTATGTATGCATGTATGTATGTATGTATGTATGTGTCCACGTATGTATGTATGTATGTATGTATGTATGTATTGTATGTGTGTACGGTTCTGTGTGTCTATACTATAGGCTGCAAACTATGCGTCGCCTTTTATCGTCGACAGATGTGTTAATAAGGCACGTTGCGCTACGGAATAAAAAATTTAAAAATTATGTGCACTGCTACAAACATTTACAATTTCGTCATTGTCGTGTGCATTTTAAACATGGCGCAGTAAAAGTCAACTGCTGGCGTAACTGCCGGCGTACGTCATAAATAATGCGCGCTACATTACGGCGTGCGTACATTCTCGTGCCCCGTCCTGAATCACACTATCGTATCGTATCGTATCGTATCGTATCGATTATCACATACTGTCTGTCTGGTCTTTGATTCCTGCCAGGCACGCTGCGCACAAGAGGAAGCAATAGTGAAGCAGTGTAGTGGAAGGTACGCTCTGTGCCTGAAGCAAGCCTTCACACGAAGGCAGACGCAACGCATACACAGAAGCTTGGGCTCACGTCATGTTTACCTAACGCCCAAACAGTTTTCAACTCTGCTCTCAAATCCAACGTGTATTCGGTCTGGTCAGGTCTTAAAAGATAGCACAATACCGTACGACTCTGAAAATAAAACTCTCAGACCTCATTAATCTAAATGACAAGCAAGACATTCCCCACCTCACCGAAAACCAGTTGCCTTTCCATTACAAACACTAGTAAGTTAATGCTGTTGGCAGTAGAAATTAGTGTCTATTGTAAGAACTGTATGAGCCGCATATTTAAATATACTCAGTGGCAGAAAAACAGAGTTTCTCAAGGATTTACAGCCATAATCTATGTAAAATATCTTTCAAAATTTGACTCCACTACTGCGCAGCAAATCCCTCGAGCCTGAATTACAAAGACCAGTCGATTAATGCAGTGTAAAAAAGCAATCGCTGTTTATTTTTTAGAATTATACGGTACGGATACATAAAGTCTGTGGTGAAAAGGCAGAGTCTTGTAATGTTAAAACAAGTGGTACCACTAGGGTTTAAAAGGTGAATGCTACATACGGCACGTTTTAAACCTAATTACAGCCGATCGCAATCTCATGGCACTGCGCAAAAAACTTATTTCAGTCGCTCTACTTTGACTCGCCCGCAAAAGTATTAAGAGTTATTTCGGGTTACCTGGTTACAAGCAGTCATACAGTGAAGATCATTCTGTGCTGCCCGATATTAACCGACAAAAGACGCGTTCTTCGCAGAATAATCATACTAAATTACGGCACTATTTAAAATAGGAAACTACAGACTTATTAGTAGTCTGGGGCGCGAGATACCGTACAGTGTACGGAAATAAACGTCGAAAGAGTCATTCAATAGGATAAAAAATATAGTACTAAGGTAGAACAGAAACAAACGTCTTTTTTAAAGCGAAACGGTTCTGCTGTAGGCATAGTCGCTCCCTCCATCTGACCGTGTTGATTCCCACTACTTTGTACGTCTCGCTGCAAGCCGCCCGTGCGCACCGGTGTCACGAGACTGCGATCCGACTCCACCACACGGCATTAAACGAGAAACGGAATGTACATTTATGCCACATAACACAACTTACAATACATAGCGTTTAGTAAGGATAAGTAGGGAACAGTGAGAAGGATAACGAAGGAAGCAGTAGTGGACCCATTCGAGGTACTAGCCCAGAATTTGTCAGGAGGAACAAAGCAAAACCATTGAAAATCTATCAGGATAACCCACCTCCAGGACACGATTTAAAATCGAGACCTCCCAAATATAAAGTTGGAGTGCTAACTATCCGATCACGACTTTATGCGAGTACGGGTTGTGACAATAACATCCAAACGCAATTCCCTCGACAAAGTGTAGTGCCTACCGCTAATACTAACTGTCGTCAGAGTCCATTGTTTTACACAAATCCATGGAAGTACAAGTATATAGATGTTAATGGCCAGTGCATCTTATTTTTCTTCCAGGAATACCAACAGGATCAAAATCCCTTCAGTAGTCTCGGAAATAAACATGACAGACGGACAGACAGACATGCACAGGTTCGTTTCATGTATTTTTTTGGGGAAGAAATGTAGGAAGGTCCGGCTGTAGTGTATATAACAAGACGCAATGGGCCAATGCCCCTGCAGGTTGTGGGGTGCGGTGATCTAAACCAATAAAACAACCCCACAGTCGCCCAGGCCCGCCGCCCCCCCCCCCCCGACAAAGCGATTTTAAATATGGACCATGAGATACAGCGTTCGCACTGTTTTAATATAACATGAGCGTTTTATGTGACAACGTAGTAGCCCTCACTTGCTTATTAAATCCATGATACAGATCGTATTTGAAAAACTGACGGATAAACATGGCTAGTCACAAAAGGAAACACTTTTGTGACAAAACAAAGCTTCATCACTCTACTCAAACATACGACTGCCATTAATGTCTTAATTTACAAACACACACGCTCGTGTACACAACTATAACTTCATAGTAATGCATGATTTGTTGTGCCGTGGAATATTAAACACGAAAGGCAATACACGTATAAAGTAACAGTGAGGCGCGTTCGCGTAACAATTGTTGCCCTGGAAAAGCAGTAAGTATTAGATATTCTGACTGTGTGTCTCTAGCCTTAGATATTCAGCATGCAAAGCGCATGCGTCATATTGTCATCTGCGACCTGTCTGGCTCTAACATATTTTTCCACATTACCTGATCGAAAGGACATTTTCGGAAAAAAAAAAATTTCTTGAAAATAAAATGCGTCTTTTGATTTTCTTTACAACGTTTGTCTGAAAAATTTCTCATTCTAAGAAGTCAGCGAAATATTGTCATAAATGTGCATAGGTCTTCATGTAAAGTACCCGTTAGTCTTGTCAGATTTTAAAAAAAAACTTGAATTTTCTCGACAGATTTTCGAAAAATCCCCAAATACAAAATTTCACAAAAATCCATTCAGTGGAAGCAGAGTTGTTGCGTGCGGGCGGACAGACATGACGAAGCAAATAAGACCCTTTTCGCAATTTTACAAAAGCGCCTAAAAATGCTCGACAGTTTTGCTGCTTGCGGCAGGTAAAGAAATGCTGCTGAAACAGATGGCACTTGCACTACTTTCACGAACAGCACGAAATTTCAGCCCAGTGAATTTATTTTCTTAACAGTAAATACAACACTTAGGCTGAGCCCGAAAACAGAAGGCACGGGACCACTTGATAAAGCACAGTTACAGATGGCATTATAATAGTAAACCGAGTCTTACGGAATTAGATGTTAGGTGCTGACAGACACAGGATTGGGTCAAGTGGTGGACACTTAAGAAAACGGAAATGAAACTTGGGCTTACACTGGGGAAAGGAAATTTGACTCAGCTCCTCATGGCCTCTTCCCAACGGAATAAGTTAAAACGTACTTTCTCACGAACCAACACAACGTAAAACAAAATTAAAAGAAAGCATGGAAGTGTCTTACAGAACGCATGTCGAAAGGCTCAAATTTCCTGGCACATTATGCCGTATCGACTGGTAAGTAGTTACGAACGAGTCGAAGGATTCTAACGTCTTAGTCTTCACAACAAAGCAGTCGAAAATGATAAAGGCACGACTGTCTTTCGAAACGTCGGTGAATCTTTCTCTTTTAATTTTAAGATGAATCATCCCCATTGCGTTAACAATGTAGACTGTGTACTGTATACCCAGGAATACGGTCGAATCCGGTTATAACGTCATCGGTTTATGCGACACCTCCTCTATAGCGTCAGATATTCTGTGGTAACAATTAACTCCTCACTCTTAGCCACAGCATTATACTACTCGGTTATAACACTCGTTTATAATGATACAAATTATTCAGAACTGCTTAATTCATAAGTTGCTCTCCTACAGGAAGAAAATCAGAAAAAAATGTGAAGACTTAGTAACGCGCTCCAAATGTCCAAGGGTGGGAAGAGGGGGGGGGCCGGTGGCGATGCCGAAAGTTCGGAGACGGTCTCGACATATCAGACATGTAATTTTACGAGTAGTTCCTCGCAGAGCATCGTGTCACTAACACTGCTGTCACAGTTCAGATACACCTTATAGGATTTAATAAAAAGGAAGTCCACACACAATATTGGAGGAGACCGTCTTGTATGTGCATTTCAGTCTATGCAAATATCGGACTGGGATTACATAGCCTGCATCCCGCATATCAGAGTGCAATTCAAAGAAATACTGCGATACGAGTATTACAACTAGGGTTAACCATTCCCGTGCTACGTAGTAATACTTAGAAGGACGGATCATCTTGGTTTATATTTACATAATGTGCGAGAAAATCGATCACAGAAGACTGTCTTACGTTCTGCCAAAAATTAAACTTAATTATTCGTGGTTTTTAATAATATATGTATATTTTCATTTAAACTGACACTGCAGTAAACACTCTCCACCTCGGTTACATAAAACAAACCTGTTAAAGCTGCATAGGGAAGTAATCCCTGTTTGCTCTGAGATCCATAAAAAACACACACAATCAATGTGAACACCACGTATAATTTTTGAATGTTAAACCCGATAGTAAGTAAAGTAACCGTTACGCTTTAAAAGGCTAATATTATTAAGCCATCCAGCTGCCTTTCCAGACGTTTCGAAGTTCACGGCATGCACATCCAGCGAAACAGTGACACCGAGGTGTGCTTCAAACCTTATAATGTATGAGCGGGTATCACAGGAAGAGTTCGGTTCGCGCAAGCTCTAGCCAGATGTGGGATCTGTCAAACTTTTCCACCGAGTTTTCAAAGGGCAATCCACTGGCAATATAAAATTATTTCTGCTCGCACTGTTGTTGGTTTGTACTTAATTTAAATTTCATTTTTTAATTATTAGAGTTCCCAGAACATCCTACCGTCCAAATTGAATTCAAATCATACGACGAATCAGCGAAACATGCCAAAAACCTTACTGAAATTGTGATACAAAAATTACCCGGTGTAAATTAGCTTAATATAATAGGCCTGCAGAAATAACTGGTTCTACAAATTACATAGCAGAAAATGAATGGCTGTGTTATAAATAGAAATGACTTCTAAGAGATGATTGTCATATTACATGCTTCAATGTGGACAGCGTCATTTTAAGACCCATTCTACAAGATCAAACACGCCACAAACGCCGAATATTTTTATGGATGTAGCAGTGAGCTACACATAAGTCCATAATGGATTTAAAGTGATACAGATTTATGTTCCAGTCTCAGGGCTACTGATCCTCTACGCCCTCTCAGCCTGCTACACAATCCTGCCTTTTCATGTCACTTCGCAAATAATGTGCGTAAAGAGACTATTGGCGTCGTCATCTCTGTCCGTGCTCCGCATGGAACAGCACGATTTCCACCGGATGGATTGTTTAATGAAATTGTTACTACAGTTTGTCAACACGTTCCGTTTTTTGATTAAAATCTAACAAAAATAATGGAAACTTCAGATGAGGACCTATGCACATTTATGCGATTGCTCTTTATAAAGGAGGAAGACCGTCTTATATGAGGTACGAACTGCGGCTGTACATGTCCTTTATAATGCATACTGTTTTCAATGTGCGGTGCGTACAGAGGCAGAAGAAAATTTGACAGCGCCAAAACGGTGCACGACTTATTCTAAATCTCACAATACAATAAATATATTTAGACGTTTACGAGATATCGATTATGATCGACTGTAAACACATTGCTGAGCTGCGAAGAAATCTTGTAATTTGCGTTGCGTGGACTGTGTAAAGACACATTTAAACTACCCAAATTTTCAGTCTTTTGCTTGAAATTATTCGTCACTTTAAAACCTAGGCTCAAATAACACAGCAAACACGCCAGAAATTTCCTATTTTTTAGTCATAAATCCTTTTTGCTGGCATTTCGAGTTCCGTGTTTTCCGTTCTAGACATCAAAGTTACAAAGCCAATGAACAAAATGTCGACTATCTCGAAAAGTTCATGAAAATACCAGACTGTAGAGAATCGAGGTTTAGAATATACTACTACTCTTAATGCAACAGCGCTTCAACCCTTCACAAAATTCATCGCTGCTGCTCGCGTACAGACATCGACAAAAGTGACTCATCTGCTCATGATAGATTCTAAATCCCGAGTTTTCAGCTTTGTGTAATAGGTTACCGTTAAAATAATATGTATAACACATTCCACAATTGATTACGGCAGATGTTGTATCACACCCACAGTACTGTCGCTGTCATCGCTGATATTCTAAAATGAGATCTCATAAAATGAATCGCAGCAGATAATTTTGCACTGCACGGTATTCGCTTCGATTACGAAGTGTTAACAAAGTGTAGGCTGTTAATTTAAGCGTGTGTTAAGCAACATCTTCATGTTTTGTCCGTGTTAATGGACTATAAACACTTCCACCTAATTTAGTTCCTGCAGACTTTAATGCATTGGGCACAATGTCGGCAACAGTCACGTAATTATTTGGAAATGTTTCACAAAATCAAAAGCGCTTAAAAGACCTGTTTTATTCGAAAACACGGATTATCTGTGGAAGTCTACAACACATTGACAGATGGCCTTAAGGGAAAATCGAAATGTAAGCGTACACAATCATATTCAAGTAAAAGATATCTCAGTACCTGACAGGTAGTGTTACGGGACAGACAGCGTCGGCGTGTACGACATACGAGTATATTTACCTGTGCGACATCCCGCTTGATTTTAAATGGGCCTTCTCCATTATAAATTGTGTATTCATAATTTCAGGTTACTTCCAACGGAACTACGCTGCGCAACTGGTCCAGACTTCTGCATAGATATTACGAGACGTACAGTGCAGATTAAAAATAGCCCACCACTGAATCGCATGACTTTTTATTCAACGCACAGCCCGAATCTTTATAGAGAAGAACGAAAAATGACCCAAAATCTCGATAAAAATAAACTGTACGAGGAGGGACGGAAATTTCCGTTATCTTCTGATCTATTTCCGGTATTTCCAACTTTCCGGTTTCCTGTAGGTTCTCCTAGCCAGAGTTTGAATGCGTTCCTGGAGACCTGATCCTAGCTAGACGTCCAGCCCAGAACGCCCTTCTTTTGGTTATAATTACAAAATACTCGAAAAACACTATTAATTATAAAGTCCCCGTTTAAATAGCAATAATCCAGTTTTCCATCACTAAATCCATTTTTACTGCGTCCAAAGCTGTAACTTTTTTTAAGATTTTGATATCTAAGGCTATTTTTCACAATCATGAAAAACAGCTGAAAAATTGGAACTGAATAGTACATTATCAGCCTCCTTGAAAGGTGGCGAGAACACAATTAGGGGGAAGAAAACTGAAATGAAAAGAGTATGTAGAAACCAAGATCAGCGTTGCGGGATATCAAGAGCCTTATTCGAATTCTGGCGACCTCCAAGTGGAGACTTGGCTGCTTTCTTTCGTTCTTTCTTTAACCACCTATTTTTCTTAAAATTATCTTGTTATTCCTTTTTGTGGGCACGCTCCCCAAACATTTTACCCATTACCATAAAACTCAATGTCGAACCGAGCTGACCCGCTCCACCGTTCCACATGAAGCCAGGCGGGCCGTACGGTACACACTTTACACGCTGTCATTGATTTCCGATGGTCGACGGCTGCAAGAACGGCGTGGGTTGGGCACCGCGCTGCTGCCACTGACGGCGAAATGGCGGGAAACAATCCGGAACATTGCCATGACAAACTGGAATCACAACTGCCTTCACTCCACAGCGCCCCAGTCTACTCTTGCGACGCAACTACTAGTTTAACAAAATAGAGGTTGCAGAACCATAATGGTCTGTCACGTAGGTGACTGAAAAATAAAGGCTTCTTAAGAGTAGGAAAGTGCACTAAAATACCTCAAAAGCAAAAACCAAATAATGACTTAATCACCGGTATGCTAGCAAAGACGTGGAATATAAAATTTGAACACAATCAGTCTAATGGTACTCGATTTATGATACCATAAAAATAATTTGTATTTAATTATCTAGAAAGCCGTAAGACGTACTGAGAATGTGTTTTCGTAATGAATTGTTCCACTTTCCCCACAGACATGTCCAAAATATTTTTGGCACTTAAAAATATTTAGATTTCAACGCTAAGGATGTGGTCAGAATTCGTAGAGGTCTTCGCGTAAAATAACTCTTTGGCTCGTCCAATTTTAACAAAATATTTATTGCGCCTATAAATCTTAACAGAAGTTCCAAATATCAACCTTCATGTAAATCCCTGTGGCTGTTATAAGAGGTGTTACATGCAGACAGATGGCCACAACTTGCAGACGTGACAAAGCTAATAGGTGCATTTTGCCACATTTCGTTGCAAACTAACCCAAAACGAACTTACTCCGTTCTCAGCGTTTGAATAACGCAGGACAGACATAAGAAAACAGCGTCAATATAGTCTATCAATGAACGACGCAGCATAACATGTGTCCAAAATAATTAGTCAACTGTACGGGAAGAATTGTGAAGTTTACACCTTAGTTTGCAGACACAGCTTTCCAAAGCAACACAGATGAAAACCCATTTTTCGTTCAATTTTTATTACTATCAAAATGCAAAAATATTCACAACAGCCGGCTTTGGAAGACGTGTGTACGTACCGTAAGCAAACAAGAACCCAGTACACCGTCGGCAATCCTTAATTTCTCATAATTCCTCGAAATAGCAGTGCTACATTTTTGACACGGCTCAGGAATTCATGCACACTTCCTTCGAAAGAAAATGCGTCCGCAACAGGAAACATCCGCCTTCCTATTTTATCCTAAACTGAAAATATCCTTCAGAATTCGAAGAACCAAAAGCTACCAGGGCTGCAACGCAGGGCACTCTGCCACCGTATCCACAAGCATGTTACAACCACTGCGGAAATTACATTAGCCTGATTTAAATTAACCGAAACCCATTTTACCAATTATAACGCAAACGGATCTCAGCGGTCACGAAGTGCAGAACACGTTCAAGTACTCGAATCTCGGCTTTGAACCCAGCTCGAGGCATGAACGTTTGCCCTGTTTATGTTACCCTATGGCAGATACTGAAAAATATTCTGATTCTCGTTCTAAGGGGTCTTACTGCTGGCTTTCGATTTAGACTTAGCTTTTGAAAAACGTGTAGCCTATAACTAAAGTTGTTCAGATCTAAATAAGACAGTGGTGCGGAAGAAAAATTAAACAAAAAGACAAAAATAAGGAAGAATGGCAACAACGGAGACGAACAGATTTTAATTTCAAGCGAAGGCACAGGTTAATTTCGTCAAAAAGAATTAGGAAACGCCAAATTAAGATTTCCGTCGCTCGAACGCAGGCCATACAACTCTATCCAATTATCTCTTTGCCAAGTGCAGGCTTGTGGCCTGACCCAGCGTGCAATTAGTCAGTCACTCTGCGCTGGAACCAGTTTCTGGCTCGCCCAAGTTCATAATCCTTGGCGTCCTTGTAGAAGGAACCAATATGAAACCCGACATTCCTCTGTAGCCGCTCCAAATCACTACAGCGATCATGTACAAACCTGACGATCAAATATTACCCCATGCCAGAACAATTCGTAGACGTATACTGAGCATCCGGTCTCTTCCAAAGAGGAGATTATATTGTAGTTACAGGCATGCTCCGGGTAGCATTGGTGGTAACGGTATTAGAGAGAGCTTCCACAGCATTCGTTGGGTAGTATTTATTTGTCTCTGGTCGTCTTGACTCGCAAATGTCCAATCGTAGCTTCACTTCCTTTTTTTTAATCTCCTCCCCTTTTTCTTTCCTTTTCTATCCAAGTTCCCTTCTTCCCAACTTCTTTATTTCGTATCCTCTCTCATACCTCCAAATTTTCCTATTTTCGTTCACCCTAATTTCTTGTCTTCTTCCTCCCGGCCCCCGCCCCCCCCCCAGTGGCGCAACATCCTCTGGTAGGCCAGGGCCTCCTCATAATCGAGGCTTCACGATCACACTCAGACACACCACACTCTGGACGAGTGATCAGCCCCATGCAGAGATATCTACCCGACAACACACAACAGTCACAACAGAGAGACAGCCACGTCCGCGGCGGGATTCGAGCCCACAACCCCAGCAAGCGAACGGACGCAAACCCACGCCTTAGACCGCGCGCCCACCGGGATCGGCCTCTTCTTACCTGCACTTCCTAAATCGATTTTTCATGTCTTCCGGTCTTCATTTTTTTCCCCCCTTTTTTCTCTTTCTGAAATAACCAGGTGAACTTCTCGGCTTCAAACAAACCCAAATAATTCCAGCCAATAACGAAGGCTATTTTAGATGTGGCAACAATGTACAACCACCCTTTCGGGAAATCCCCTTTTCATCGAGATTTAAAGTGTCAGTGGCAAGGTTGGCCGTGCTTCGCCTCTGCGGTCAGAAGTCGCAAGTATCCCATTCATCTGCCGTCGGCCGACGTCACGTAAGTTATGGCGCTCTGTTGCGGCTTATCTTCCAGACGAGACCAAAACGTATTGCAGCAGGTGCAACAGATCCATCATTCTTTATATCACATTTCCTACGACCAGACTATAAATATCTTGCCCATCCCTTGAAATCGTAATCCGATGACGAAAAAAATTCAATACCCGTAACGTTAGATTGTCAGCATATCCAAATCTGATACAATTGCGCAGTTTCGATGCGCCAACTGGCACTTCCATGCACATATTCTGATCAGTGCTGATTAAAAGGGACAAGTTCCCAATGAGCTGAGGCTCTATCTGTAACAATGCATGGGGACGCACAAATCTGCTGTTTCACAACCATGCACAACTAGACAGATGTGTTGGGTTGCCAACACACTCCAGCCACTTCGCACCCGTATCTGTCGGATAGGACGTCTGTTGGACCCCAGAGACCGTCCCAATGCCGTGTCGAAAAACATTTTCTTGTAAGCATACGCAGTTTGCTCCACCTCGAATTAGCCCCATGTTTAAAAAAAAATTACCCCACCCATGGTATGGGTGGGTAATTGAGAAAACTACAGCAAGGTCTCTATAATTAGAGACAATGCAAAGTAAAATATGTAATAGAATGTAAGAAGATTCATGCACAAATAAGATTCGGACCCATAAGACATTATTTTGTAAACACGACTATGTTTTAAACCTGCGCTTCTTAACGACCCTCGTCTTATAAGGTAGTCTTCTAATTATAACAGACAAACAAACGAACGAACAAACAAACAAACAAACAAATTCCATTGCTTATGGTTTTTTTAACGCTGAGGATTCCTCAACCTGCCAAGGAACCCCCTGCTTTAATGAGACCAAATGATTCATAAGTGTGTAAAAACTATCCGGCTACCGTATTCTATCCTCAACCAGTTAATTTCCTTTCCTAAATTGACACACCTGCCCTTTAAGTTTCATTTTATTAATATCCTCCTACCTTCTATGCCAGGTTTTGCGCTCACATATTTGAATAAATTTCCGGTCCGTCCAGTGCGTAAAGCATTTCGTCCCACCAATCCTCAATTCTTCATTCAGTCATCATAATATCGGACGAACGATGCTGGTTATAAAGCCTGCCATTATGTCATTGTTCGCCCTCCTGTTGCTGTTCCACTGCCTTAGCGATCAATGGAATATCGTTACGCCAAATTCACTTGCTTTTTTTTTTTTTTTGCACAAATTACGGCAGTATAAGTGGCCTTTACTCCTGAATACTTCATATGAAGTGCTGAATTAAGTTATAAAATTAAGTGGGAAAGAACTTGCTGTTAAAATTGTTTCAACATTTAAGTAACATCTGCCGTTGTATACAAACAATGTTTGAATTCCCAGGAGAACTTCTGCATTTTTTCGCTGCCATTATTTCTCTCAGCTCCCAGGAGCACAACCGGCTTCCCCTTTTCTTTGTTATTCGTTGTCTTCCGTAATTATGCAACATCAATGCCCTTGTTCCTCTGCGTTTCTTGCCGTAACCCCGCCGCGAATGTCTTTGAGTTCAGTTCCCACGGTTCCTGCAGTCATGTGTAGAAAGAGGCTTTAATACAAATTTCTGCCTGTGGGCTTTACCTTCTTCAACATTCAAACAGCGGACATACGACGTAGAGACGTACGGCTCCACGCATTCAAGGCCTGGACATCAGGTGGTGGTTAGTATTCATCTTCGCGCTCCGGCCACGTTACAAATTAAAAAAACAGGCCACATTACCCACTTGAGGGACTGACTGGGCCTCATAGCGGATTTGTATGTGCTGGCGAAAAGAAAATTCTCTGCCTCTTCAGAAATGAAACCCAGCTGCTCCGTTTACTGACTAAACTACAACGGCTTAGTGGGGGCTTAAACGTTTGTTCAAAAGACTATCGCCGTTTCAGATAGAAGCAAATTAAAGAGACGAAATAGCTTTCACCAAGTGATGTTATCCTACGCGATAACAATATGCTGTACACAAATTGTTATATCGGCTTGCTTTGCTTTATTCTTCTCTTCCTCATCTAGCAGTAGACTCACTCTCCCTGTTGCATGTTCAACACCCCCTCCCCCAGGGCTGTGGAGTCGGTACACAAACCTTCCGACTCAGACTACGGCGCCTCAATTTTTAAAACTCTCGACTCCCGACTCCGACTGCTTCATAAAATCTCAATATGTATTAATAATGCCAAACCTATAAGACATTTCATCACCACCACGTGAATCATCAGGCTACTTTTTAGGCTTATAACCTATATTTAAGTATAAGTCTAATGGTTATTGTAGCTATCAGGGTTCTGGATTTGGAGTATCTAGTCAAGATTTTGGACTGACGTCGGAGTCGGGGTCGGTACACTTTTACCGTCTCCGACTCCACCTACAATTCCTTCGGACTCCGACTCCAACTTCACAGCCCTGCCCTCCCCTCCCCTTACTTCGATAGTACCCTTTTAGCATACTTTCTGTGTATAAGATGTTACAACTGAGATTTTCTTCAATGTGCAAATATTCAGCAAGAGTACATACAAATAAGCAGCAACCCTTTTCATGTGGCACTCGTTCCAAATTACCACTTATAACAAAAGCAACGTTTGGAAATGTCAACATGTGCAGCGGAAGGGTGGTAGCTGAGCGGTCAGCTAGAGTCTCTTCCAGAACAGCAACACCTTCTGAAATGCTACGTCGTGTGGTCTGGTAAAATATGCAATTTTCTGGGCTGTAACGTCGTGAGTTTCGATAACATCTGCT
This sequence comes from Coptotermes formosanus, assembly GCA_013340265.1. Taxonomy (NCBI): domain Eukaryota; kingdom Metazoa; phylum Arthropoda; class Insecta; order Blattodea; family Rhinotermitidae; genus Coptotermes; species Coptotermes formosanus. Next base: position 1,216,899 of record BLKM01000900.1, read on the forward strand.
GCTGATGAATACTGTCTTCTGGGGTGAGACGCCAAGCACTCTGGTAGACTCTGCTCTTAATATCTTCTTGGATGAAATTTTTATTTATTATGATAAGCGGCACCATTGTCTGAGGTTTATTTAATACACACGACGTTTCGGAAGCTGGCCATGCTTCCGTCATCAAGTATTATTACGAAACATATTGGTTTCATAATTGTGTTACTTTCATAGGGCGACAAAAGCATGGTCAGATCTCGAAGTGCCTTTTATATTGCATATGCCTCATACAATAGGCGAGGGTCCCGAGCAATAGTCTTACGATTAACCCACCATCATCACAGACACTGAAAGCACTACTAAATTTGATTTGTTGCTGTTCTCACATAGGGCCAACGACGATAACACGCCTCTAAACCTACACAAACACATATTATTACTGTCCCCAAATATAAGATCGCCACATTTAAAACTAATTTTAATTATCTTCAGGTTATATTTTTGTCTTGCATTCTGACGACGAGATATGAACTCGTACACGTGCTTTGTTTCATATTAACCTTTTAAAGCCTAGCGGTAACTTTACGTACGAGCAGGTTTAAAATTAAAAAATTCTACGTGGTGCCCACATTGCGTTTATGTGTTTTGTACGGATCTCAGAACAAACAGCAACTTTTGCCTTATAAAACATTAAGAGACTGGTTTCTATAACCGAAGTGGAGAGTGTTTACAGCGCGGTACGCACTGAGTCCTTATATAAAACAGATACGCTTCGTCTTTAAAGGGTTAATGCCTAAAAGTTCTATCATGCTTACATACATACATATACATATACACACATATATACTTACACAGTAGCCTATACATGTCTTAGGAACAATGAAATGAGGTCTTTAAAGACATTCACACACAGCTCACACTAGTATTGTATAATAAAAATTACATTTCTCGAAATAAATGTCTGTGTTGTCTCAAAACTCGTTACTCGAATTTTCTGTTAGTTCAGACAGTCGTATTTCCATCAGGTCCCATTTAGAAGAGAACAGGGTTACTGATAAATAAAATTAATTTTAATTAAAAGTTTTAAAATGAACTTAGGATCTAGCTAATTATATCGAAATAAACTTATAAAGACGCCGCAAGGGGAACTAAAAAAGGTTTCGGTTCTTCTAAGGAGTTGTGAAGAGGTCACTGGACTGTGACACTGCAGGGCGTGGTTACAGCCGCTCGGGTGCATCAAACGGTGTGCGATGTCAACACAGATACGTTCCCTGACTTTGTATAAAAGGAAGACAAAGAAACTACGTTACAGGAAAAAATAGAGAATGAAAAAACAGTCTACTACAATAAAACAAGAGGAACTGAGCCCTCTGAAAGGAAACCGAGGTCTAAGTTTTGGAAACAGCATCACAACAGAAAGGACAGGAAAATCAAGCACTTCTGTAAGCAATATCTAATCATGTATAACAGCATGTGTTACCAAAAGTACTAAAAGAAATTGTTTTTATGCAGACTTTGCACCGCACATCTGCATGGGTTGCCTGTGAAATCACTCAGTGTAGCGGAATATAAAAAGTATAGGTTTTTTCTCTTCCCGTTTATTTGTTATAGTATTGCCTCTCATTATTTTAAGTTCGGCAATCAAAATAAAACTGACCCATTGTTATCATCAGCATAAGTAGTCAGGAAATTCTTAACTTATATCAGAAACAAAGTCCACAAACATCCATTAATGTCAGCTTCAGTGCGGACGATGACACGGCCATCCGCCAATGTCTTATACAAAGGGAGTATTTTTAACAGCACAAGAGCTTAATCTGTGGTTCTCATCAGGGTTCTTCTTTCTTTCACTAGGTTAACTATCTAACTTCTTGATTTGTTACCGATCGCAGCTAAACATGTACCGCTTGTAACGAATGCGTGGAGAGTGCAAGGTACGAATTTTCACGAAAGTCCTTGCAATGGAAGCCGACATATGGCCGGAAAAGCACACTGGTCTTCAAGTAAAGCGCCCTTAATTACTGATCGATCGAAACCAAACTTGCAACGTTTGTAGCACATGTGCGTAGAGTGCGAGGTATGAATTTTGCGGAAACTTTCTCCAATGGGAACAGAGATGCAGCCGAGAACGTACTTTGTTCCCCAACTAAAGTGCCATTAATTCTTTTATCACATCTTTGCTTGTGGGAGGCGTAATTAAGGGAACCAAAATTCAGTGATTCTTACGGACACACAACTACCACCACCACTACTGTTTGGCTTTACTGCAGAAATCTCGTGTGAGCGTGACTAAACTAGTTCAAGCAGGGTTGGTAATTAAAGTTGCCTGTTGTTTATCATGCCAAGACTTATTTCTCTGTAACTATAATGGTCACAATTATGATAATGTGCATATTAGCATTTTTAATGCTTGTTCGTCTTTATGATACTGAATCATTGTGTAATTACATCATTTGTGCAACACACAGGCCACTATCATTAGTCCCTGTGCCCTGGAAACTTGAGTTAGATATTTTTGTGACTGCAGAGAATGGTGTGTCTGCCTTTCTACCTTCTAAAAAGGGCGGAATTTTATTTTAACTTTCTCCAAAGAAGGAAAAGTACATTTTGATACTTCCATTCACGTCAGTCAACAGGAAAAAGATTTTTTCCTCAAATCTAAATTCAGTCATTACGCATGTTTGAACTAATAGTGTGAAATGAATTTATCTTGGGAGGTGCTTCCGTTCGCATTCGCTATCTTCAAAGGAAGGCAAAAAATTTTAATTAAATTTATTATTGGCTTCGCATGTTAAAATTCGTTGAGCAAAAATAATTTTTATACCTGCCATACATCAGCTCAAATCTAAATGTATTAACGTTTTCAACGTAATAACATTTCACCGTCTTTAAATAACTGACTGTATGGTTCACAACGTTTCTTAAAATTTTACAGCTATTCAGTTGGCCATAAAACTCCCCGCTTTTAAGAAATTCGGAAACTTAAAAATTCCTGCCACTTCATCTTATTCTGAGCCACATACCATACCGTTCTATATTTCAATGTCAATCTACCAACAACCTTTAAATAAACCTAAACTACGAAATTCACCCAATTCTTCTTCCCTTCTTTAGCGAGCATACTCTATTCCCAACCATAATGAAGCGCCACTCTGTTTTCTTATAAAAAATTTTCAGATTGTTAGCCGGCTACTGGTCGCTACATCGAAATTCACCGAATGAACTGCATGTGGGGCACCGAATACTGGTGATGATTATATGCGCTGGGTTTGGGAACATGAGGGACAACAGGTGCCCAAGCGGATAATTACATGCCAAGGCACGACTCGGGCAGATGTCCGGCCCGATAAACAGGTGTCTCGTAGTCTAACGCATTCAAATTCATTCTCCCTAACATTGTTCCCACTCGAGACGCCGGAAAACAGATGAAGATGTAGAGTACGCTTTCCGTAATGCAAAGGAAGCGATTAATAGGATGACGTACGGATCTTCCAGCAAAATTCAAAATTTTATACGAGATGATTGTCATAACGTGAAGTGTTCCTGGTTTGCTTTGTTGGAAGATTATTTGTTTACTGCTAACACGAGCAGAGCTCGTTATGTTTAAATTTTAATATAACCCTTTCCCTAACACGCTTTTAATTTTAATTTGTAAAATAAAGCAGTGTTTAGACGGAACATATTTACGTTGTTCTTGTAGCTATTTTCCATTCTTCAGCACGTACAACCTAAAAGCAGCACAAGCCTGTTCAGCATAAAATTGGACAGTCAGCTCTTTAGAATAAATATAACAGTTACTAAAGTTTTGTTGAAAAAAATTAAAATTAAATACAGTGTTTAAAGTGGAAACAGATGGCGTGTGGATTTAAGATAAGAAAGCGGACGCAAGATGAAGAGAGGCAAGTGCCAACAGCAAGCCGTATAGTGCAGCTGAACTATAAAATTGCAGGCTGCCAGCAACCGCCATGGAGTACGGTTCGCATTCTGCCTTTACAAATATTGGTAGTGTTCGTCATGTAAAGAGGTTTGATTGTGCGGACACATACAGAGGAGAATGAAATGTGAAACGTGTACGGTGGAAATATGCCTTGGCGTGACACTACTATAACATAAATGGAATTTCATTAGACGATCAATTTTTGTTAATAACAGCGGATTAAGTTGTTAAAGAAAATGTACAAGGGCAAGTTTTTGTAGCAGCTGCATTGAAATTTCGAGCAGCAATAAAACAGAAAAGATTTCACTTTGCAAAATAGTGGTCGTTTATCCATAATATGACACAACAAATAAACCACACGCCCACGAGATGTCAAAAAACATTTCGCTGCTTTGCAAGATTCAGTCAGTCAGTCAGTCAGTTTCTATTGTCACCATAAATCCGTCTGAACATGCCCAGAGCAAGTTCTTTTCGATGTGACCAATAATACTGTCCCAGCGCTTTCAGTGTCTGGGTTTTGTGCGCCTATAAATTTAACCGACACTGGAACATTTTACGCACAGTGTCTGGCGAATCTGAAGTCCTCTGCTAGCAGAACGGATGGATTGGCAAGGGTTACGCTGAAAAACCCCATGCAAATTCTGCCCACTGTGTCAGCGTCTACAGGAAGTCTACCAGCGCCCTTCTCCTTCAAGAGACTGTCTGTCTCTACACTGTTCCGACCACAGCCTAATGGACAATCCCTCACACTTCACACGACAATCATGGAATTCAACTTCCAGTACCATACACATATGTACCTATAAGCTGTGGCAACACTATTTAATTTTCGAGCTTGTTTTTCATTGGCGCCATTGGCGGGTGCACTGTAAATTTCCATGAGGGTTTGAGCGGCTCTTCCAAACAGCATTTTCTTAATACTAAATGCTATATGTTTGACTGTGTGTTTATGCAAGTTTCTAGTGGTGAATAAAGTATGGGCACCAAATGAATGACATGGGTAAGTACACGTGTTTGCAGTTTTGAAGGTTTTCGCATCCCTGCAGAACGCCTAATAAAATCGTACACAGTACATCTGTCCGTACCAACTCACGAAACGCTAAATGGAGTATTATTAAACTCGATATAAGGAAATTTTACGAAAATCTGTATGTCAGCCAAATGAATCTAATATACACCTTCCCACCTTATGTACTCAAGACTCATTTCAATATCATCCTCCAACCTCCGCACGATACTGCCAAGCGGAAAATTTCAGGATTAAACCCCTTCATCATGGATTCCTTGAGATGGGTAATGCGTTCATTGAAAATAGGTTGTGTAACTACAATATTTTCAAGAAAAGCCCTGCGCCATAAACGTTTAGCCTATGTTTACTTGCGGCTGCTGTTATGAGGTTAATGACAACAGGTAGTCTAGGCTGCAGCTTATAAATATGATAAAGTAGCGGGATCAAGCAACGCATGAATTGGCGTCGAATATGCTAGGCATTATCCGTAGTGCACGAAGTGTGACAGTTTGACGTTTTACACATTGTATTCCACACGGATAGAATCACAAAGAGCCAATTCTGCCATGTAATCGCATTTGGCTACCAAGTAATGAAATTACGACAACAAACGCTTAATTGATTTATGGAAATACACTGACATTAATTACACAGCAACGAAGAATTAGGAAATTACAAGACCATAAACTTCGTTACTTTCCGGACGTATATCGCGTATTAATTACGTCATCCACACATCAATGCAAGTATCGAGAGTTAGTTACTTAACGGCGTTCTTTAAGCTCGGTAGGGTATGTAGCATGAATTGTGGGATAATGATGAATAGCGATTAAAGAAGGGTGTAGAAAGAGGCAGTCTTCTTCTGTATTAATGTTACCTACTATCGGAAAAGTAAGGACATAAAGAAAATACGGAAATATATCAGCCACGATGGAAGGCTTCTGAGATAAGATGTGAACACAGGACTTCGCGAGAAACAAACAAATGATAAATATTCGATCTCATCTTTCAGAGTAATTTCACCCTATAACAGGCCATGATGGCCAGAGGGAAAGTATAAGTATGGCACTATTCTTTCTTTAATTTCAGCTCTTAGATGGAGACGAATGGTCAAGGCCACGCCCCGGCCGCTTTACTCACCGGAAGGAGAAGCAGTCCCCATTGCACAGGAGGTTAAGCGGACCGCAGAGCATGTCTGGACACGTGCGGAAAATCTCGTCCCCAGCGGGATTATATACCCTACCCGTCCAGCCACATCTTTCGGTATAACGCATGCAAAAGTACGAAGAATAATAATGGTTCCCTTACTGACGTCCGTTCAAGTGTGTTCGCACTCCTCCTTTGTCAGTCCTTCCGTCTGAACGCGCATAACCACCGAATGGATTTTCATGCAATTTGATGTTAGTGAATTTCATAACAAATTGTCGAGCCCTCTCAACTCTCACTTAGATCGGACAAGTATAGTGACCATTTTATATAAAGGCTATATTACGTTTATACGAGCATATGTATTCCCATCCCTCTTTCTACGCATGCGTTTCACATCCAAATTCTGCGCTTTCACAGTTCCTATCACGCTTGAATTTAGCGCTATTGCTAGGACACGAGAATGACAAACGAATACAAGATTTGTGGTGGAGCACACCACCCATACTATGTACACTATATATATTTCCCAACTTGTTAAAATATACAAAAATGTAGCTTTGCAGGCTGTTTTGCGTAAAACGTGACCTCTCACTCTAGTGCCAATGGCGTGTCCCGTGAGGCAGTACACAGACTACCAAGATGTCCTTTACTTGCATTATGCCATTCGGTTTCACAGTTCGTGCGCAAATGTAAATTTTTTTACAACGATAAGAAAGGTGCGGCCTTCCCGCGCCGATTTTCACAAAACTCATAAATGATCAAGAGCATGAAAGGTACATCTTTTACAGGTACTGACCTTCACAGACATCCGAAAATAAATGTGAAAATTATGAACATAAATTCACTTACTCTCCGGAGTAAACTATGACTTTCACTGCGCTGATTTTCACAATTTCACGATTCTCACACACTTCGGTAAAGCATGACTTTCGTTGCACCCAATTTCAAAAAACTCATAACCGCTCGATGGCGTTGTGCCGAGATCCTTATCCCGAATTTACACATATCGGTCAATAAATTACGAAAATAACAGTAGATACTCACTGAGGCCCTCGAGCAAAGCATCACTGCCCCTGAGCCGGTGTTCACTTAACTCACGCTTACTTGACAACTTTCTCTAAAGAACTCCTACAACTAATTGCATGAAAAGCCGACAAAGGGTTTAGTCGCTGACACTACGTCACAGGCAGGCAGGCAGGCAGGCAGGCAGGCAGAGACAGACAGACGAAGAGACGGACGGGTGTGTTCTTAACAGATGCCGTCCTTGAAGGACGCCTAAAGAGCAGCGACTGGGTGTATCAGAGCAAAATACTGAGACATGTTAGGCCTGTGAAACAGGATGTTACATGAGAATGGAGAAAAATATGTAATGTTAAAATGAACGAATACAGAAGAGCTAGACAGGTCGGACTTGTAGCACGCAAAGTGAAACAAAAATAAATGCATACATTTTGGTTGTGAAAGCTGAAGCAAGCATGTCATTTGGAGAATCCTAGTCTAGATGTGTGAACAACATTAAAATAAATATTTGTATGGAGGCAAGGTGGGAAAAAATTACCCAGAATGTTGTAGAATTGAGGGTTTTGTAACGTTTCACTCGCTAAGAAAACACTGGGTTGTTAGCACTGTAAATACGAAGTGGGTGACGGTGGAACCCTACTACCGAAATCACATATGTGTACATACTCGCAGATATCTACAGTAATTCATTACCTGTCATGCGTCATGTCGGATACAATCGTACTGTATTGCGAATCCTACACTAATTTTGCAAATCAGGAAATGACAATTCATATTCCAAGGCAATATCCTGCCTACATACGGCTGACGGTTATAGCAGAAAGCTTGCCGTGTTCCCGGAAATAGTCTCCGTATTAGGCTTATACATGCCATTGCTCCGGTTAGAAATGAAAAGAGTTAAACACCACCCATTTCATTATTTTCTTATTTTTTTTTCTTCTTTCTGTTCTTCTTCTCCACTATAGACAATTCGAAGAAGACCCCCGTCTAGAGTTTCTTTTAGGTTTAACCATAAAAAAACCGAATATCCGTTGGTTTAGGCCTGGTAATTTAACCCGCGACATAATCTGTTCTGTTGCACACTTCAACGGTTCACAGCGCACTGTGATATCTGGACGGGTAAAATAAAGTGCGTTGCCCGAGAACCGGTATCCTGTCTGTCTAGTAATGAATGTATTGTACAGGCAGTAGACTACAGAGGTCACTGTCAACCACAGAGTCTACGCACGTTTATCAGCAATAGGCTACAAAAACTAAGCACCTACATGGTATTCAAATGTATGAGGTACAACTACCGTACTGTAAATATAAGATTAAAATTTGCGCACGATTATATAAGTCTATGGTACACTTTAATTCGTGATTTCAGGCTTCCGCCGCGATGTTGAAGATGTCTGTGCTCTTCTGCGATATAACGCAACGTCGAGTGGCAATCCTTTACCGATGTTTCAGAACAACTTACCGGTCCCATCTTCAAATTTCAAGACGTCCTTTGAAGATAGGACCGATACATTGTTCGGAACCTTGGTAAACGACTACCGCTCGTCGCTACGTAATATCTCAGAACAGCGCAGAATTCATCTACAATTTAGTTGTCTTAAATATATATATTTTAAAGCTTCTGGGTTTTGTAACACTTCTCTGTCCTCCTATTTGTGAGGGGTGAGTTGAGCAAACCTCAAATTTCCGTGTCCTTTTTCTCACCATTCCTTCGGTCACACCCTTAAACCCTGCAAAACGTAGAGAGGAAGAAAGGTAGCAACATTCCAAATCTCGAGCCTGTACTGCGTATTTTTTACACTAAATCCGAACACGAAAGGACAAGCTAGCTGTAAAGTAGTAACTTAAAACTGTGTTACACTACATACAACAATTATGCCAACTAATGATTCCTAATTTGCGGACCGGCAGATGTTCGCTTACTAGCGGTTGCAACACGTTTCTCTAAAGGACTGTGCGATTATAGAAGGATAAAATGGCTTAACAAATATGCACGGACACACCTGAAGTTCTACAACACATTCAATAAAACGTGCTTAAAATGCCTCTACGTTTTCTAACTTCATATATTTATATATTTTAGGAGCTGGCAAAATGACGAGATGCTGGCAAGGGTAGACGCCTTCCCTTCGCCACGTCTGGATCGGCATTGGGGCCCAATGAGCTGCATATCCATCAGCGAGGTCCCTTTCTCTTTCCTCGGGAGTAAAACGATAGGAACGTTAATGTACCGTTCATATCTAATTATTGTTGAGTTTGAAAATGCACAGAACTGTACCGCGAAGTACCCTGTACCCTTTCATGCTGTGATTAGGCACAGAACAACCTTACCTTAAAACGTAAATGTTTATCCTAGAACAGGCCATGAAGGCCCAGAGGGGAGAAGAGGTATAGCTCTACTCTTTCTTTAACCTCGACGCTAGATGGGGTGGGTGGTAACCGCCACGCCGCTTTACCTCTGGTATCCATTGTGCAGGAAGCTGCATGGGCCTCAGGACCGCTCTAGAATCTTACCTTAACCTACATTAAAGGAAGAGTCATGGATTCACTGTCTAATGGCGACGTGGGTTTACAGCGTTTGTGCGAATTTTTTTGCGTTAAGCTTCGGGTCTTGCAGTGTATTTGAGTCTTTCTGGTTAAATGTGGGCATAGAATAAAGCTTCAGAGTTTAATTGAAAACCTTATACTTGGATCAGAATACCATGCGGTGTTACTCATTCTTTCTTCCCCCGGTTTCAGAAAATATAACAAGAGTGTACACGCTATTTTCCAAATGTTTCTTTGTTTTTTCATGCATCCTTGGTCTTGATGTCCATTTACTGCACACGCAGATCTGATACTGAACAAGATTACAAATGGTTCTCTTCGTGACACAGTGTGCAGACTTACCAAGGCGTTCTTCGCTTTCAAAAAGTCACAAGGTGTCAAGATGCACGTGTAAATGCAGGAATATCTTTGTCTACTACCATAAGGATACTACGGCCTTCTCTGAGCTGATTTTCTCCAAAATCACAAACGCCAAGCCGCACTATATGCGGATCTTTCACCGACTTCACACACATAGAATAAATATATAAAGTACGGACAGAAATTCAATTACGCTCCTACGCGGAATTTCACTAAACTTATAATAACTCAAGAAATATTTATGGATATCTCCAGTACCAAATCCTCTCCAAACCGATAGAAAAAAGTATAATAAAGGGCAAAATTTCATTTACGCCCTTAAGTAGGGCTACCATACGTCCTCTTTCCCCGGTCACGTTCTCTGTTTCGACAAGAATATTTTCGTCTGGGCGGGTTTTTTGAATTTGTAGAAATATCCGGTTATTGCTAATTTATTATTTCTTAAAGCTTTTTCATATTTTAATGATATTAAAAAATCTAAGTCTGCCGCCCGAAATAAAAATTTATCCAGACATATTTCTTCATCTTCTCATCATAACATATGCTTGTACTGAGTTGGCACATTGGAACCTGTCTCAAACGGTACCTAGGAATAACGGAAACCTGGCTTTGGCGAAAAAAATTTACTGTCCTGAAGATCCAAAATTCAAATACCTATATGAAACGGAACCTGCCTGCAACGGAAAAAAGTATCGGTCCTTTGACATTCCCTTAGAGGCAGGTTTTACTGTATAAACAGTCGGCAGATTTAACAATGCCGTGACCACTATATAGGCTACCAAACATCAATTGAAATATGACATTACTATAAATGTAATTTTAAAAATATTAGATGTGTCGTTCTTGGCTTATTTTGACAAAGTGTATAAGGGCTTGTTCTGAAGGATACGTGAAATCACAAAAAGGTCAAGAAAACTGGTTTGAAGGCAGAGATTCGAAATGGGTAGAGGCGGACTGCGAAGACCTAAACAATACACACTGACGTTCGGTTAAGGTTTTCCAAATCCCTATTAAAACAATCTGCAGGGAAGGAGCATTTGGAAAGACAGATAAGGCATAAGCCACTATCGTGCTAGGAAATCACGATTTTGCGGCCACCAAGATCGGAAATAATTACTTTCAATCCAGAAAACTCAAGTCCACAACGTCTGTGTAACTCAAATCGCTATGAGGATGGCCACTTGCATGATTTAATAACGCTCATTTAACTGTACTGTTTACGTTGTAATGAATGATTGAGTTGTTATGGAGAATGGAATACAGGGTTATAAAAGTGATGCAGTGGACGTTTTATGGGCCCTAGCAATGTGCCCTCTAAGCTGCGCGGGTGAGCGACCGCGCATTACCTAGAATATTCCAGCGGCGAATGAATTGTTGCCGCGCAGCTGCAATTTTTCAATTTTCATTGTAAATATTATCATTGTGCATATTAAAAAAACTTAAAAATGCCGCACAGTCGTCAGGCCGTGTAAAAATTTTCTGCTCAGAGCAGTAGCAGGTCCGCGCAGCTGTAAAAAAATTATAGGGCACGCTGGGCCCTAGTGTTCCACCGACGTACTGTTCACGAAAAAGGATTAAGGCCTCTGGAACAATATTCGAACCCACGACTTCTCGAACACGAAGCTGGAATAATAACCACTCAGGCATCATGTAAATAAAGGGTGAAAAGCAAAGCCGCCCCTGTGCAAGGAATGAAGGCATATATGGGTAGTAGAATTATAGCTCCACTTATTCTTAACCTCGGCACTACATGTATACGAGTAACCATTCGCCCATATGTAGTGCAGCTTTATCCCAACAGCGAACACCGCAATCCATTGAATATAAGGCTGGGTGTTCCCAGTGCCGGTCTGAACGTTTCGCACAACAAATAAATCTCTTTCCTTTGCTGGGAATGAAACCCCAGACCGTCGCGCCCATGGTCTAGTCGCTATGCTGACTACGCCAATCCGATCCGCATGATGTAAATAGGAACGACAACTGCACTTCAAGGGTTAAAAGTATTACATGTTATATATATCGCAATTTCAAAATTACAGTCGTGACTTTGCAACATGTGAACTTCGTGACTAAGCCCCTCTTTAAATTGGTTTTGTCAACGGAGATCTTTTGCATACAACACTGAATATTTATGGCAAAAGACACAAAGACAAGATAGAAATTTTGAAACGCCTCAGGCGTTTGTTATTAATACAATGCAAGGAACAGATTACAAATTCATTAAAATTAAAGTTATCCTAGTACAAAATATCCTTAAATTATAAACAGACCCTGGCATCATTCGTTTGAAGAAAATTACATTTGATTTTCCTTGGAGCTTTGCAGTTTTTTTTTTTTTGTCTGTCTCTTCTCACAAGCGGTCGACGCTTAAGTTCCGCTAGTTGAAATTTAAAAATAAAATCCCTCAGCGTAATTAGCATCCTTTGAAGTCTTACTTGTGGTGCGGAGGTAAAGTGCAAAGATCTTCAACAGTAGGTGTAAAGGAGAAGCGAACATCGCCCCCTTGCCGCCTATAGGAGGGCCACTCTGCAAGCTGGATACAGCAGATTCGTCGTCCGCGAGCCCTCCTCGACTTGACGGAGAAAACACACACACACACACACACACACACACACACACACACACACACACAAGTGTTTTCTTCCTGTGGGATCGCACACACGCACGCACACAAGCGTGTTTTCCCTGTGGGATTTCCCGAAAGAAATCTTTTGCACACTTCTCAATTTTTCGACTCTTGTCATGTCACCCCTACGTCTCGTTCTCTTTCATTCAGTCATCGAAGTAATAATATTACAAGAAGAGCACATATCACAAAGTTATTATATGATTTATCCATTTTCCTGTTACTTCCCATCCTTACATCAAAATATTCTTCTCACAGGTTTCTTCATGAATACAGTAACGGCCTCTAGAAATATATAGGATATAAGAACATAAGTGGCACGCTTTAAACTCATATAGAAAAGAGTCATCTAATTTTTTTAAAAACTTGGCATTTGTTATTCCAAAAGAAATTATGCTGAGCATCAAGTGAAAATGCTTCCATTACATGAGCGAGACTGTCAATTACAGACAAGAGAAAATATCGATTTGGAACGAAACCTGGCATGAAAGTTGCAAGGCTTTAGTGTCTTGCTATAAACAGCTACTCAGCTTTGCCAAAGTGTTTTTGCCTTATGATCAAAAGTTCCGCCAGCTGGAAGTCGAATCTATCTGGGTGTAAATTTGCCGTGACTTCTCTCCTTTCCCAGTTTGATGACACCTTCCCACCTTTCAAGATGTTACTTTTAAAGCCTACTGGTTATTGTACCTACTGCCATGTGTAACACCGAAAACCCTGCACTTTGCCCCCACGATAAGTTTATGTTTTCCACAGTATTCTTATAATAAACCACGTGTTTTTCGCTATTCAGCATTTACACTTTGTTCTCTGTGAGGTAGGAACTAAACCTTTATATCTAATGCAAATTCGTTTCAGTCCTCAAAGGACTACGATTTGTTTAATAAATTTACCATATTTGGGGCCCCCAGTTTGCTGACCTCGAAGCTGAGGAAATGTACGGGAAACAGACAGCTGCAGAACTGAAGCTCGAACACGCCATTTCAGGATATTAAAAATATTTATTTCTTTGAAACCTGTTTATTCCTTACACGGATAATTCTGTGCTGTCATATTTAACACTTTACGGTAATCAATCGCATCGTCCGACAAACTTCGGGTGTAAGTGAGATCTGAAGTAACCACTGCAGTGTATACGAAGAATAGTGTCTTCAGGAAGGTGCCAGACTACAAGGCACCACATCAGAGAACTGTAACTGAATATGAAATTGTAAAATAAAAATCCATTCTTAACGTAAAAATAATAGAAAGCATTTGCTTAGCAACCTGTGGCACCAATTACGAGGCCACAGAATTCCACAAAATGTAGTGATGTAAATATTCCACTGTCAAGTTCTAATTCCAGCTGCTGATTTCTTATTTTATTTAAGAGATTTTCTCATCTTCCTATGTTAAATAACGTCGTGTATTACGGTGCCTACTGCTGACGATTTATAAATGAACTGATTTTAACTAACACTAAGGAACAGAGTTCAACGTTCTTAAAAGCTTAGAAGTCGCTCAGCTGGTCAGAAATTCTCCCTTTCTTATGAAAGCCGAAAGGTCATTACCATGTGCACAAGAGCCCACCTCTACTCTATACCGAGAAATAAAAATTTAGGCTACTGCTTCAAATCCTGTTTCTTTAAGACCGGTACCCCGTCTAATCATCTTCCAACCTACGCCAAGTTTTTCGACTAGAAGTCACCATATATTACTCACCTCTGGCATGTGCGCTGCGTACACTTTTAAGGAAAACTGTATAGCTACACATTACGTAAACTGTAATCGATGCTTATTTTATGAAAAGACTCCTTTAATTACAGAGATTACATGCAGTCGAATGATATGGGTTTACTACAAAGATAACCATGAATATTTATTTTATTCATTCTTAAAATGGAGGAAGACCACGCCTCTTGAAACTAACGCCTCTAATACACCCATGTTTTATCCCATGAACAACAAACAGGCATGCAGCATTGGTGCAATGACCACTGACTAAGCAAACAAGACCTACTCGGAGTAAAGCCTGTCACAGTTTTACTCTGTCCACCACACATGGCACACAAAGTGGCATGGAAGCTCGTAAGTATCCGGCGAATAGCCCTCTTAAAGCGCGGCCCACTTTCGTACAATGCAATAACACATATACAGTTAAAGACATCTGGAGTGGTAACTAGATAAGGGTGGCTTTCCAGATATTACTTCGGAGTTTGGAAAGCCAGATCTAATGAGGAAACAGCATTGAAATAAACGAAATAACAGGTCATTAATTTCTATAAACAGGCGATACAATAAGGCACGCTACAGTCCATTAGGCCTGCATATTTGAGTCACCACCGGGAGTGCGTAAAAGAAATCACGAGTATGAAAGCGCTGTACTATCGAAATCTAAGAATCAATTAATCACTTCAAGATACTTTATTCTCTGTGCGCCCCTCATAAGAATATTGTAGTCTTTCTGTGAGAATATTTTGTAAACGAATGGCTGTAATTGAATCGCTTTTCAACCTCACATTTAAACTATCTAACCGCTCCTCCTATCCCGCTAGCTTTTCCAATCGGTGGAGCATGTCTCTTAGCTACAGGGAATCGTAAGTGGTCCGAAGCACCAATTACACAGGTTTTTTTTATTATTACAATGAAAAGTTTACACTGAACCTTTCTAAATTTGTTTCTTATCTTTTCTTTATCTCTAGATGCGGCACTGAATCAATTCATCACCTTTTCGCTTGTATTATTTGTTGAACGTGTCCGACCACCAAGAAATACAAACAGCGTCCGACCACTAAGAAATACAAACAGCGTCTCTTCCGGCGTCAGCAACCACCGGATGTATCCCTAGTTCAAAATTTCTTCCTCTCTCAAATTTCCTACATCTTCTAATTGGCTATCTTCCTACCTCGACTATCCCTAATAAGTCAAAAGTTGAAATTTTAAATTCCAAATTCCCATTGGCTGACTACGGCGTGAGATCGTAACCTGCGACTCAACCCGTGTGAACCCCCTGCTCTAAGTAACGTTCAAAAGTGGACGTATAATTTCGTCACCTCCTACCAGACGAGTTATGATGGGAAAAAGCTGTCAACTTCCCAAATTTCTGTAGCTGCAAAACACTTCTAAAACACATTAAACCTGACATTGACAAACTAAGTTCCTTTTGCTGCAAACTAGCCGCATATCTCTTTCCCATTCTAACTAGTGCTAACTCTGTCTACAGTCCTCGCCTGTCCCCTTCGGTCCTGCACAGTTGTGTACGCCAGATGTCCAAATTAGCTACATCCCTGCATCTAGCTAGCTTCACGATATTTCTGACTCTCACTATTGCCTTATAAATGTAACGTTCCATAGTAATAAAACTAACTCCCTTATAAACGGTTATAACTACACGGATGACGTTAGACACTTTGACACTTAATGTAATTAATTTTTTCGAGCTTCACGTACGTGTAGTTAGCACATAAATGTAACAAAACATGCCTTGCTACTTCTTGGACATTTCGATCCTTGAAGTTGAGGCCACTACGTTGACTCGAAACGTCGGTAACAGAATACCGACCGATGCGACTAGGTAGGTTCTGCGATTGTCATAATTCCTAGGATATTTACTGACCTGAGGAAGAGGTTTCTATAAGGATACAGCCATGCACAGCAATATTGAAACCCTCGTTTGGAATGACTGATAGCAGGTGCAAAATGAAATGTCATGTTACCCCGTACAATAGCCGAGATTCGAACCACGTACTTGCACAATTCAAGACCGGAGTGTTGCCGACACAGTAACCTGCAAAGTGGATCCAATCAGACAGTCTGTTGAATGAAAAGCAACAGACAATGACCGCTCAATTTCTCATAATAGAATGGGTGTGATAGTGTCATTGCAGTTAAAACACACACTTCATACAAAGAACATACATACGGTTGTCCCTCGTTAATCCGGAGGCCGGTAATTCGGACAATTTTGGTATAACTAAGCCCTCTCTTTCCCGCCGCCGTACAACAGTTTCTCCCCAACCGCAGCAAGCAAGAATTTTCTGGCAAATTATTCATTGACGAAACACCCCACGCTCAGGATCACATTTAGTGTGCTTAAACTTCCTTTAGAGTAGATGGAAAATTAGGTATTCTCTTGGATGCTAGACAGGATGGGGCCGTAAACACTGCTTTGGGACCCTCTGTAGCTATAGCAGAGCACTGATTAATCGGGCCTAACTGGGAACAAGAATGCTTCATACAACTTTCATTTTACTCGTTTATGCAATGTTCCAGTAACGGCAATGAATACTGTATAGAGCAGCGCAAGTAAAGCCGGTTACAGGAGACAAAATGTGGGCTCTGATGGAAGAGGCCTACATGTATTTTCCAAATACCATCTCTACTACTTATTGTGCATACTTCATTGGCATTGATATTTGTTTATCGCAAAAAAATAATTCATTTTTTACCAAACTAATCACCTTACTTATAAAGCGTATATGATGTCAGAATCAGAAAGTGTTTTTCCTTTTAGTCCTGCAAATATTCTCCACATCAAAACAAATGGTTTTAAAAATCGTATACCTTAATAATAACTAAGAAATGGTTAGCCTACAAATTTTTCTACAAGGAAACATTTTGGGGGAAAAAACTAACTGTACGATTATTGAAAGACGCTGTTCATTCCTAACTGAAATTATCTTAAGTATTATTTTAGTTACGTGTACATTTGACGTTACAACAGACCGATATGGACAGCGAATGAACTACTGCGGCACTTGTATTGTCATTGTGAACTGAGAAGTTGATCGAAATTCATTCAACACTTTCGAAAAAAATCGGTGGACAGAAGCACCTAACTGCCATGGGTTTGTTTTAGGCATTATTTCGTGGACAGGCTACGACGCCTGAGGGCTCATTTGACAGTCACATACCGACAGACGGACCTTGCTTTATACTCTGGACAAGACATATGGGATTTGTGGTGGACTGTTGCCAAGTTTCGATCTGTCTGTTGCGTCGCGCACGACACCCGTCCTCGACGCAATTTGCCAGAACGTAAAGAATACAGACCCTCTGCGACCGAATTAGAGAGGAATGTGAAAGGACGGGGGATTCCACACATTTTGACCTTTCCTGAAACAGTGCGCATTTTATTATTTCTCCGCTGCTAACGCGAAAGTTACAGCAGTATAAGCCCTCATACAATCCAACGTGCTATTACGAATTCACTAACGTACGGAAGATTATGAGGAATATAAAAAGCTGTTCCTGTGCATGTCACGACGGCATATGGGGGAGTGGGGGTACAGCTCCACTCATTCTTAGCCTCGCCACTAGTTTGAAGTGAGTGGTCAGGTTAATGATCCGGCCGCTATACCACCAGGGAAAGAGCCCCCATACCCACTGAACAGAAGGCTGGTTGGGCCCCAGAGTGCATCTAGACATTTTATTGAAGAAACTTCCTTGCCCCACCGGGAATCAAAGCACAATTCCTAGGCCGTCCAGCCCGCAGCCTAATAAATAAGATATACTGAACGCACAAAGTCAGTACTACCCCAACATACTGACAGCAATAACGCCGGCAATAAATATTAACCTTGTGAAGGCCCCTTTAATAAGATACGATACGACGCTGGAGCAGTAATGAGCATTAATCTTCTTTACCGGATAGACTGCTAAAAATAACATCACATTCAGCAGAATTACATAAATGCTGTTCCTGTGACGATGGCAGCAGGTGCGCATTGATTATGTAGAATCTGGGAAACACACGAGGCCTATTAAAGCTAAACGTAAGCCTCAATTGTAAGGTAAAAAAAGAGCCGTATCCACGTTTTAAATATGAAATGTCTTCGAACGAAGGCGGATATAATGCGCGGCTGCACAAATACCGCGCAGCGGGTTGCCATGTTCACAACGTTTTGTACGGTGGCGCCTAATATTAGTGGATCCCCAGTATGGAACTTGGGTCATATTAGCCTTCTGGTGCCTAGAATTTTGAGGGGGTTGCTAGAATTTTTTTTAAAATGTGTGCATTCCTGTTATATTGTTACAGAAAAACTACTTCAAGTTCGGATTGTTTGGTTATGGAGAGTGATCGTGCACGGTAAACAGAGGACAAGGCACAGACTAACGTAGCCTATCACTGCATCCGCAATAAAAGACTCGAAAACTCCGCAAGGAACATGAATCCTAATCACCGGTACCCGGACCGACATTCGCAGTGTGCCGCTACCAAAGGAATTCTGACTAACTTTACGAGTCCCGAATGTGAACAATTAATGTGAACAGTGGTACATGAAGTGTGATTTGCACCCTGTTTTACATAATGATCCACACGCGATGCAGATATGGTAATTACGGGTTCAGTGTGCGTTCACCGCTTGACGTCATAGCTGAAATGTCAGTCCGCGTGCAGAGACCCTGAAATTATCATTTGGTAACACGAAACTCCCAGTGTTGATGCTTCACTGATTTCATGTAAACTACTCTTAATTTCATGCAACATTAACGGGAACACACTACACGCTGCCCAGTTTTGTTAGCGAAGTTACTATCAGTCAAACTCAAGCTACATAAAACGTATGTTCGGTGACAGATTTGGGGCCCTGTGGGTAGCCCAAACACTTTCATTTCACTTTTAGGAAATTTAAATAAGCCTCGCAGTCAGCGATAAATATAGGATAAGTGGTTATCGTACTGTAAAGTATCCCGGTTGTATCAACATACGCCTATATCTCATAGTTCATTCACACAGTGAGAGCAATGTAAACCAGTCAGTGGCGGTAATGTGTCAGTCCGCAAATTGAATAAGTACCCCTGAAACTACTCAAATTGACAGATCTGAGATTCCCACAGCGGTGTGGCTGAGAAATCGAGTCTTATGATATGTGACGCTGTATCGCTGGATGAGAGGTTCCCGACGTTTCGGAGAATCGTAATGCCTGCATATTCAAGGGCAAGCAGTCCTAGAAGACTGTAGGCTTTAATCCTAAACTACTCAACTTTTTTAAAAAAGTTTGTAATTTTGGGACGCTTACTAAAATTATTAGGAAAACTTAATTGTAGCTTGTACCTTTTCACAAGAATCCCAACCTTATACTCCGATCAGATATAATTTCACCAAATTTCTCTAGAAATGTCCATCGTGCTAGTAATGAAAAATGGTAGAAGCCCTAACACAGGGGGCACATCTTCAATAAAAATATCGGTACGTCCTACCACGTTCCGTCTGTCTTCTGCGTCTAGTGGCTACCAGGTAATACTCCGATTAAAGCATAAAGCGACCGGCGTACGGTTTGCCTCTCATATTCACTGGTCTTATCAGCCTGCGGCGCCACAATATCATATAGGCTTAATGTTAAATATGTGTGATGTTCTTGTATTTTCAACCACAAATTTAATGCTGTATGAAAACAATTTAGCGTCTTTCCTTCCGGTGCACCAAATTTCATGTGTCAGTTAAGACGTTCCAAGTTTCGTGTTATTGTTAATATTGTTTTTGCAGTTTATTAACGGACGCACATATGAAATAAATTATAGGTCTACATACGGTTAAAAACATCAGAGTTTACTGATGAAGTGTGATGTCCACGTGCCTAATTAAACAAAACTGTGCAAATGCAATCAAACTACGATACAGCGCCACCTTCACTCAGCACCCATGAAATTCTGGGAACAGCAAATCCCTATTACACAGTACTTAGATTTACTGCCATCCCCCCCCCCCCCGACATACTGCCACAAACTGCGGTGAAAAAACAGTGGCGTCATATAGGGGCTTGACAATATACTGGTACACAATATACTGGGAAGTAAAGCATAGCTTCACACATTCTTAAAAGCGGCACTATGTAAATTTAAGTAGTAAGCTTCAGGCCCTGGCCGCTTTAACCCCGAGAAGACAGCTTCCGCTGCCCCTTGGATATGAAGCCAGTCCGGTCGCTGTGCAGAAGAGGAAGATCTCTGGCCCTGCCGGGAATCGAACCCGATTCTTGAGTCGTCCAGCATGTAGCCTAATCACTATACTGACTGAGATAATCCGGCTGCTATAGGACAAAGAATTTAACTATTTCAGAACATTTCATGGTAAAAAAAGCAAATGCGAATATGGGTTATTTTACACAAAATCTAAACCACGAATGCAGCACACTAGCCCACGTTCTAAACTGAATTTTATCGTTGGATTATGGGTTTACACTACATAGATATATTCTATAGCCTCATCTTAACAAGAAAGTTACCAGCAGTCGACTTATAAGGCAAAAATAAGTCCGTGCAAGAAAGAAGCAAGCGTTATGAGTTCAAAGCGGAATTCCATGTCATTACCGAGCACTTCATAAATATTACTTGTACTGATCAGTCCTGTCAAACACTTAATTTATGACTTACACAGTGTAGCGTCTAATCTGCTCATTTGTATCTGTCAACGGTAAAAACGTCTGCAGATTTGTACCTGCAGTACTTCAAAATCAACACCAACTACAAATACAACATTCAAAGAAAGCATGAACAATAATTACATTGCTTAGCAAACTGCTCTGCCATTCGGTCTACACGGTCTTCGAAAAGTAAATACATAATATTACATGGTTGTATCTCCGAAATGGATCGGTGTTTTGCTACAATTCTTACACTATTTTAGAAACCATTTAGTTTCGTACTGTAGTATAACCCCAATATTTTACACACACTTCTGCAAGCTGAAAAGCGCAGACTGGACACTTTTCCTTAAGAAGCCCAGAGGAACAGCTACAAAAGTATCTCGAATTTATTCATCCATTTTATCAAGTGTTCTTGGTTTCCATTGGCAGACTTTGTCGTTGACCCAAACTCACGAAAAGAAATCACACGTAGTGAGACAGGGACTTCGCGAAGGCCATTCGGTTTGTTCTCCAAGCCCAACACACCGAGCAGGAAAATATTTGTCAACTGTGACAGAAAAGTAAATACACAATGTTGAATGGTTCTGTCTCATAAAGAGGTGCTATTACTGCACGGTGTTGCAGCATTTATGACCAGCATAATTACTGATTTTAATTACGTGTATGTGTTTACTTTATAATCACCTTGTATATAGTTTTATACATTTAGTACGTTTGTTGACTAGCCCGTCTCTATACGTTTCAATTACACCTATTTTGGTTGTTAAACGGTTTAAACCGCATGTTCACCTACCATATTCCCAGCTGACAGAACACAGTGTGGTCACCGTCCAACAGCAATATAAAAATTATTCCATCCAGGGAGAAATGCCGTTAATAAAAGTAGGGTGAGTTAGTTTCAAATTTAATGTAAGTTTTCATCTGAAGTGACTGATGGATCAACGGCCCTGCCGAAACGCAAGTTCTCATCCCGGAGACCTGGGTTCTTTCCCAAGACAGCCCACGTGACATCTGAGGTGGAGAGAGTAGCAATGGGACAGGTTTTTCGCTCCGTGCTTCGGATATTCCCTGGCAACTACCATTCCACCACCATACAATGTTCATTCACCTGTTACCCTGGGGATGGCCAATGGGTCTAAGAGAGGTCGCAGTTCCAGAGACATGGTCTGACCCTACCACGAGGTAAGACACGAAATAAAACTGACGCATTAACAGTTGCAAAACTGTAATTACACTTTCTGTTGTACACGGATGTGAAACACCTCTCTTCCTGGCAACGAAGAGCACAGAGTGAAGGTGTTTGAGGACACGTTGCCACGAAAATCAATGGTTAAAAAACAGCGTGGCGAAAATTCGACGACGAAATTCAGGCAGACCTATTCTACTTTTCACCAAATTACGTTATGTTTCACATACCAAAATAATAAAACAGACGAGGCAAGTAGCAAGCAGGGTGAAGAGGAGTATGTGCAGAAAAGAATGTAGTCGGGGAAACATAAATAAAAAGAGAGGCGTAAATGGATCTTAACCTTTTAAAGCCTAGCGGTAACTTTACGTACCACCAGGTTTAACATTCAAAAATTCTACGTGGTGCCCACATTGCTTTTATGTGTTTTGTACGGATCTCAGAACAAACAGCAACTTTTGCCTTATAAAACATTAATAGACTGGTTTTTACAACCGAAGTGGAGAGTGTTTACAGCGCGGTACGCACTGAGTCCTTATATAAAACAGATACGCTTCGTCTTTAAAGGGTTAAAGGCATTAAAGTATGGCGGATGGCTCAGAATATGGTCAAGTGGCGCGGCTTGGTGAAAAAGATAATGGCCCTTGCAGTTTAATATGAGCAAGATCTTTATCTGCCAGTTGAGCAAATATCCGCCGCCCAAGGAGGGCTCTACTCCACACAATCAGTAGATCATAAACACACAAATCGATCCAATCCTCGATATATAAAAATGTCTCTATTCTGATCCTATTCCTTTCTATTTAATTTATTTCCCTACAATGCCCTAGCTCAGCAAAAGACAGACCAAACAAACATTCTCGCAGAATTTGCTTAAACTAAACTGGTAACTGGGACATTAGCTTACCAAACTGCAACGCCAATGCAGTCAGGCAGTTACCACTGTTTCGGTTCTCAGTTTTACCAGTTCACGGTGATATTACTGATTATGCTAATTCCACCAGTTACTAGTGGTTCTTTGTTGACCGGCTAATTCAGCTATTCTGGTTATTGTTAACTGTGTTACACTGTCCATTACAGATAGCAGCGCCTAAACCGAATTATATTAAAGTAACACTTCTATATACGATTGTAACAGTGTAAAAAATGGGAACCTTTATTCAAATTTAAAGGACTCTGGCGATGATATATGGTCATGATACTGAACTTCTGTAGTCTTAATGTAGAGCACACCTGTTGGTGTGTTTATCCCGTGTATATGTTATCAGTGCATCAGTCACACGAACAAGCTGTATTATACACGTTTTTTCTTGCCTGATGAACTGATCAAAAATACATATGAAATTTAGTAGATTATCCCTCGCCTCAGGCTAAGTTCCTGGGACAGAGACTGGCTCATTCTAATGGGCCCATCACAGTAGGTTCTCCCCATTCCCCCTTCCACCTGAGGATGTGGGCAGACCCAGCCTCCGGAACGTTGCCGGTTTTTAGACCGCCCCTCAGTTACGACTTTAACTGCTGTATGCGTGGCTTTTGAATGGAGCATACGTCAGCACCTACACCAAACATCCACGATTAAAGTTCATATGTAAGATCATATGATGTAATCATCCTTCCAACGATTTGTGGTACAACACGGCTTTGCCAGCTGTGCCAAAGTCGGCCCCCAAATTCCTCGCCCTCCTTTTCACCACTCGGTCACAATACCGAATCCCGAAAAAAGAAAGGGTGACAAAAATGAAATATTATTCCGAATTGTTTGGCCGCCTGGAGACAAAAGGAAAGTAAGAAAGAAACCTTAGCTGGGAAAGAACAGTTCTTCCAACTGCGGTAAACAATTACATAACATACTCATAAATATGCTACTTTGAAAACCGACAACAATGATGTTTCAGGTTTACAAACAAGCAATTACGAATTTTAAGGTTGGTCTCAAGTACTGGTGGGCTAAAACGCTTAGAAATGCTATGTCCTGCCCACATTACGGAAGTAAATTGCGTGAACATTCACTGACTTCCACACTCGGGCAGATAAAGAAAACGTTAATTTTGTCCCTGCATACGCCACGAAGGCAGGGGGCCAATGAAGGTATAGCTCCACTCATCCTTAACCTTGGCACAACATGGAGGTAACTGGCCAAACTCACGCGCCGGTCTCTTTATCCTGGGGAAAAAAGTCCCAGATAATCACGGAATAGGAGGCAGGGTCGGCCTCAGAGGTGGTATGGATATTATGAAAAGATAAAATGTCTCTCCTCTACCGGGATTCGAACGCCGGCTCTTTCAGCCATAGCCTAGCCACTATACTGACTACGTGACACCAGCTTCTACTCAGGCCGAAAAGAACAAAATGAAATTTGAGGTTCTACAGACATATCTTGCCTGCCCTTTAGAATTAATGTCCCTCCGTTATGCTTCTATTTTAGAATATCATAACCTTATTCCCAATGTGGTAAACGGGTAAAATGCTGTCACTAGTCACGTTAGACAACTTAGAGTAATTTGTAGGCCTACAGCCTACTAACAGTAAAAGTTGCCCATTTTCCTTTCGCGTACGCCTACTGGAGTCTGAATATCGGCCGGCAGACCTGTTAGACTGTTTCGTGATTCTGCTCCGTCTCTAAGCAAACATTGAGACAGTGCCTTAAAACAGAGCACTAATGCTTTCTTCTACGTTCCAGTGCACAAAACATTCTACCATGCAATGCTAAATAACTTTTTTCAATTGAAATATTTCAAATAAACAAAGAATCAAGACGTGCGCCTTCTAAGACACAAAAAATGACTTCGGAAACAGACTGGGATGTTTAGGTTAATTTACTTCACGTGCGTCTAGTAACTGGAAATAACCACACGTGGAAACATGTTTTACGACAGAAGGACCCGCAAGCATCAATTGTCGAGGGCAGGAAATAGTGAAGACGTATTATAAAGGGAATTATGGAAGTACGCAGTTGCAAAAAAAAAAATTGCGTTGCCCTTCAGGTCTACACGTCTCGTTGTGCACAGCTACATACCCTCGAAATAATTTCGTTTAGAAAAGCTCTGGAACGGGCAGCGGTGTCTATATATGCCTGCTCCATTTTCTGACTCGGAAACAACACTGAAACTATATTCTCGATACTGAAAGTGTCGTTAAATAAGTCACATACAAGACAACAATCAAACTGAACTACAGCTTTAAGTGGTGTCCATACTTTCAAATTGTTCCATTAAAAGCAAGTTAGTCTTGATTGTATTCTATCTTGTGATAGCAACGACTAACATTGTTGTACACATGCTTAATATTCGATAGTTAAGCACATCTCGCTTGTGGAGGGAACATCTTACATCTAAACAACAGTAATAAATTTATCATTGGTTATAAAATTGTGTAGACCTTCTTTTACCTTGAAATGCTGCTTCGAAGATGTTATTCTGCCCTTCCTGTTCACTGGTATATGAGAAGAGGCATATAGCTGGCACAAGTGCAGTGAGCAGGAACGTTGACAAGGGGTTGAACATGGTGACCTCGAGCAAATGAAGCACTTCTAATCGTAATAACCCGTCTTTATGATGCCCTAACACACACTCACTCGCTTGACCTGCCCGCCGGTCGATATTACTCTTACCGTAGTACTATTATTTCCTTTGTCTGTCATACATATCCCGGAACACATCGACAATACACAACTTAAATACGGAAATACGCTAAGCCTCAAAGGAACGTTAGGCAACCAGTTGATAAAATGAGCTATACAAGTCACGTAACACACATGGATACACTTTCATAATACAGCGTATACTCTTAGTAATAAAGAGTATAGTAAATACTTGTGCATGGTTCTAAATCTGATCTTAGTTCTGTTTCACACATGCATTCAGTTCCGTAATGCAAGAAACCCGCACATCGAAATGTCACACCGGACCTCTCTACATAGCAGACATCATGTCGGCGCCCAGATCTTCCACTGTCTGAATCACTCCCGCTGCCACCGGTAGAGGTCTCACGATAGCTATTACCGGCGAACCGGTCGAAGCGGACAGTTCAAGGGGGCGGGGGTGAGGTGACACGCGCCTCGTGACGTACGCAGCACAAGTGCAGACTAGTTCGATTGAGAACACTGCGCCTGCTCACTGGGGTAGTTTTCAGAAATCAGCATGGCTCTGATTTTGCTTTCGTTTGGAGATTGTCACTGAGCAAAGAGTTAACACTAAACACGCAAAATGACTACTACTACTAGAGTACTACTACTACTACTACTACTACTAGTAGTAGTAGTGTTTTTTTAATGTCCCAATTTCTTCTGAATTCAAAATGACAGTTCGAAGGCTTATGACTGGCCCATTGTCGCGAGTACGGATAGTTCTAGTTGAACAAAAGAATGCTAGGAACAACTTTTCATTAGCCATTATAGAATCTGAGTTACTGTCACTACATTTGCTTGAAACGATAAATACAGGGCCAATTTTAGAGTATGGTAAACACGTACGCCTGTTTCTGAAGTTGACATTTATTTGCAGTTACAAACTGATATTATTCTAAACCGTCCCTTCCCACAACTTCTCACTGAATTTTTATTAACCTAAAAACAATTCTAAATTAATGAACGAAACTGGGTTCCGATTGTGAACACATACTGAAACCGTACGCTGCACAGACCGACCGACCTGTTAAGATTGCACAATGCTTGGACTCAAACCTGTCATTCTTTGTAAAAGGTAAAAGTTCATCCTATAAGAGACCCTGAGGGCCCAAGAGGGGGAGTAGAGGTATAGCTCTACCCGTTCGTGAGCCTCGGCACGAGGAGGGGATGGGGTGGCTAGCCCCACGCTCCGGCCGCTTTACCCCCGGGAAAGGGACCCGGTACCCATTGTACAGGAGACTGGGTGGGCCCCGGGGCCGGTCTGGACGGCTGCGGAAAATCTCGCCCCCAGCGGGATTCGATCCCCGGACCGTCCAGCCCGTAGCGAGTCGCTATACCGACTGTGCTATACCGGCCCACGTCATTCTTTGTGATTCTAAAAATAATGTGTAACGGATCATGTTGTTCACTCATAACCTCTTTATTGTTATCAGGTGTCCAGGCTACGGGCAGGCCGGCCAACAAACCGTGTGTCAATTGCAGCCGGGTGAAGATTTTTTTCTTATCTAAAGCATCCAAACTGGCTAAGAGAAACGCCAGGTTTCTTTAAGGTACCCATTCGTCCCCCATTTTCTGGGACAGTCCCCGAAAAAAGACTATGTCCCGGACTAATTTGGTCCCAGTCTTTTTTTATTTACCCATTTTATTCCGTCTTCCTGATAGTATTCTTTGTAATTGAAACTTTCTTGTACCTTGTTAGCGATTTTCCCGACGAGACAGCAACAGTGCTGCGCATTTCGCAGTGAACAGTACGCCTAATGATGAATGTAAAGTATAGTCACTCTACCGTACCATTTTGTTATTTCAACGCTGTCGCCGTCCCAAATAGGCCAAGGAGAGGATGTCCACGTTAAGTTTCATACTGGGCCGGGATAGTGTAGTTCGCTATGGGCTGGACGGTCCGGGGATCGAATCCAGGTAGGGGCGAGATTTTCTGCACCCGTCCAGACCGGCCCTGGGGCCCATCCAGCCTCCTCTACAGCAAGTATCAAGTCATTTTCTGGGGTAAAGCGGCCGGGGCGTGACGTTAACCACCCAGCCCCATCTAGTGCCAATGGTCAAGAAAGCATAGGGTTATACCACTTCTCCCCCTCTGAACCTTCATGGCAGGTTACAGGGTGAACCTTGCCTTTCCCATTTTAAGTTTCACACTGAATAGGTAATGCTTCCCCAGGGGCAAAGCAGCTGTCCAGGCACCAAATCTATACTTCCACTTCCCCTGTTCCTTAACACGACGGTGCTTAATTAAGCACAGGTCAAATTTATCTTGGTGTACTCATTCCATTTAAATTGCCCACACTAAAAATATGTTTAACTGTTTTAAGTCCAACACGGCTAAACACTGCAATTCCCGCAATTCTGATAGCAAAGCCTGAGTCATGTCAACTGGTCTATCTCTCACCCAGCCACAATCAGTGCTATGATAAAACTTGAAGTCAACAAGTGGCCTAGCATTTTACTAGAACATACATAATGGTCACTGCATCCAGGATAGCATAATTGGTATACTATGTAACTAGGCTGCATGCTAGATGGTTTGGTGCTCAAAAGCAGTGAGGGGTGAGAGATATTTTTCTGTTTTCCAAAGCATCCAGACTTGGCCCAGTGTCCACCCAGCCCCCTATTCAATGGTTACAGGGGTTCCCCACCTCTCCCAGGAGTAAATTGACTGGGGCATGAGGCTGACCAATCACTTCCATTGAGTGCTACGGTTAGGAATGCAGGCAGGTAATCTGCTTCCCATGTATGCCTCCACGGCATTGATAGGGACAAACTTGTCTTTACCTTTTGCCATAATTTCATAATCCTCTGCTTTGTTCTAATCAATATTCTACTTGTTTCAGTAGTTTGCAGAGAGAATGGCTAAGGGATGTAAGAATCTGAGACATACACAAAATGGACACTGCTCTTTATTAGTAGGCCAAGTTCTAACACAGGCAGACGGGGGTATGAAGTGGCTGCATTTTATTTTAAGGTAATTTCTTTGTTAAGTACTAAGAATCCTGTAACGTATATCAGCCATGGTCATGTAACCTGACTGGTATGCAAGGTTTACTTCCAAAACACATGGCAGCAACCATTACACTTTATGCCACAACACAGAATGTGATATATTGGTACAGAAAAATCTTGTGCAATGTGTTTCCATGATTTTGATAGTTTTATTTCTTTTACACACTGATATACTTGTTAATTTTGTGCATATCATATCATCACAGTTTATTATGTTGATATGTTTAGGCTTCAGCATCTATTCTTTATCAATTCATTTCTCCAAAGCTGTTCCTTGTATCACATTTTCCACTAAATACATATTTTGGTACCAGTGATCAGTATGTGCATTCCCAGAAGCAGAAATAATGGCAGACACCTGTGTACAGTTGAATCTAATATTTTCTGCTTTGCTGTACATTCCCAGAACCTGTCAAGTGTACCAAATGCAATCATCCTCAAACTGACTCTAAATAATCTCTGCTGTTATGCAGCTTCCCCTGATCACCTGTCACTTCTGTACCACACTAAAAACATTTCAGATCTGGCATAATTCACAACCAGACTGTTTCCATAAAACTGGCACAGTCTGGCCACCCTACACTATATCTACTTCTTCCCTAATCCTACGTACAAAATTAGGAAGTGTGAGTACGGCATGGTGGAAATCTTTTGTGATGATAATTTCTGCAATGCCAGAAAGGATTCATTTTTCAAAATAGAGTTGAACCCGGTTATAACAACATCATTTTGTGTGACTCCTGGTCTGTAGCATCAGATATTCTGTGGCACCAATTAATTACTCGCTGTTAACCATGACATTATACTCCTCAGTTCTAACAATACTTGTTTATAACAACACAAAATATTCAGTCCCATTCACGAAGTCATAACCAAGTTTGACTGTATTTCATATTACCCTTAATGATGTGAAAACATATTTCTATGCAAATGGGATTTTAATACCTAATACTCTTATAAAACTGGTCCTGCTGTTGGAATAACATAAATGCAAAAACAGATACACTGAGTATCATCACAAAAATTTGTAAGCAATGTTGTTTCCATCCTTGCATAGACACGCAGTATTGTGATAGGCTTTGATGATAAATCTGTCCTTGCAAACCTAAGTTCTGATTTACTTCCCTAATGGGCTCACGACCATCAATCAGATACGCAATTTACAAGTACCTTGCGGCCTGGAACTACAAACATTGGCACCAGTATCCTTTTGAGTCTGGTGTTTCAATGGGACTTGAGAAACCTGCTAAATCCACCTCAAAATTATACACCCTGCCTCTTCATGATAAAATTCACTGACTCATGCCACCAATTCTCAATCACCATCTTTGTGTTTACCTTTTATTTCCTCACAAAACCTTGCTGTTGTCTTTGTTGCTAGAATTTTAAGACTGTAATCCCTTATTACGGGGTACAATAGACACATTGGTATCTTTTGGTTCCATTGAACTTTGGCATAAGTGCTTTATCAGCCATGTAACATCTTACCTGTAATTCCCCTCTGGGGTAACATTTTCCTGTAATTTAAGATTTAGGCACTGTGAAATAATTTTTAGCATCACAGTCATTTATAAGCAGAGGATTCAGTCACTTAAACTTAACTCATGCTGCAGATAGCCTTTGTTTTTAGAAACAAAAAAGTTAAACGTGTCAGATTCCCCAACATAAGCATGATCTCTATTTCATCTACTACAGTGCTATATCTTATCTGTCTTCACGTAAAGTGATGCCATTTCATTACACACACACACTGGCCACATGAATCCCTACATTACTATAAGTGTCTTTGTACAGAAAACAATGAATGGACCGACCGAGTTAGTTTATCCCTTTCCCACCTTAAGCATGGCCTGTAACCAAATTCAAGAATTTGTGGATTCTTCCCGCTGGCTTGTAATTTTGAGCAATGTATGGGAGCATTATTCCTTTCACAGCTACTTGTTCTAACATGCACTACCATAATTGCCCAAATTTAATGCATTTCTCTACACAGCATGTACCCCAATTCTGAAAGACCGAATTGTCTATTTTTTTTTACATATCAGTTGTACGGCATTTACTGCATATTTATAAATATATGTAAGCTGTTATGAATGTCCTAAACAGACCTGAAAAACTCTCAGAATTGGATGTGGGTGACTACGATGTATAGGCCATGTTTAGAATGGAACAATATTGAACTGCTTTCGACAATTGTTTCAATTTGGTTGGTCAAGACCAATACATTCCCTCCGCTTTAATCCCAACAGCTGCTTTTTTTGGACGTTATTAAAAGATTACATGAAAACAACTCTAATGCACCTGAAGAGTTACAAGCAGGAAGAGAAATCACTACTTGCAACACTGATGAGAATGAGTTATCTACAAAACTTCAATGTTTCATCCCAGCTTGCAAAGCAGTAGTAAGATGTTCAAGGATCCTGCATTGAAAACATTTTCATCTAAAAAAAACTCAATAAATGTCTGCATTTTTACACCTCCTGTGATGTTCTTTGAGGATTTACGAAAAAATATAATTTACTTTTAAAAACCTGGCTTGTTACATTACAACACTACCATATTTATGTCAATCTGAATAATTTTCACAAACATTATTCACATGAAAGTAATTCTACATTATATAGAAAATATACAAAACACACACTCAACATAGTGCTTGTTGCTACAGAATCTTGCTTCCATAGCTCACCATAGTCTTTATCAGGTAATACTGAACCAAATCTTCAGTTCTTCTTTGTAAACAGAAGACTTCTGCTGTTAAACTACAAATGCTTAATTTGAACAGAATACGTAATAAACTAGACTGCACCAGCAAAACAGCACCTTATGGCTTAGCTTAGTTGTAAACACACCATCAAAACACTCATTTCTCATGTTATAAATAGCATAAAACCCACTGCTTCTCTTCTGGAAACAATGCAACTACTCTCGCACACAAAACCTCAGTAATTATGTGTAACACTCACCATTATATACCAAACAGTGAGTTCAGTGCAAAATAACTATTACATCGCACTGACAAGCAATGCATTATGGAATGGAAAAATGAAAATACTTGCAGTGTAAAGAATTTCTTGCGGTAAAATGGACTTTCTTTTTATACAGCAAACATAAAATTACTGCAACACAAAGATGCTCTTAAACTGAATTTGTACTGTAAACATGTAGAATATGTTTATTGTTCTTGTGTGTTATTTGGGGCAATCATGTTCTGAAATTTCACCCAGTTTTCTTCAATGGGAGCAAAGACTGTGATGATGATGAGGGTGGCAACAAGCAACAGAATCACCAATATGTACACAGCCAACATGAATTTCCGGAAGCAGGAATGCTGCAACATGAAAGTTGTATTACAAACCCAGATTACAAATTGTGAGATTCTGTACAGTTTAAAATGAGAATGCCTATTGTTACAAAAAAAGAGCACTTAGCAAAATGGTTCTTTTAAATTCAATTACACCAGCAGTTTCACGTTTCAACTATTTGAGACACGAAATCTCTTGTGAAACATAAAGTGAACACTGCTGGACACAGGCATCAAGGAATGTGACGGACCACTTGGTAAAAAAGACAGTGAGTTCTAATGTTACGCAACAGAAGTTGCCACTGTTTCATATGGAAATGAAACTGGGTTGAAAAAAGTCTGCAGATTAAAATGAAGGAAATAAAGTTTTTGAAGGTGTCAAGCGATATGCTGGTTTATACAAAACTCAAAATCATGCACACAGGAACAAGTAAAATTTCTAGATAAATGAAAAGAATAAATGAGCATTGTAAAAAATGGATAACTGCCTTAAGAGGTTGCCAAAATGTGTTGCTTAATAGATAAAAAGGCTATAAGAAATGTCATTCCAAGAAAGATTATGGAGGCTTGATCCTAGTCAATTAGGAGGAAAAGGGGAGGGAGTGGTGGTGGTGGTGGTGGTGGTGGTGGTGGTGGTGGTGGTGGTGGTGGTGGTGGTAGTAGTAGTAGTAGTAGTAGTAGTAGTAGTAGTAGGAGGAGGAGGAGGAGGAGGAGGAAGAGGAGGATGAGGAGGGGGGCAGGAGGCGGCAGGGATTAAAAATAAGCTGATATAGTACCGCATTCACATTTAAATTCTGATCACTTTGAAATAATTTCCAAGCCACAGAGAAATACATAGACTCACAGGAGAATCCTGCTTCCGCTCAGGAGAATGCAGAGGGCTGCGACTGTTGGTCATCTCCTTCATGGGGAAAGAGTTCACTCTCTTGCCATTGTTTCTCTCACTGGCAATACTTGCAATCTGCAACCAAATTACCATAGTAATGAACTGGTTCCTTATAAACACACACTACAAGCACAAATAATAAAACTAGCAGCTGAATCACAGTTCTGAAACATTATAATGAATTGGTGGTCAAAGTTCAAGAAATCAAGTTGTAGACTGCTTCAGTCAACATAGCTTATTTTGTTTAAAGATAAAAGATGATGTAAATCTGGAGTTTTCTCACAAAGTCACAGTCAAGCCAAACATAAAGGTATTAAATTACAATAACAAAGTCTTATACAGTCTGCAAAAATGTAGAATTGTAATATTTTTTTATAAAATATACATTCAAAAATTGAATATCAAAACTGTGAAACACAGCAGTTCTTATTTTTAGTAAAAACTGTTAGCATATCTTCTTTTATTTAAAAAAGTAGCTCTTTTTTATACACATAACTGTTGTCTGGCCTGTGTATGTGACATTGGTCCTCCAGTACCAGTACTGTCCATTACTTATACATTATTTTACAGGTATTCCGCCAATTTATATACACATAACAATTCTAAATACAGCAATAATATTACACTTATTCATAAACTATAGGGCACTGTCTATGACCAATATTTCCTAGTAGTATAATTTAGTAAGTTCCTTTTTGGCCTCGAGAAGGCTTGGTGAGAAGACAACAGCATGTACCCATTTTTATCTCTTAATCAAATATGTTGTGCTGACTGAAAGACTCCCTGTTTGATATCCTGAATATTCTATTTACATACAATTGGGTTTCTCGGATAAAGTTTGAGGTCAAAGGCACAATGCCGAAAAACATAAAACAAATAAGGACAAGTGATAAAATAAACTGCATTTACATGGCATTTCCAATAAACTTCTAATTCAGTATGAATATAATAAAGATAATGACTTCTTTCCAAAAATATCTTATACATATCAAGCTCACCGATAAGATCAGATGGACAGCAACATGGAATGCCACATAACCAACCAGGATCCAGTCCATCCAGTCAGGCAGCTCAGCTTTAGTCAATTTTATGGCAAAGAAAATGGTCACAACTAAAAGCAAACCAAAATATTACACACTAAGATCTCACAAAAATAATCTGTCTGAACAGAATGCAACAACATCCAGTTTTACTCAATATTTGTAACCAGTAAGTCAACTGTAGCTGAATATGAGGTCTCAACAGCTGCAAGGAATGCATTTGGAAAATACAGCAAAACTTCACTAGTCTGAAATTTGGTAATAATCTTGACTACTGATGCAAAAATTGCAACACATCCAAGACTGAAAAAATACATTTAAACTATTACTAAAATTTCAGGGCTGAACTTGGGCCTTGTATTGCCATGATGTTAAAAATGAACACCCCTACCTCGCTACCTCAATAATATTTGATTTATCCACGATACTCAAGTGTTTCTCTTTTTCTACGCCTGAGGTGACAAAATTAAGCCATACCCCCATTACAAGACACCCCCTATGTAGGATTTACTTCATACTTACTCCAAATTGCAATACATTTTAATTTTTGTTTTGGCAAATTTTCTTCATATGACATATTTTAGTCAGTTCAGATATTGCCATCTGCAATCAAGTGCAAGCAGTGAGGATTTACAATAAATCATTCATTCAACTTTAAGACAAGCGAGCATGGAAAGAGACAAAAAGTATTTTCAAGCTTCAGTTCAGAGATAAATGCATACGCATATCCATTTCTCCTGTAGATTACAAAAAATTGTGCAGTAAGTATTAATCTTCAATTGGTATGAAAGTGAGCAACATTTTTTTAGAAGTGACATATAAATGAACTACTAATAACCAGTAGATAATTTCTTGAACCCGAGACAGCTAAAATTGTATTCAATTGTACTGTAAGAGTTCACAAAATTTTACTTCGCTTAGAATAGGAAACAGTACCAAAGTTATAAATTATTGTAAAACTATGAATTCAGAAGTTCATGTTATGTTGTGCCAGCTGTGGACTCAGTCTATAGCTGCAAGAAGAAATCAAGTACAAAGAAACAGTTCTAAAATTAAAGTTGTGCTACTAATACACAAGTAGAAAGCAAACAATTAAAATTTTAGCATGTGCCAGAATTAATTATTTGGTACCAACTGCAGGTGAGATCAGATTTATACTCTGTTAAATATCATGCCTATGAATATCTTCCACATACTTCTATCATTTGATAAAACCTTCAATAATCTAATCACACATTCAGATTGTGACCAAACTTCCTGTTTTATACAGTGAAGGTACAATGTCAATCAAAAACTACACCATGAAGGTGTGTGGGGGAAGGTAGGTAGTCCAACACACACAGGTACATAAATTTTGCACAAATGTAGGAACTACCTCAAAATTATAGTTGCCACATGGGTGATATATAGCAAGTTCTATACTGAGGACTGAACAATATAAGGCGCCACAAAGGAAAATTTAATCACCTGGGTGACCTAGCTACTGGAACTTGTGCAACACAGGTCCCACATATTTTTAAAATTGGCATTTGATAGAGGAGAGTCCTAAGCTTCAGGAGGCTTAACTCCCATGAAGGTGCCCCTGGTACTCAGTGAATAGGACACTGGGTGGATTTGGACATTTTAGTCAAGATAAAACTTTGTTACTCCCTCCCAATACCACACGGGGTAAAATAAGAGAAGCACATTCTTACTGCCAAGTATATGTGCTATATTGCCAACAAGCCAATGCAGCCAGTTGAAGATGGGTCGTCGTCTTGAATCAGGATGTGGCCGAAAAGCCGCTCCAATTGGTTGCACAAATGCTAATGCTGTTGTTACACATCCAAGAATTGCATGTGGGTTGTCCTCAGCTGACCAGTCTTTCAATTGAACGAAGATGAGAACAAATGCAGATATTGTTAGCCCCCATGTCAGCAACATGAACATTCGATGCCACTGAAATTAAGCATCACAATATTACTTTTAACTATTTACAAACGTTCATAAGACTAAGCTATGTCAAATAGTGTTCTCTGTGTCTACAGCTCTAGGACATGGCCATGCAATATCAAGAGTAAGATATTAAAATAAGGCTGCTACCTGAAGATGTTTTCAGAGATCAGCAATTCTCCCTATGGGAGAACAGCACACAGAAAATGTATATATACACAGAGACACATACATCAGTTTTGTGCACTAAGCAAACCACCTAGCATGGAACACTGATAATGTGAAATTATTAGTTAAATCATACATTTTAAAACCAAAGAGCAAAACCTAGCCATTACCTTCTGAGTGCTCTACAATGGCCCCTCACTCATTCCTCTGTCTTATGTAACAATCAAATCCAATCCAAAAATGTTTTAAGATAACATCATGCCTTTGTTGTTATTATTTCATTCAAACAAAATTACGAAAGCTGACTATGGCCATGGAAATATTTGCTCAGCAATCCAGGGAACATACTGTTAACAAACATGTGAGTCATGATGCTGATTTTTGATGGATGGGCACAACTGTCATTTGTAGGGAATATAGTATATACATGACGTGATGTGATGGCAACCGAGTTCTGACCAAACATAACTGGAGAAAAATGCGACTTCTGGAAAGGCAAAAACTTGACATTGAAATGATTCCAAACTTTGGACCTAATACTACAGTGAGAGGACAACTTACAGCAAACCACTGATCTTTTCCACAGAGCTGGCTTCCAACCCAGGTCTGCTTGAAGTAACGAGCCAGTAAAATTCCAATGCCTGCAGCACCGATCCACGCTCCTATCATGAATGCTCCATGAAGCCTGAGCAGCAGATTGGAAGACCCAGCTATGATACTAACATCAGCTAAGGACTGACTGAGTTCCGCTGCTGCACGTCCTACATCATGATATCCCACACTGCCTTCTGAAATAGGAACATTCTTAACATGTAAAACAAGAAAAGTGTTCCGTCATTTCATTTGTGTGTATATAGTAATACACACATAAATGGCCAAAAGTTGGCTAAGCACTGTCCCAGTAACAACCTTGTACTTCATCTCGTATGATGAAGCATTAGTTTTCAGGGGAATCACAAAATAACTATTTCTCTTCTTTCAAGCTTCGGTTTCAGTTCTTTACAGAAACACTTCTGCCATCGACTTGAGAGAGTCACTATAAGACTGCACATTTGTTTCCAGTCTCTGTCCAGTATTTTTGATTTGCTTCTCAGTCAACAGACACATCTCACAGCCTACCAGGTAGTAACTTATACTTGGCATATTACAAATAATTTTGAACAAATACCACCATAAGTTTGTACTTCATCTTCAGTCTAATGATACAATTTTCCACCGCAAATTGAGTCACATTCTGATAACTGGTGCACGCACATAAACAGCATCTGCACCACTAGCACACAATTATACAACATTCAGAAGGTAAACACTGATTTATACAACACTGGTAACATGGCCCTTATTATGTTACAGAATGCTGCGAAGGTATGCCTTATTATGTTACACAATGATGTGAAGGTAGACCTTGTCATGTTATACAACACTGGGAACATGGACCTTATTGTGTTGTACAATGTTGGGAATGTAGCCCTTCCTATGTTATATGACAATGGGAAAGTAGACCTTATTATAGTATATGTTAATACAATGTTGTAAGTTAGATCATAAATTATACTGTGTTGGGAAGGAAGAACTAATACAAAATCTTACCACGCACAGATGATCCTGCTGCTATCAACAAGTGGTACTTGTCCTTAGCCAAATTATATTCTCTGTTTTCAACCTTTGTAACAGCATCTCTCATGAATTTGCAGTAAATTGTTCCATCCACAAATGATGAATTTTTAAGAACAATTCCATCTTGAACCTAGAACAAAGAATGTGAGTATTGACTGGATAAACATAAATAAATTAATAACTGAATTACTTAACAAAATGAATAAGATGCATTTGAGTAAAATCTGAGGAAAATACATAAAACACAGGTAGAAAATGAAAACAGCCGCAGCATGAAAATACGATAAAATATATGGTACAAAGTATGGAGAAGAATGTATCACAGCAATTCCATGGGAATGACCAATGCATCAAATTTTTTTGTAGGAGGAACAATTGTTAAGTGTTCTGTGACATTTAGTAAACGTATAGAATTTGCTCTATTCTTACTTGCAGACGTCTATTATTTTTCCCAAAGTTCCAAGACATGTAAGCATTTACACTGTTGCCACTTGTGCCATCATGTACACATTCCACAACACTGTCATCTCCCTGTAAGCATAAAAAAATTAACAAATAAGAGTAAATATATAGCTTCAAATGAAATTAGGGTCCCATCAGTACTCAAAATAAAGAAAAATGCGTAAGCAGCTTCTAGGCCACATGGGTTTCAACTACATGTAACAGTATCATACTGACACTCACCAAAGTGCTTGTCTGCTGCCCAGGTTTTTCTTAAAACAGACCATAATGAAACAACATTATTGTCATTCACTAAGGCAAACAGATACCATACTGGATCTGTAGCCAACAGGACTTCTTTCCGTTGATGCACCATTTTGGGAAGAGTCACTAATCGTAATGCTATAAATTTCATTTACAGCCGTGATTCTACTATATTCACTATAAATTCCACTATAAGACTTCTCATGTTTTCTCATCACATACATAATATTTAATCAATTACAGTTTTTAGCAGCACACTGCACTGTTTCTTGGCTTATTATAAATGCTTCACTTCCTAGCTAATGTAAATGCAAAGCAGTTACACAAATACCAACAACTGAAACTGGAATTACATGAAATGTTGTGATATCACATTACAGTATTTTATTAGTATGTGGTGAATTTTTTAGTTTTTCACTTTTTTTTGGTGCTGAAACAATTTTGTTGAATATTACAACACCCCCTGCACCAGTGTGTCACTGTGAAGTATAAAATAATTATTTTATTTACCATTATATACCATCCTCACAATAGAACAATTATTTCGCATAATTTAAATTATTAATACACAATCTTGCACTGAGAATGTTCATTCTAGTGTCGACAGTTCATCAGTTTTAATACCACATGCCAGAATTAATCATTTGGTCTGCAAATTCACATGCTCAAACATGCTAGCAATAAACACATTTATGGACTGTCATATGTAATGTACAGTACAGGATGGTACCATACAGGTTCTTGAATACCACACAACTGTATTAACAGTTGATGAACCAAAAAAGTTACCAGCCATTCAGATTAAAAGTTTATGAATGGCTGGGTTACGGACTGGAGCAGGTAAGTAGTGTGGTTTGGTTTACACAAGTAGTATATTCAGAAAATGTACAAAGTAAAGAGATAGTCTTACCATATTCACATCCTGGGACAGACCCACTGCAACATAAGCACTATTCCTAGCTTTCATATCAAATTCGTATCTCTCTCCTTCTACTAAACAAGACACCACAGCCATGCAGGATGTAGTTTCTACACAGCCACTAGGAAAACCAAAACATGTCTTCTTT
The DNA here is from genome assembly GCA_013340265.1 of Coptotermes formosanus. Lineage (NCBI taxonomy): Eukaryota > Metazoa > Arthropoda > Insecta > Blattodea > Rhinotermitidae > Coptotermes > Coptotermes formosanus. Next base: position 1,256,410 of record BLKM01000900.1, read on the forward strand.
GAGCCACAACCATCATATAAGGGATCTGTCACAACAGAAGCCTGTGGAAGAAACAAAGTCATTGAATTTAAAATAGAGCCCACTATTGGTCACTGTCAGCATATCCACAGGCTTGAATGGTATTTCCAATAGTGCTGTTTCTTTTGTAAGTTAATTAAGCTACATCAACTGGAAACATTGTTTAGATTTAAACATTCTCAGCCCTATTTGCACATCTTCCGATGCCGGACTTTACCTCATTATTACACAGAAAATAGTTACTGTACTTTATCCAATGTTATGACATGTAACTCAGAAAATGGAACCAATGTTTGAAAGGGACGCTTTCCTTACGGCATATGATATGAACGTCCTTTTGGGTAACATAATCCTGTTGTGTTTATCACACTAATATTGGTTTTCACTTTTTGAAAGACACAGCACCACAAATATTTGTAGTAAATAAATGAATATAAAAATATTCATAGTGTTCTGTTGTTTGGAAAGTGAAAACTGGTATACCATACAAATTGCTGAAGCATCATTAAGTTATTTCACACTACAAATGTCACAAGGACAGAGCAAGAAATAACACAAATGTTTTTAACTGTTGTGCCTAGAAGTAAAAATTTACGTAGGTGCATATTTGAGTGAAATTCTGGACACTGTCCATCATCCCATACTGGAAACTCATAATGCTTTCCAGGCTCAATCTGTCCACGCCCTAAGGTGAAACAGGCAAAGAGGAGAACCTGCTCAGACTATGGCCATATACCACCATCAGAATCCCTTAAAGTTGCATATAGGAGCATTCAGACTGGGGGAATATTAAGAAAATATTTTGTCATAACACATTTTAATATTTGTCTTTTTGCTGTATCTTCCTCTAGTAATGATGCTGGACCTTATAAGTAATGTTACAATAAATGTATACCATAAATCTAATTAATGCTGTCAAAAAAATCCCCTGCATTACAATGTCATAAGGCACATATGTATAAAGCTTCATACACAGAAAACTGCAGAGAATGTGACACTGCAAACTCCTTCAAATCCCTATATAATCTCTACAGTGGAAAGAGCATGAGTATACAAACTAATAAAGTAATATTCCTACCCAGCGTCATACAACAAATTGAATAAATGACGGGCTAGAATAAGTACTGCATTCCACTAAGAAATTATCACACTGCAGCCTGCAAATGATTCTTACAAGGAGATGAGAAAAATTTGAAGTCTCATCTTACAAAGTAATTTTCATGCAATTGAAGATGATAAAACTATTGATCTGCATTGAAAAACATAAGATCCTACTGCTGTAGTCTGATGTGCTTGTGAAACAGAATACCCCTTAGAAATTGTGGAATGCAACCGAACACAGCTAAAAATAAGTGAAAGTAGCTCAGCTGTTGAAGCAATAACTTATTTGAAATAATGAGTAATTATTAATCTTTACTTTTAAGGGTTTCAGTTATTGGATTGTATGGCAAAGGACTAGACTGCCAGAATTCAATTGCAAGAAAAAAACAAGGACTTTGATCTTTACCTTCTTCCCACCATGGCCTAACCAGTTTCCTAACCAATGTCTATGAAGGTATTTGAATGGGAGTTAATATGTCAGAGCACGAACCTGGGAGTGTACTACCATATGTATTCATACTGTATTAAGCTAAGGTAAAGCAATCCCATTACAGGCCTGGACAGGTCCTGAGGGTTCCAGGAGGCTGAAGCTCCCAGATTTCAAGACAATCAGCACATGAAGGTGGTAACATTGTCAGCCCTCTGTATTGGCTGCCTTTTTTCCCCCCCCCCCCCCCCCCAGGAGATATTCCTGGTACTCATTTCTGTTACAGGCTGTCGACCCCCGGACCATACACTGTATTAAAACAATAGGCAATAACAAAAAGGTGTTTACGAAGCATGATTTGCATACCCTTCTTGGTGGTGTTGTAGGGACAGAAGGTGCAGTGGTGGTTGACGTCGTAACAACTGGCTGTTTGGTGGTTGAAATCCCTGTTGACTGTGAACTGTTGTCCACTGCACGTTTAGCAACATTTATAATGTCAGACTTCACACCTTCCCAGAAAGTAGAGAAGTCTTGCACAACAGTGGCACTGCACATTAAAAATTACAGTGTGACCAAGAAGCCCTGAGTGTCGTACGTCTGTCAGCAAGTTCATGTCAAATAACAATAGTAACAGTAATAATAGCAGCAGCAGCACCAGCAGCTGTAGTGGTGGTGGTGGTGGTGGCTGCGGCAGCGGTGGTGGTGGTGGCAGCAGCAGCTGTAGGGATGGTGGTGGTGGTGGTGGTGGTGGTGGTGGTGGTGGTGGTGGTGGTGGTGGTGGTGGTGGTGGTGGTGGTGGTGGTGATGGTGATGGTGGGGTGGTGGCATCTGCAGCAGCAGCAGCATCAGCAGTATTAGTAGTAGTAGTAGCAACACTGTAATTCTGAGACCAGTGACATAAAATATACATTTCTGTTATACTTAACACAAATAGTTCTAAAATTATGTTCTTCATCACAGCTGAAAAATCCTTCTTCGTAATTTCCTGCACTTAAAACCATAGATGTTGCATAAAGGTTCAAATCTTCAAGCAAAGCTACTAATTCTGTACCTAATGGTTCTTAACCCTCTTCCCTGCCATAAGTGGATTTGGGGTTGAAAGTCACATATTTGTCTGTGATAAGAAACTTACAAATAAATTTAGAGCACTATCACTACGCTGTACTTGTTTCAGACTCAAAGTTACACTGTGTACATTTCATATCAAATTTGGCATGTTGGATTTACTAATTAATTTTATGTTGTTATTTATTACTGCTAATTATTTAACATCAGTATTTCAACTGCCAGATTAAATACCACTGAATGAAATAGGATGGTAACCATAAATGTTGTCCAAGTGGGCCTAAGAGAAAATGACCCAAGACATGAGTATTTTACTGTGTATTCCTGACAATATGTATGTCAGCCACGGCTGTTAAAGTGACATGCAAATACTGCTGTACGGTATTTGGATATCAGTCACACCCTCAAACCCAGTCTTATGAGTTTTTTAAAGTACATGAGTACACTTTAATTTCTTAATTTGAGTGTTATTCCTTTTTTAAAGTTTTAGATAAAGAAACCAACCATATCCTGGATGATATTCCTAATTATACATGAGTTCCATGACACAGTGTTGAAATAGTCAGGGCCTGCCTGCTTTTAAAAGCATGCTTGCAGTGTCATAATTTTAAAATCCTATATGTATTTGATTTTCATAACGTCTTGTGGCTTACCTACGTACCGTTAAGTGACTCTGGAAATCAGGCATCATAAGCTTGTAACACTACATTCCATGATCAAAAAACAATCAAAATGATTAACATTGTGACTCATGTAAGCCATTCATAAAACAGGCAATGTACTAGCCATTTTCCATGGCCAAACATTCATCTTTTATTGATGTCCCTAACAATATGGCTCATCGTAAGATATATTTATCTTATCCTCCCATTAAGTTCTCTCTTACATCTGTATCCAGTACCTCCCCCTTGCTTTGGTATATCTTCACCCTTCAGTGGTCTTCTACATAACACATTCAGTGCTGATGGCCTCAAAGGAGTCGTATACCTGGCTATATATTAACACACGTCCATACGAATGCATTTGTAATTTCATGAAATTTTCTTATGATGGTGCTACTTTAAAATTTTGCCCTGTATCTTCTTTTGAATTTTAACCCACTTTGTATTATGCTGAACAAATGTCACCATCTCTTAGTCCATGTCTAAGCTTCTACTGCGTAAGTCACAGTGTTCAAGTAATATGTTTTATGCACCATAATTTTAATATTTTCTGAAAAATCTGTAAGTATGAACCAGTAAATTGAATAAACTGCACTCACGAACATAAGATAATCTGACATGATAACACAATGCTTAGCACATGAAATAAAGCATCTGCGTTACATGTAAGCAGCCAAACAAATTTCACATCAAGTTACAATGATTCAACATTCATCACTGCGCCAAAATATTTCACATTATTGCATTTGTTACTTCCCAGTCTCCTAAAATAATTATCAAAATAGACAATGCACATAACTTTTAAAAATCAGTTACACAAAGCCTTGTTAAAAGAATGCAGGTTAAAGCATAATACAAAGATAGCTAATATTTTCTTTAACAATGTGGGACAAAGCCTGATATAAAGTTAACTAATAATTTCTTAGAGAATGTAGCAAAGTTAGAAATGTTTGAGACATGGGCTAACAAGGGAAAACTATATCACAGATATTAAATTCTGGGAATGCTTGTTATAATGCAATTCTGAATCATTTATATTCCAAACATTAATCCAAAAACTCAGAAATTAAAATGTACACAGTCTGAGTATGGGTGTCAATGCCAGCCTTTCAGCCTTACAAGACAAACATAGATTGAAGATGTTTCAGAGTAGGATAATGGAGAGGATAATTTACCAAAAAGGATGCAGAAAACTGCAAATCAATGAGCTTCACAACTTGTATATTGCACAAAGAATGGTGCCACTTTTTGTATGATTGCCCTAGTGGTTTAAATTTCCAGAAAAATTGGCAAATCAATGTCTATAATATTAAAGTCAACAAGGGACAGACACATAGCTTACTGACAACGTCCTGAAGAAGGCTGCAGTCATTCAGAGTCCTAAAATGGAACATATGCAGCAACAGGTAGATGTGTATTATGGCTTGATTCTACTTACACAAACACTACAGGTCCCTCATAATAGTCAGGTGCTTCCCACTCAAACTGCAAGCTACTTCGCTGTGATGGATCTGCATGTGTAACAGTATTCGGCGAATTCTAAAAACACATAGATTAAAAGCGGTCCTCAAACTAGGCGGTAAACATGTGGCACACAAATTTCTTATTTGTACAGATCTTGACAAAACAAGAGAGACAGTTAACCCTCTGGCATATTAAATTAACTATTTGACAACAGTGCTTAATTTGAGCATGAAGAGCATTCCTGAAAATGTGATCACATAAAGTGAAGTTCAATTTCAAATCACAAACTACTTCAAGTGTTTACTGACATTATTTTGGGTTCAGAAGAACTTCTGCTCATTTTACAGCAATCATTTTTATGTGCTAAACTTACAAAGACATCTGGGACACGATCCTCTGTCGCTGGCTGAATATTTGCTGATGTCCATCTTTCATGTAGCTTAACTGTACACCCATCTGAGCCATTACACCATGACACTGCCCCATGCACATAACTACCACCCCTACTGGCTCACCACCTTCCAACCTTTCTCCACACACACATATATAATACAACCCATTTTTCTATACAGACATTCTTCTTGGACAACTAAACACTAAAGCCTTCATCTTCAAGGGCAAAGCAGTCATACTTCTTGGATATTCTGACCATTGAAGATAAGGGCATTGTGTTCCTTCACGACACAGGGAAACAGTCACATGTCACAACCAAAAAGACTTGAATCTTCATCACAGTTAGGTGTTCTATTTTGTTAAGACAAAATCATTTAACATATGCTACTAGTTGAATATTTACATTACACATGTTTGTGACAACTAACACTTGACACTCTACAGTGCATACTATATATTGGATAAAGTATCAAACTCAGTCAACACTCCACAATTTATACAACCTCAGTATTATTAAGTGTGCCAAATATTAACGTGTGTTTAATATTTTAGATTTGTGTTCATGAGAGGACAGGTATCAACTCAGAAGCAATTACGACCATTCACCTGATATCCTCCTGCACAGGCTAAAGTTTTGGTAAGGTTTGGCAGTGCAGTGAACTGTCCAATTGCAGAGTCGCTTCCTTCCGGCTGCCTTGCCTGCAGCAAGAAACCTTTAAAAGGTGTTCCAGTAGTTGATGTTAACATAAGTGTTAGTTTTGAGCCAGGAGCAACACTGAGTTTGCCTGCAGTCACAGCAAATGGAGGCAAACTTTGCTGGGGAGGCACATTTTGGTGCTTTGGAGCCAATGTGGAACAAGTGCTGGATGGAGCACCAGATGGATAACTTTCTGTACTGTGCAGCCATGACAGTGCCACTATTATCAACAGCACAGATGTGAAAAATGGTAATGCAGCCATTCTGCAACAAACAAATGCAGTATAAAAGTCAGATATAAGTCTGAAAGTAATAAAAAGAACACAGGATACAAACTCAAAAAAGGAAACCAATGGAGACGTACAATCATACTGTTACATAAGTTACTAGTAAAGAGAACCTTGTATTACTGGACTAATATTCCAATGGTTTGTTTGTTAACCAGATAAACCCCTAACGCCATAAAAGACACAAGTACACCCAGTCACTTCTACCCTTAAGATGAAGGTAGTAGTTTCTTCTGAAACGGTGGTAAGTTTTCATCATACTAGCCTGTGCCACAACGCAAAAGGTCACAATATAACAATAATTTATTAATTGCTTTATTACTAAAAATATGCAGGTAACATTCACTTAAAACCTCAACACTAAAGTGCCTAAATGACCACAGAACACTGTATGGATACACCACGATACCCCACAAGTAAGCTATTTTGACTTTCGTCCCGTAAGTTCTGTAAGCCATCGAACAGTTTTACCAATGGCGACACTGCAACATGCTAAGCATAGGCTTAGTTTATCCACTGTCATTTCAAAACACGTTCCAAGAGTATGATGCTTTGGAAATGGTCTCTGAAATGTCATGTTCTTAGAACGCATTTTAAACAGACAGCAAAGTCCGGTCGGAGTGTCAGATTAATTTATCAGTCAAATTGAAGTTTAATGGGATGTAACATTGTGTCAAGTGTTACACAGGTGCCGATATTTCGAAGGAGCTTGCTGCCTCCATATTCAGAATCTGCACAGTCTAAGAAGACTCTCCGTCTGTAGCTATTTAGCCTATTAACAGCCATAGCATCATATCCCAGAAGACTTGAATCTTCACCGTCATCGCTGTGAGAACCTCAGATCTCGAAATTATCGGCGCTTCACAGCGTAAATCGTGACAGTGCTAACATGTTCAGCGACGGTGACTTCATGACGAAGCTGGCATATGTGACATGTTTGAGAAGCTGTGCATGCTCAATACGTCACCCCCAGGCGGCTATAGTGCTGATGTTCAGGTGAGCAGCAGACTAAAATCATTCATTAAAATTCTAACCGTGGGAGAAATTTATGAAAATGGGAAGTGAAACTGTGAAAACGTTAAAGAAATTTATTAACAGTATTGATGCAAAAAGTGGTAGAGATATGAAAATTTCTATCCTAAACTACTTTTCTTTACTGTCATCTCACTCTGAAAATTAATTTTATGGTCTGTAACTGAGAAACTGATCGGACTGGGGATCCTTTGAATTCTCGCGTCAGCATGCCCACTGTTACCGACGAGCAGCAGTCGGCTGACGTCTCTTTCTGAGAATAAAATCTCTGATAATGTTTCTTCCTAAATTTTGGATCAGTCTGCAGTCTGAGTACAAACAATTAAGTGCACCAGCTAGGAACATACAGATTCTCTGTGCAGCATCATCTTTGTGTCAGCGGGTTTTCAGCATCTGCCAAGGTAAAGAGCAAACACTCGTGTATGTGGACTGTGAAATGAAAGTGGCTGTCTTTAAGATAAATACCAGCACTGGAAAACTATGCAGTTCCGAACACGCCCATCCTCTCTATGAGAACTACTGGCGGCTTAAAATGTGTCAAGTGTTTTTAGAGCAAAATCCTCTTGAGTCTGTGCGCCCAGTCACATACACAATAAACGTAGCATCGCCATCAGCAGCAGGAACAACTGTGTCTGGACTTAACAGTCTGAACGGACATCGATAGAACTTAACTGCGAATATCTCTCCCATTAATCCTAAAACATAAACAGCTGTAATCATGGGGCTGGCTAACGTAAATATATGTACTGATTCGGCGGGAGGGGGGGGGTGGGATGTGGTACCACGAAGTTTAAGAACCCCTGCCTTGGGCGACACAGTGTAGTACTGTGCAGATTTCAAAGCCACGCACACCATAAAGTAGAGCATAAATGTTGAGACCAAGTGGTCAGCACTTGTGCCTCTTATTCGGGGGATTCTGGTTCGATTTTCAGCATAAAGTCAAACTATACTGAAGTTTCCGCAGCGGTGTAGCAGAGGATTCCTGTCTTCTGGGTTAAGACGCTGATTCAAGCAGTAACGAAATCCCGGACTTTCTACGGAAAGTACTGTCTCTATCTTCAACTGTCAGTGGGCATAGAGGAATGTGCGCCTCTTGACCCTTGAATATGAAGGCAGCACGGTCTGTCGCAACTTAGCGCTTCTATTACCTCACGATACAGCGTCATATCCCGGGAGAAAGGAACCTTACGTTCTCCGAGATTTTAAACTGTTACTCCTGGGCGAATACGGAAAGTAGGCTATATTCATCGATGCAATGCAACATTGATAGTCACCCAGCCAGTGTATAGTAGACATCAGACTGGCGCAGCTGAAATAGCACTGCTAACGAAATAAAAAGAACTAAGTTTATAAATGCAATGGTACGAGCGCTCTGGGTTCCCCCCCCCCCCCCCCCTCTCTCGAACATCCCTGCTGTGCACTTAACGCTCTCATTTCGCATTCACAGTTTACCGGGTAACACCATCCGTCAGGAGACTAGCTGCCTTCACCGAACTCTTCCTTACCGCCACCCAGGTTAGTTCTGCGCCAGTGTCATAAGACAGACCCGCCTTTTTCCTTCCTAATCCCTTCAAATTGATTATTAACTCACCCAAATTATCCTCTGACGCTACGTAACCTAAGTATGCGAAAATTAAAAAGATGAATGTATCAATCAACGCATTTCTTTGGCAGAAATCACAATTTAGTGTAATGACCATGAGCTGTCGTGCAAGAATCGTGACGTCGATTGAGCAAGAACTGCACATGAGGCACACCGAAAGTGCAAAGTGGATACATTGCACAACTGTCACGGTTGTTCTGGAAACATGTAGGTGTCACAGCATAGCCCGTCGATTACAGCTGACATGTAACCTCACACTGTTCACAATTAAATGCACGCACAATGGTAAGGTTATCTCCGCCGCGCTTCTCAGAAACTACTTGACTGGTTTCAATTAAATCTGATACTCTGGGCAAGACTGGTAACACCGCTGTGGGCATTTGATTTCGGTTAGAACCAGTGAATTGAAATCCCTATTTTACATGAAACTCAAATTAAACGTTATCATGTTCGTTAGAAACGGCTTACAATACAGAAAAAACATACAAACTTGACATCAGGTTCCGATTGCATTACGATTTACAATTTTATTTGCAGCAATTAGCATTTCAGTCAATAATTAAGTATAAGAAGAAACAACTCATGACTGTGTGGTCACAAATATATCGCGATCTATTTTTGTAGCAAGTGATTTATATCTGCAATAAATTGGCATCACATACTCAGATAAAATAGTACAAATCGTATTTGTTGCTGGAGGGCGCAGCTGAAATTTCATAGATTCAAGTCACAATATTGAAAAGAGCGACGTGTTTTATTTAACTACGCGGTCCATTACTAACAACGTATAGTGTCGGTAGCGGATAAATGGGATGAGTGAGAGTGCTGATCATCAGCGAGATGATACTGACAGGGGAAAGTCAAGGTTCCTGTCTCAGTGCCACTTTGTCCGCCAGATTCCAAAATGGACCAAAAATGAGTTCAGACGACCCTTTCATTCTTAGCTGGATGAAAACAGGTTTCCTACATGACCAAAAACGAAACTTAATCATCCGAAATATTATATGCGAAATTAAAAAAGAAATTCAACATGAAACGACTTCGCGGTACTTTAAAATACCAGTATCAGTTGCAGATAGTATTGATCAAACAGTGGCGTCTGTGTTATCATTCCATATACCAGACTCAGTTCAGCTTCGGTCTTTACTTGCGCACAATAGCCGTCTGACAACATCCGGTTTTGCAACAGGATATTGAGAAAGGGCAATAAGAATGCAATATTTCAAGTGTAATTTATAAAATATATTGTTCCTTCGCTATAATTATGTATAAATGGCTAACCGACTATTATTTCCCACTTCCAACGAAAGCCCTTCTCCTCCCCAATACAACTGACACTACTTTAGATTTTTCAATTCATTTCACGCACTCCACGCACACGCAAAGACCGGACGGCGAACAGTCACAGTCAGGCATAAATAAGTTGTGGATTCGTGCAGCGTCTCTGCGCGCGGTAGTGCAGTTGGCTGAGGCACTGAGGTATAAACCGGAAGGTCCCAGGTTCGATTCCTGATGGTGTCACTGGTATTTTTCATTGACCTAAGCCCCTCGGCCGCACTATGACCTGTAGTGAACTCAGCCTCTTACATGAGTACCAGGAATATTTCCTGAGGGTAAAGGCGGCCGGTGCGTATTGTTGACCTTACCGTTTGTCTTGAAATCTGGGAGCCTCAAACTCCTGGAACTCTCAGGGCCTGTACAGAGAGAGCTTTACCTCGCTTACCTTTACCTTTACCTATTCGGACTTTCGTATAGGTTATAAAATTAAACTCCCTCCTTTATAAAGACTATTTCAACGCACGGTATTAGAGGCCTGTTTTAAGGCGTAACACATGCGGGCTAGTTAAGTCCGGTTGGCGGCAGCAGTACGTCACACGGGGAAATACGCAGCGTGACATGACTGCCTACTGCTCAATGCGTGAAGAAGGCTTTGCCGTATTTGTCACAACAGCTACGTCACAGACATGTTCAACGTCGTCATACGTGTCTGCGAGGGGGAAACTGAGGGCCTGACACAAAGCACTAAAAGGACTGCGGAAGACGATCACAAAATGAGGGGCCTCACAATTTATTCTGTTCACAAAATATCATCAGGGTTGTCGAACCAAAGAGGACGAAATGGGCGAAGCATGTAGCATGCACTGGACAGATCAGAAATGTTCGAAAAATTGTGATCGAAAAACCTGAAGGCAAGAGTCCACTTGAGAGATCTCGGCTAAGATGGAAGTAAAATATTAAACAGATGATGCAGAAACTGGACCTAAAGGTAAGGATTGGTCACAGATGGCACAGGGTAGGGTCCGGTGGTGGGCAGTTATGTAGACGGTAATGAACCGCCTTGTTTCCTAAAAGGAGGCCACTGTGTTGACTAGCCGAGTGGTTATAACTTGTCAAGTAAGGAAACAGATCCATGAAGTGGGTTGGTTACTTGACTTTAGTTTATTATATGTTATTTTTATTAAAATAATTTACGTCTTTTACACATTTTGGATTTCGTTATTCTTGACTATACTTCTGCAGCTATAAGATACATTGCATACAGTGTCTTGTCAGAGACTGATAAACTACAGACACTGGATCTATGTTTTGAGGCCCGAGCGATCAGATCACATAGTGATCTACTACATAATAGGTTGAAAGAGATCTACTACACAATAGGTTGAAAGAGATCTACTACATAATTGGCTGAAAGAGATCTACTACATAATAGGTGGAAAGAGATCTACTACATAATAGGTTGAAAGAGATCTACTACATAATAGGTTGAAAGAGATCTACTACATAATAGGTTGAAAGAGATCTACTACATAATAGGTTGAAAGAGATCTACTATGTAATAGGTTGAAAGAGATCTACTACATAATAGGTTGAAAGAGATCTAGTACATAATAGGTTGAAAGAGATCTAGTACATAATAGGTTGAAAGAGATCTAGTACATAATAGGTTGAAAGAGATCTAGTACATAACAGGTCCGAGGTCCGCTGTCTAGGCAGAGAGGAACTAGTATTCAAAATATCAAACGAGATTTCAGGTTGCTGAAGATTGCTCTCTTCTCGGGTATAAAGCCGCGTAGTCTGACCGACGTTTCAAACGACCCTCCTCACTCCAGACAATTCATCTTCCCTGATTATGAAGGCAGTGGGATCCTCTGAAACGTCGATACACTTACACAAAACTACAGGGCGTCACATCCTACAACATACATATATTCAAAATATTGACGTCTTCTTTTATTTTTTTCGTCTTTTTCACCCTGGGATACAGTCTGGTGGCAGAAATAAATTACAAAATTACCCAGTGGTGTGTTGATTTTTTAGCGGTATGTTGTTTAACTGTACAGAGTGGTGAGCCTGTTGTTGAGCGGTATATAAAACTTTGACCGCATTTGATTCTTATCTCAATCAAAAACGTTTCTAATAAACCTGCAGCTTTTAATGCAGTAAATGTATTTTATTTTATATCTAACTATTTATCTTATTCATTATTTTCATAGAATGTAGAACATGAAGGAAAACGTACGACAAAATTGTAAGAAACTAGAACTGGGTGGCATTATTTAACACCAACAAAATTCAAATGCCTTATTGCACAATTTCATTTGCTCAATGCTCGTAAAGCTAGGATTTAGAGTAAGATAAGAAAATTTTTCAGTGACATTATTACAAGGACATGGCGTGTCCTACTTAACGAATGGAATTTTGCTGAAGTCATGAAGGCTATTAGGAAACATTAGACCATACACAAAACAAAGCACTTGAACAAACACAATACAATCAACATCACGCTGATTACCAGCGTAACCCCGTCTTTGTAATCACCTGAATACAATATAAAGCCATGAATTATTAGAAGTAACTGCTCCTTTTAACACGTCTGTAACTGTGTGACGCAGTACCCACATTTAAACAATAATTACAATAATTCAAAACAATATCGAACAAACATCGACAGCTATTCCTTTCCTTCCACCTACGAAATCCACGACATTTTACAGATTTTTGTAGTGACAACACTCTACGAACTTTATTCCGAGACGGAATGCTAGGTTCTCAGAAAGTTACCGGTTATCCTGAGTTTACTCACGACTATCCCCAATCTCTTCACACGAATGTTTTAGGAGAGTACTTTGAAATATCACGACAGCCTCCTTCCAAATCGCCATTCGTGACTGTCTGTCGCATTAATTGCACGTAAAGCAGCGTCGTTAAACAGCTTAGGAATCAATCACAACCACTAAAGCTATGACTCACGTCAATCACATCTCATCCCGACAGGCTACTACGGCAACAGCATGACTTGTCAATTCCTGGGCCGCGTATCCGCATATTGTCTACCCTCACAACGGCATACAGCACTATCCTTTCGCAGAAGCTGGCATTCGATCAGCAGCTCAATAAATCGTCCGCAGTTATATGGAAGCCAAAAGTTTATTGCCGTGTTTGTGGTAGCCCACATGGGACCATACCCTAAGTTAGCTGAATAAAGTCCACATCCTCTCATTTTACGTGTCTCACACCAATTTTAATACGTACTTTATTACACCCATCCACCATCTCTGCTGTTTCCCACGAGGTCAACACAACCATCGCTAGCAACACCGTGTAAGCCGTTCTGTGGCTTGCTCCATCTTCCCGGTTACTGGTCTCTCCTCCTTTCCTCGGCCGACATACGTTCCTCCGGCCGGTTGGAACGTCTTCTTACACTAACGTGTAAATTCGTGTATTTTTAATTATCAATAAATGGTGTGCCCACTTACGTCTATAACCCACAATAATTTCATCTAAATTGTATATATTTAATTCTTATTTCTTGATTTAGAGTCGAACGCGGACTGAATATTTCGTGTCGTTATAAAGGATTGATGATATAACCGAAGAGTATAATGCTATAGTTACCAGCAAGGAATTAATTGGTACCACAGAATATCTGACGCTATAGACGAGGTGCCATACAAACTGATGTCGTTATAACCGGGTTCCACTGTATCTTATTATAATATAATGGGTATCCTGTCACTGGCTTCAAATATTTCATCTCTGCTCCCTCAATTCTTTCATGCTGTTTTATTCAAGCACAATTCTCGCGATCGTACAGGAACGTTGGAACTGCCATTGTTTCCTTACTGCTTGTTTCTAACGTGCGTCGAATTGTTCACATTTAGAGCAAGGAATAAGGAAACATTCTCCTTACTGGCTCTTCGTTGAAAATTTTCTATGGATTCCTTATTGTTTCTATAAGACGGTATAAGTTGTCAGTACCACACTACGAAGATGTACGAAGGAGTGGAACTATAGCTCCACGCATTCTTAATCTCGGCACTCAGTCACGGTAAGAAGTCATATTCACCCACATGAGCATCCAGAATTTTTCCCTGGGGAGGGGGACTGACGCTGAGGCTATATATAATCTATGATTTTAAAAATTATGTTATAAAAACATGCTGTAAGTACAACATAACACTGTTTACAATTGCATTTATATGCATACGAATATAACTACATGTTCCATGACTCAATTACTGTGTCCTATCTTGTTTTTTTTTAAATTTTATTAAGTTATTTTTCAAAATTCTAATGTACTTGTCATCAGCCGATTTCAGTAGCTTATTTCGGCTGAATGGGGAATCAGGTAACGCTTTTGATATCATAATATCTACAAAATCTGTTTTTTAAATTTCGGTTTTTGCGGGTTTGGGGGACTGCAGCCCGGCAGCGCCCCCTGCTGCACCCCAGACTGTACCCAGACAGGAGCCAGGGCGGGGTTACAGCAGGTCAGGAAAGTGTACGAAAGAGAAAAACCACTGACACTGTCGGGATTCGATCTCCGGTCTTCCAGCCTGAAGCGCAGCCGCTATACTGACTCAGCTAGCTACATTCACGTATCGTACCTCGTCGAGTTTCCAGCTACAATTTCGATGGCCACGTCACTAACATAATAGGTTTTACAGTCTCGAGTCACATCCTTCACCGTCCCTTTCATTACACGTCGTTACAGGATTTTACTATCCACGACAGCTACTGATAAACTTCTACGCTTGTCAGTGGAATTGCCCAGTTTGAGTCACGGGGGGATACCGGATATTCTGACAGTGTGTCGTGGTTTGCCTCAGTCTCCCTACGCAAATGTCGAGTAGTGCCTAGAACACAACCAAGACCGGTTGCTTCCAGATCACTTCCAATTCACCAGCCACGCAACGACGCGATACTGTTCGAGTACAGACAGCACACGGCAAGTCAGCTGAGCCGTGACGCAGCACACGTGACCGACGAACGGACGGGTCCTGCACAGCACCTGTATGCTTGTTCTGGAGGCTGCCTATTTGTCGAGGACGCCCGGTACTACTACCTGGGTGTGATAATGCACGCACTTCTGAGGACGTGTTCGCTGAACTGCGAAAACCGACTGTTAGCTTCGTCACGTGTCTGTCCGTCCGTCCGTCTGCATGGAATAACTCGGTTCCCACTGCACGAATTTACATCATATTTCATATTCGAATATTTTTCGGAAATCTGTCGAGAAAATTCAAGTTGCACTGTCATGTAACAAAAATAACAGGTACTTTATATGGCGACGTATGTACGTTTATGATAATATCTCGCTGGCTTCTTCTTAGAATGAGAACTGCCGAGTATCTTCGACAGCCATCTTGATAAGTAACAGATGTAAACGTGCAACACTGGCCTGTAACTCCCAAACATGTTGTCAGTTTTCAAACGACCTACTTTATCCAAATCTACTGCTGCAAAGACAGTCACACTACAGGTACTGCTCTTCCACTCAGAAGTCATTTTTCCGTGCACGTAATTATATATTCAAGTAACTCCACTGAACACAGGTCCTGTTGAAAAGCTAAGTCACGGATATCCTAGCATTTTACAGAATCCGAACGTTCACTATCGTGCTCACAAGAGCCCCAAATTATTCCCTTCCTGGTGTCAGATGAACACAATCCACACTTCCCATTGTATTTCTTTAAATTCATGGGATTACTACTGTGACATCTAAGCCCAGGTCTTCCAAGTGTTCGCTTTCATTCAACAACAACAACAACGACGTGCATGTCTGAAGCACATGCATTCTGCAGTAACCTCAGGCGCCTCTGTTCCGCGCTCTTTCCACTCACACCTAAAATACCATCCTTTTTAATTTTTGTATATTTTCTCGTCTGATTATGCAAGTTTAGGGTTGAAACATGTAGCATATATAAAAGCAAGTACTGTGTTCATAACATAGAGCGGTTCTGTTGACACACTGAACTACAAATTTTCTAGAAATACCATGGAGTTCTTTGTTATCATTTTGTTTATTTAATATTTTATCAGCTAAGTAGATCACAGGGTATAGCGCCGACCGACACACGGCAGTGAGTGATTGAGTGGTAACGCTCCGGAAGCAAGCAGGCACGGACTACCTACATAATATTCCAACATTTACGTTGATGGGCTGTCAAGACACTGTAACATCCTCTGACAGCAATTCAAAGTCTGCAACGAAGTACAAGTCAGGCCTATAACCATTACAACACGACATTCGGTGGGCTGTCTTTGAAAAAGAGTTGCTGAATTCCTACAGATATCGATACAGCCCGCCCTTCAAATGGACTGGACAGCGCACGGATATCGATCATCATTTGGACTGTGCAGGGCCACGAGTTGGGTAGACGCAGTACAGTAAATACGCCGGAATCATTCTGCTGTCTGTTTCGTACGTATGGCAGAGTGTTCAGGGTGCAGGATGTGAATGAATGTTGCAAGAATGATAATACATCCCGCAGCAATAACGCGATAAGTTAGGCCAGCGGCTAGCCGTTCGCGGATAATCAGCGGAAACTCATCGCGAGATTAATTGTGCAGCGTTCGAAGTTTTCTGTTCTCCCTCACTGTGATCTCGAGTCCCATTAATATACGCCTGGTGACAGTAACTTACTTAGCAGCTGTCCCAATAGGCCATTCCAGGGCGTTTGGAGCAAACTGTGAAATTTCTGGTGAGAAATGAAATTCATTGTCTTCCCATGTTTGTTCACCCATTATCAGGGCTATGGATTTGGAGTCGGACGGAATTTTAGGTGGACTCCGACTCCAAACTCAATCTAAAATCCTATCTAGATACTCCAACCCCGGAGCCCTGATAGCTACAGTAACCATTAGACTTATACTTAAATATAGGTTATAAGTCTAAAAAGTAGCCTGATGATTCACGTGGTGGTGATGAAACGTCGTATAGGTTTATCATTATTAATGCATACTGAGCTTTTATGAAGGAGTCCGAGTCGGAGGTTTGGGGTACCGGCCCCACAGCCCTGCTCCTTATACCGGATGCCGCCGTCGTGGGGGTTCATTCCTGCTTCACATACTGGAACGTTCCAGGTTCAATTACCGCACACACGCAATTGTGTCTGAGGTCCTTTGTAGTTTTACTCAGGCGCTCCGACAACCGGGATAGTACCTTAAATAAAGCCACTGCCGCTTCTTTTCACATTATTTCTAATTCACTCTTCAGTGTATAACAGAGGTGCCGAAATCTGGGGCATATGGTGGCCCGGGCGAATAAACTTGTACGGTAACGCCTAATACCTTCAGTACAATTAGTGCAGTTCTCCCTTACATACAAACACGTGTTATCACTTCACGTGCACCGAGCATAAGGCGCCAAATGGCAGTGAGGCTCAAACGTCGCCCCAAAAATTCTGAGTTGTAAGTATGAAACTTACTTCACGTTACCCTTCTGGCACCAAGAATTTGGTGGTGGCGCCTACATTTTTTCGAAAATTTATGAACCTGTGGTGTATCATATACATAAATATCTTCCGAGAATTCGAAGCATTAGACGCTACGCTGAGATACTGAAAAGGGCCTTACATAAATAAATCATAACCACAAAAACAAAAATATAACCAAGAAACAATATCGCTACCTTACTTTAATCCCTCCTACTTTCTTTCGTTTCCTCTCTCTTCTTTTCACATAGTGCTTCGTTCATTGATTTCTGTAAACCATTACTTTTAAAAGAGGAAATATTCCAAGTCCTCCGCAAATTTCAATCCTGGAATTGTTCCCTTTCTTATTTTAAACCGTTACATTACAACATATAAACCCATTGCAATATTTTAAAAACGGTTATTTGCTTACGTCTAAGACTGCCATATCACAAACCCCGATACCAAACCATATTTACTGGCTCCAGCTCTTTACTGTAAGGGAAAACGAGTGGAATTTCCAGGACACAATTATTATTCTCCTGCCTCTCTGAAAGGCCTTGTCTCAAACCCTTTGTTTTGTTGTTCTCCCCAGCTCAGTCCTTACATACAAAATTTCCAACTGACCACATCTGCACTTCAGGCGTGTGTACCCATATTTACCAACTCCGATCTAAAGGATTAAAACCAACAAGAGCTGTCCACCTTCCATAGACCCTAACAGCACGACAATGGTTTATGTTTTCTCAATGACGCAGCTAAAAGAGTGATTCTCTTATTTTTGCGTGAGTGCGTAATTCTGTAATGACTTGCTATTAGTGGAAGCTTTCCAATAAGTCACAGAGGACAAAATGCTGTTGACAGAGCAGAGTGCAGTACATTACCGCGAACAGCAGCGTAAAAGGAATCCTGGATTAAAGGGAAAGCAGCTTCGACACCGCAAATGTGAAGTGATCATGTACCAACTGACGGAAATTTTTAAAGCGGAAATGGAGAGAAAAAGAAGTGGGATGCAAGGTAAAATAATATAGACATAGACTGTTTTTCGTTTATATACTTTTGTTTCTGATTGTACTTTCTAGAATTTATCCTTTGAAATATGGTAAACATTTCCGGCAAACAGCCCAACCGTCGAAACAGCCTGAGTGGAATATTTTAATACAATACTGAAAACAAAGGAAGCAACAGAGAAGGAGGTTTGGATTTGCTTCAGGAGGCTGGAAGTTTGAACATTCATACACGTTACGTTCAAACTACCCGATGTACAAACAATTTCCCGAATTTCTGTCACTTCCCGCAAGAAACGTAAAGGAAGGCTAGTGTACAGTGCGCGCGCAAGCATGCACGCACACGATTATAATAAACGATCGCCTACACATGCGTAATACAAAATAATTACAACGAACACCAATTTCACAATACAGGAAAGGGGGAAGAAGAAAATAAATAGCGGCCATGGCTTACTCCGCGTCGAGAGGCGAAAGTTTGCTGGGAGCAATGCCGAGGTTCGGCCGATCCCTGTGGCCGCGCGGTCTAAGGCGTGGGCTTTCTGCCGAGCGCTAGCTGGGATCGTGGGTTCGAATCCCGCCGGAGGCATGGATGTCTGTCTCTTGTGAGTCTTTGTGTCTGAGTGTGATCTAGCAACCTCCAAAAGGAGGCGGCCAAGGCCCGATTTAGGCTGTTGCACCACAGCAAAGAAAGGAAAGATTCTGAGGTTCGACTTTGCGTGGGATAATAATTTATCAAATACCTTAGGCCGCGTCCACACTACGCCGCTCTATGCCAGGTGGCAAGGCCAACCAGACACAAAGCCAGTTGGCTCCGTTGAAAATTCACAGCGTCCACATAGGAAATGGCATTCAGTCGCAAAATGTATACCAACGAGGATTTGCTTGCCGTAATAATAGTTGAAAGCGAAATGCGTCGTGAACCACGCAAACGACGGTTTTGGGTACGTCCCAGTCTCCGAGGTAGAGCTCGATATGGAGTGAGTGACTTGATGAAGGATTTAACCCTCTAAAGGCGAAGCGTATCTGTTTTATATATGGACTCAGCTCGTACCGCGCTGTAAACACTCTCCACTTCGGTTATAAAAACTAGTCTCTTAATGTTTTATAAGGAAAAAATTGCTGTTTGTTCTGAGATCCGTACAAAACACATAAACGCAATGTGGGCACCACGTAGAATTTTTTAATGTTAAACCTGGTTTTATGTAAAGTTACCGCTAGGCTTTAAAAGGTTAATATTGGACGATGCGGACGAGTTGAATCTCCAGAGGTGGTTTCCGGAACTTTTTCCGAATGTCGAATAGTGATTTCAACTTCTTCCTCTCCCACACCAAAATTGACTGCAATTTCCATGAGCCCGTCATGCCTCTTTTTTTACGATCCTTATATTCTTTTAACCGACAATCCCACAAAACATTACCAGTTCTGGTAATACAATCTGGCCCTGCCAACTGGCATACAGCGGCATTGTGAGGACGCGGCGTAATACAATACTAAGCTTGATAACGAAGAGCCGGTGTATTTCATACCCCACGCTTGTCTCTCAGTTGCAATAGCCGCATCATCTGTCCCAGTCAAGAATGTACGTGTCAGCAAACTCTACATTCATCCTGTCAGACTTTTTAACACCCATAAACTTTAAGCCCGCAGGCCTATTAAACAAAAATGTTTGTATTAGGAAGAGGGTGGAAGACTTAAAAACTACACGAAAAAGTGAAAATGGGTAGAATGATGTGGAGGAAATGAAGAGACGAAAGAGAGTGAGGAGGAATATTAAAATAAAAACACAACTCAGAGCTTCGTAAGTAATCTGCAAATGCCTATGTTACCATTAGTCGAGGCAGCAGCCTTGAGGAGCCACTAAAATTGACAGTATGAAACTAATGTCACTAACACTTTGCAGGACTTCTTCCATCCTCAAGCAATAAAAACCACAACGTTTCAAAAGAAACTTCTCCCGCCCTCAGGTGATAACCACTGAACCCAAGAAACACATGCTTGCCACACCATGCATAACCTTATCATAACTCACCCGTGAGAATTATCAAAAACATAACGCACAAAAAAGTACCATAAATACACCATCATCCTAAACCTAAATCTAAATAACCTCAAATATGATACCAGTAACAAAAATCATATCTACAATCAACACCAAGACAAGAATTATAGAAACACCGAAAAATACAACAGATGAACAGAGAAAACCAGCGCCAACTGTTGGACACCGAAAAACAACAAACAAAAACTCTGTGTAAAGGAAAACGAAACCTAACCTCTAGCGAGTTTGAGTTCCATTCCTATGCGTTCAGCTTTAGAAAAATGATAATTATCGACGGACTGGACTGAGCCAGCGTTGTATTGTTATGCGGGTTAACACTGTATCGAGGTGTACGGTCACTGCACAGTGCCACTACTCAAAGTAAAGGACGTCTTTCGGTACTGATAGCCTGAAAGACACAATTACTGCCTCAGCCTGGAATCGAAAACCGATCGTTCACTTGGTACTCTGCCACTTTACCGACTGAACTATTTCGACTCACGATTCTATCCCTGTCGACAGGCACTCTGTAACTCTGGGACAAAGCAGAGGTTTATAGCACTAGCCAGGACATTACTACCGTGATTTCTATGTAAAAATAGTACTGTATTTTCCCGTAACCGTAAACGCGAAGTGAAACGTATTTATTATCCCACACAGGTTTGTCCCAACTTTCGACATTCCTTCACTAATGACGTAGTCATAAAGTACTTAGCATCCGTATACACTACAAAGCACCATAATGCTGTAGTGAATTCAGACGACAATTCCCTTCAAGGAAAAAGATTGACCTGAATTACAGATATGCATTCAGTTCGTACCGCGCAGTAAACACGCTCCGTTTCGGTTATAAAAACCAGTCAGTTAACGCTGTATTGGGAGATAATCGTTGTTTATGCTGAGACACATGCAAAGCACATTAATACACTGTGTGGGCACAACGTGGAATTTTTAAACATTAAAACTTGACAGTACGTACATAAAGTAAATACTACACTTTAAACGAATACAACATCAGCGAATACAGCACTCTCTTACCAACAACAACAGCCACACGTACACAAGTCTTAGAGGTATCTTTACGCCGTACGCAAAATAACAAACAAATATCAAAATTATGTGTTCTTTCCAGTCACTTTCGCTTTTTCACGCAAAGTCGAGGAGCCATAGAATTCACCACTCAGCCACTGATTACACTTCCTTCATGGCGCAACAGCCCCTACTGGGCCAAAGCCTCCTCATTATCGAGGCTTCACGATCACACTAGGTTAGACACACCACACTCATTAGGACTCCTCTGGACGAGTGATCAGCCCGACGCAGAGACCTCTACCCGACAACACACAACACTCACAACGGACAGACAGCCATGCCCCCGGCGAGATTCGAAACCCCAATCCTAGCAAGCGAGCGGCTGCAGACCCACCCCTTAGAACGCGCAGCCACTGGGGTCGGCCAGTAATTACGTTAACTGATAAAGATTTATGACGATGTGCAGATTTATTGGAAAGTACTCCCGGTCACACGAGTATTGTAAAACAGAAAGCATAGAACATACTGTACTGCTCTTAACAAGATATGTTTCGACCAAGAGAATATAAGCTTGCCTGTATAATGCTTCTGACAAATTTAATAAACTTCACAGCGGAAGAGTTCAATGCTTCGCTAGTTCGAATCTCGCAGGCAACTGACCGGCTTCGTACGAGAAGGCTGATATAAACAACTGTGTACTGCCTAAACACATAACACCCACATGGCGAAGATGTAAAACAACGAGGTTACGTCTGACATAACCTCTGCTTAAGTAACCATTTTCTCCTATAAATAACATACGACTATACTACTGTTCATATACGTGATCATAAATAAAATCTAACGTATTTGCAATTACAAGCAATCAAAGAAATCCGTCATGATTTAAGTTCCGTTTGTGTGTCCACTTACTACCAGGCGAGTACACTGATCCATTTGCTAAACCGCACTTGATTGCCGAGATACCGATTTACATGATCCAGATACAACATTATAAAAAAAACAGTGCGTAATCTGTGACACAGCAAGTCTGTTCAGTATAAAAAAAAATACGCTCCATGAAATGTGTTGAGGGCTCCTAACTGCATTAGCTCAGCTCTACAGGGCCTATGGAAGGACGTTCCGAATTCAGCACTGTTTAACCTTCTGCGAGTGGCTTCCTTTCAGCACTACTGCTGTTTGCAGACTTTGTGTGGACACGGCAACTCTCAAGGAAGACGCCCACACACGTATTTTGCGAAGTTACGTAATGTCCTAGGAGGAGCAAGTTAAAAAAAAATTATCTGATTTCTATTTTCCTGGCCTGACTCAGACGAAAGGAATCTAATTTTAAATACAGTGCGGCCACACAAAACGCACCGCAAAAATGACAACACATCTGTGACTGGTTCTTACGTTATTCAACAATGATGTTTCATCTACCGGATTATCAGCGTAGAACGGGATGAGATCTCCAGTCTTGAGCAGATGACGTATTTAAAGGGGACATCACAGCTGATTTGGAGCTACTATGCAGCTCTCTGCCGATCCCAGTGCCCGCGCAGTCTAACGCGTGGGTCTGCGCCGTTCTCTTGCTGGGATTGCGGGTTCGAATCTCGCCCACGGCATGGATGTCGGTTTCTTGTAAGTGTTGTGTGTTGTCAGGTAGAGGCCTCTGCGTCGGGCTGATCACTCGTCCAGAGGAGTCCTGCCGAGTGTGGCGGGTCTGAGTATGATCGTGAAGCCTCGACAATGAGGAGGCCCTGGCCCACTCGGGATTGTTGCGCCATGGAAGAAAAAACAGCCCTTCCTCCCAAGACAACGAGGAAATACACACAGGATAGCTGGTAACTCGGAGAGATTCGAGGAAATACACACAGGATAGCTGGTAAGTCGGAGAGATTCGAGGAAATACACACAGGATAGCTGGTAACTCGGAGAGATTCGAGGCAAATCGCGATATAAATTACTGCTACATAACAATAGGTTTTACCCACAGCCTTCCAAATTAATAATTTACATCATCCTCCCATTCGATGTTGTACCATGTAAAACGCATCGTTAAAGAAGTCTGTTAATTACATTAACCTTTATATGTTTGCTAATATTTAATATGATAAAATGTATTTCGGCACCAGCGTTACTATGCACGAAGTAGCCTATATGTCACAGCCTACTGTTCAACGAAAAATTCAATACCGTAACTGTAAATATCAACTGTTCGTGCTTCTAGCTTAGAATACATTCGAATTTAGAGTCCCTTAAAGCTGCACTGCATTACTGGACAGCTGTTTCACCGGCTCTGCAGGCAGGTGTCACCGGAGTGCTGCGGTACTCTATGAACTGAAACATCGTACCACGTATATCTCATAGCAGCATCTCAGACACCGAAACGTATTTAACCTTTTAAAGCCTAGCGGTAACTTTACATACGACCACGTTTAAGATTAAAAAATTCTACGTGGTGCCCACATTGTGTTTATGTGTTTTGTACGGATCTCAGAACAAACAGCAACTTTTGCCTTATAAAACATTAAGATATTTTTTATAACCGAAGTGGAGAGTGTTTACAGCGCGGTACGCACTGAGTCCTTATATAAAACAGATACGCTTCGTCTTTAAAGGGTTAAAATCAGAGTACATGCAACTTGTCGCGCTTAGCGTACTAAACATCATGCATTGAGAGCATTTAAAAGCAAAAAGAGAGACGAGAGAGTGTGTAAGGTAAGACAGACAGGAGGGGAGACGAAACAAAAAATGAGAAAGGACAGAAAATAAACGGTGCGAAGGAGAGGGTAAAGAACAACAAAAAAATAATGAAGAAAGAGAATAAAAGATAGGAGGAAGAAGTTGAGATTAATGGTGTGACAGCGTTAAAAAATTGTTTAGATGGCGCGGTCTTAGGTTAAATGAACTGCGTGCGAATAGTAGTTCTTGGCTGTCCTCGTAAAAAATATGTGTCAATTAGAGCCAGCTAGGTGTTATTTGATTTGTAAATTACCGAGTGGTCGTACACTCGTAATGCCAAGCGCTACTGCCGTCACCTCAACAACCTACTTACATAATGAATATACGAGTACGAACTGACAGCAAAATACAGCACAGTCTGGGACGACCGCATTCATTTTCCTATGAACTTAAATACAGCACAACGGGATGCAGCAACTAAAACCGTCAAAATAAATGCTCACATAATGTTCCACTGCGCTACGCACCCACCCGGGGTAGGCCTACGTAGTCATGACCAGGGGTGCACAAATCCTTGCGCCAGGTCGCCGCTGCGACTAAATGTTGTACTGTGGCGCCTAATACTTGTGCGTCCTCAATCTGGAAGTGCACAGGGCTAGCTTAGCCGATACAGCGACTCTCTACGAGCTGGACGGTCCGGGGATAGAACCCCGATTGGGGGCGAGATTTTCCGCACCCGTCCAGACGGGTCTTGCCGCCCTCCCAGCCTTCTGTACAGTGGGTACCGGGCCTCTTTCCTGGGTATAAAGCGGCCGGGGCATGGCATTAACCACCCACTCCATTTAGCGCCGAGGTTGAAGAAAGAGTAGAGCTACACTTCCACTCCCGTCTGTGCCTTCATGGCAGGTTGTAGGATGAAAATTACCTTTTTAACTTTTACCTCAATACGGAACTTGATTCACGTCATCCTTCTGGAATCTCAAGGTGGCTTCTAGATTTTTGTAAAATTTGTGCACCCCTGGCCGTAACTATAAGCAACGTGCATCAAAACATGACTTTAAGAAAACCTGGGCTGTTAAATCTCCCTAGATCAACACATGGACTTAACATTTGTCGCGAAATGCGGTCAAGAGACGAATTACACTGCACAAACAAACGACGATACCACTCTTTAACTGGGTCATAAAGTACGTTGATACAAGCGAATTGCTCTGCCCCCTTACCTGCGACGTGAATGTTTACTGGACGACCGTCGCAAGTCGAAACGTTACCTCTTACTCGTATCACAAAAATTCCATTCCTTTTCACCACTTCCACAGAGGTGCTTTTGTTGAAGAGATTCTGACGAGAAGTGCGCTGGGTCAGCCGAAACATAACAAGTTAACTTCATTACATGCACAGGAGGAAGAGGGACGAGGCGACAGGGGAGTGGAGAAGACTACATAACGAGTAACTTAATGACCTGTACTCATCACCAAATATTACTCGGCTAATCAAATCGAGAAGAATGAGATGGGCGGGACATGTAGCACATATGGGGGAAAATAGAGGTGCATACAGGGTTTTGGTGGGGAGACCTGAGGGAAGGCGACCACATGGGAGACCCAGGCGTAGATGGGAGGATAATATTAAAATGGATCTTCAGGAAGTGGGATGTGAACTCTTGTGAACGCGGTAATGAACCTCCGGGTTCCATAAAATGCGGGGAATTTCTTGACTAGCTGAGAAACTGTTAGCTTCTCAAGAAGGCCTCTGCTCCATGGAGTTAGTTACGTTAACAGGAGGACTGCACTGGGGAGGCTGTTGACTCTGTTGCTTTTGAGCGAGGTTTCTGCATGTGCTGGTCGTCAGTATGGGTTTTAGTCGTTAATGTGAGAGAACAGACCACTTGCGAGACAAAAACTTAAAATGGAAGTACAATACTAAAAGGTATCTGAGAGAAACAATTGATTAAACTGACTGCGGATTGGGTCCGATGTTGAGTCAGGTGATGACTTTCGGAATCCGTACAAGTGGGAAATTTCTTGATTTGTAAAACAACCATCAGCTTTTCCATAACAGCTTTGCACCGCAGAGTAAATTTTGGTTAGTAACGTCCAAAGAGATAATAACCTACTGAACATATCGATGAGACAAAAAAGATCGATCGTATGAAGAAGCAGATATGAAACCTACGTATAACTAACACTGAGGCACGTTCGGATCATTGCATCCCGGGTCTTTTTAAACGCGGTCATGCCCTCTTACCCAGTGGTCGCACTTTCTGTTACTGTTCACGATTTTGCACATGCGTATTTCAGAATGTTACTATCGTTACTGTATGTCTTTCCATAACTTATTATTTAGACACCTACATTGATTTTGACTGCGCTAAATTTATTGGTCATACATAAACTCAAAATTTCACATCGTCCAGATATTTTGTAACTGCTTATTTAAAAAAAATTAATTCGTTCATAATTTGTAGGCACGTTCCTAAACTATCTTCATAAAAATTCCATGTTCTTGAACATAAACAACAAATATTAAATTTTATGATCGCATGTTTGTATTTTCCTTAATTGGGCCATGTATCGTGTAACTCGCATGAAGAAATAAGGCAGGTTAGTAGGCCTATCCATTACTATCGACAGCAACCATGGTAAGGCTCGTAACCATAGCAGGCAAAAATGTAAGTAACCTCTTCATGAAAAGTGCGTATGACCGTGCCCGATTTTAACCAAATTTGATCATTCTCGACAGATTTTAGTCAAGCCCTCCAGTATAAAATTTCACGAAAGCCCGTCCAGCGGAAGCTGAGTTGTTCCTTGCGGACAGACAGACGAAGTGTTCGTTCGTTCGTAGTGCTTCCCTCTTCTACCTACTCACAACAGGTGTCGAGGTTTCTGTTTTTTCACTTGATCTCACTCAGACACACACCACTTTCGGTAGGACTCCTATGGAGGAGGGATCGGCCCGTCGCAGAGACCTCTACCTGACAACCCACAAACAGTCACAAGAGACAAACAACCATGCCCCCGGTGGGATTCGAACCCACGATCCCAGCAAGCGCTCGGCCGCAGACCGACGCCTTAGACCGCGCGGCCACTGGGATCGGCGACAGACGAAGTGACGAAGCTAATAATATCTTTCCGCACTTTTCGAACTTGCATAAAAATACGTTATTGTCACAGATTATAAGCCCCAGATAATAAAGTAGGTTTAGGACGAATGCGAACACGCACATTGGTGTATCACAGACAGAGTGCTCTGTTATCCTTTGGACAGCAACTACGACATTTCACGCCATGTCACTCGGCCGCTTATAACAGTGATATTTCATTTTATTCGTAGGTCGCATGTTCAAAACACAGTGATCACCATGACAACACCTGATCACACCAACATAGCTGTATTTCCACGTGCGCTAACCGCGCCGAAGAACATCACTGAACGTCCGAATATGAGTCAGCATATCGAAACTGTTACAAGCTGCATACACACGTACACACGCAACCTCACGGCATACCGCATATAGGACTCTACACGCATTACACTTGATGAAAAAACGTAAAACATTAACAGTATTTCAGGAACGGCTAACAGGCCTAAATTATAACTACTTACCTGTGTTTCCTGCTAACCTCGCCACACAGACTGTAGTATTTCAAGGGGAAAAGACATTTTAAATTTTCCTAAAACTTCCCATTTAAACAAAGGCCAAAATATATCGAAGGATTAAATCTCCAATAATGGTTTCAGAACTTATGGACTACTGTGCTGTCAGATGTTTCCGGTGATGCCCGCTGCTAAACAGTTTTAGTCAGTACATCTCTGGTGTCCACAGCAGAATTCAAAACAGCTTAGTCATGGCCGCAGTCTGTAAAATCTATAACAGTCATTAATTATTACTTTTGACCAGCCAGCTGTCCTACTTGGATTCGCTTGGCGCGTAATCTATAAAGCACACTTGTAGCAAGTTGTTTGAGTCACGTACAGTACAATGTTCCTGCGCCGATCCATGTGGCCGTGCGGTCCAAAGCATATGTCTGCGGCAGCTTGACTGCTGGGATCGCGGTTTCGAATCCCGCTGAGGGCACATATATTCGTTTGTTATATTTGTTGTGTGTTGTGTAGGTAGTGGCCTCTGCGACGGGCTGATCACTCGTTCAGAGGAGTCCTACCGATTGTTGCGTGTGTGTGTGTGTGTGTGTGTGTGTGTGATCCAGGAACCCTCAACAACTTGACGGGCTACGCCCGAGTTGGGTTGCTGCACCAGAAGAAAAGAACTCCTGTGCTTAAATAAGCACCAGACCATCAGTATATCCAAAAAGTGGCGTTATAACCACACACCCGCAACCCGGGCACTCGGAAGTGGTCAGTTTTACGACGTAGCCGCTTTAAACCCGGACAAAAAGCCTCGCTTATCCATCAAATGGGAGGTTAGGTGGTCCCCAAAGCCGGTCTGCATGCTGTGGCGAAAAGAAATATCCCTGGCTTCTGCAGAAAATCAAATCCGTATCGTTCAGCACGTAACGTAGTTACTATATTGACTGAACTAAATGACTGCTTGGGTTTACAAGGGTAATGACGCTATCCTTACCCCCACGCATTACGTCATGAAGATATATCTTCGTAAATGTAATGTGTTCCATGTCCGTGCACTATATTATACAAAAAACTTTAAACACCAACAAATGCACAGAGTTTTTTCTCGTCAATTATAACACACTCCTACATGTTTCGACCCTGCTGGGTCATCTTCAGGGAGTAACCTTTCGTTGTCGTTACACTATGTTGCACTATACAGTTTAGCGAGAATGTGCTGTTGACTGTGTACTGCCTTGTTTTTTATATATCTTCGTGTTCGGTGGTGGAATGAGTTCTACACAGAAAGATTCGGGTCGTCTGCCGTGTTAGGCCGTGTCGATTGGTAAATAACTACCGACGTTTCGAAAGATCGTTGTACCTTCATCTTCGGCGTCAATGAGCAGAAAATTTTTTGGAAGACAATTGCCTCAACGGTATTTACCAGTCGACACCACGTAAATCTGAAGATCTGAAGTTTAATCAAAACCGCTGAGAGAACCTCAAAACACTCAAGCTCTACGCACTTTCAGCTAAACACACCAAACACTTCCACCCCTAGGAACCAAGCGGCTAGGAGGCTGGCTGGATCTGACAGCCAGATCGGCTGGTGATGAACTAAAAAGTTTTGCCCGATCACCCAGCCGCAAGCGTGGAATTACTACAATGTGGCTCACAGAAGCCTTATTATAGCAGGTGCACAAGTTACTAAATAAATGTCAGTTTTACTCCGCTTTCAGTGAGAAAAGTATTATTACTCTTAGGATCTCTGCAGGGTATATATACATTATATACGTGCACACACACATATATATATGTTGGCGCGTTCAAGACTAAGGGTTCCAAAAATGCGTTTATTACCTTAGCCATGCCTGTCCATGTATCTGTCCGCAGGTAATACCGCAAGGAACCCTAACGGACTGTCAGAAACTTGGCATTGGACAGCATTACCATAATTTGTCAACACACTACCACTCTGGATAAAATGAGACAAAAATAACGGACACTTTACATGAAGACCCAAATCATTCCCGCGCACGTCAAAGGCGCAAAAGAAGAACAGTCTTCTCGGACTCTCGATCCTTGAAGATGGAGAAGATATGATGTCCCGAAACGTCCGTAAACAAGTACATCACGCCGCGTAATATTCCAGAACAGCGCAGAGCTTAGTGGAAAGAAGTTCATTCAGTGATACAGACGCACGTTTTTGACAGGATTAAGGGACTCTACCCACTCAGCGCAGGTCAACTGCATTTTGTTGAGTAAGGGACAATACTGCCTCCATCTTCGGGGTGGGTGATCAGGGCAAGTGACAGAAAGACGATATGGGCAAAAGACAACGGCCCTGGGCGAGTCAACTGGAAGGCCGTGGTCCACGTCCCAACATTCCTGTTGCCTTTCCCTTGCACGGTTTATCCTCTACCCCAATAATACAGGCTGAAAGTACCTGTGTAACCTCGGTATATGGCTACCAGACCAGACGACGTCAGTTCCCAGAACACAATCGTCATATTCGTCGACGTGCGAACCACAAATCTCACAACCGTGTTGGCATTCCGCTTCAACAAACCGATGCTGTCAGACTCGGGAAGCCGAATTTACAAAGGTACACAGGCTACAGGCGAGAAAACCCAAGGACAAGATAATTCTGCGCATCGGCGTTGCTATCCTCTTCGCCTTCCTTCTTCTCTTCTTGTCATCTTCCTCTCTCTGCGTTCTATTACCCTTTACCTTTCCTCTTCATTCGTTCTTCCTATTATTCTATTTCTTTCCCCCTCCTTTCACCCCGTCCTTTTTCCTGTGCTCACTTCTCCACCTCCTACTCGCTTTCCTTTGTCTTTTCTTCCTTCAATGTCCTGACCCACACACCTGTACACACATACGTACATTCTTACATTCCACACCCCACAACACCTGCAGTCTGCGCTCCCCGCGGTGGCCTTACACAACGTGCTGTTAGTGTTACCTGCAAGCGTTATGAGTCAGTCATCACAGAAGTGGCCAGTCTTATGGCCTGCGCACTTGCGCCAAGGCTAAACTGCATTTCTTATAAACAGCGAAAAGGAGTAATTACTTACAGGCGGCAGGTATCAGGGGTCAGAAAAACATTTACAGACAGCGGCCAGAGGGCGTTGTTACATAATGGAGAGCTTTGATATTTGTACCATTTAAACAATATTTTAAACATTCTAACTGATTTTAAAGTTGCCCATTCCGTTCATTTTTTGGATCAATGTATTCAATTTACTGTACGAACTAAATGCACATTATTAGTTACATGTGAGTGTTAAACAGTACAAGTTATACCTTTTATACACAAACGATATCAACAACGGAGCCTACTACAGACTGTGGAACCTTATAAATAATGGCTTGTCAGTGACAATTGGTTTTAAACCTGGCATAGTGTACAAAAACACTAATCACCAATAAATGTACAAAGAGAATTTCACCATGAATTGTAACACACTCCTACATGTTTCGAACCTGCTGGGTCATCTTCAGAGAAAACTTTTTTGTTATCGTTACACTAAGGTTGCACTTTATAGTTGAGTGAGGATGTGCTGTTGACTGTGTACTGGAGGCGTGAACTCTCTGCGGTCCCGGCCTGTTCGACCAGTGTTCTGTTAGGAGATAAGCCTTCGCCTCCCAGTCTCAGGGAACGGTACGGTATCTAAGAACAAACTGGTGAGCAGAATATGTGGCTGTTAAAGCAAAGAATTAAGCTACAGATATAACGCGAATTTTCATGACTTGAATTCGTCGCCTAGCGCTGTTAGTGTTTGAATAAAAAAACGGTAAGGGCGGAATATATAAAATGCACTGTGCATACAATACTCTGGTCAAAAAAGCCACATGGGAATAGACCACGTGTGGATCTAGACCAGGGTTGCGCAAATTATCTAAAATATAATCGCCATCTCAAAATTCAAGGCGCCAGAAGGTGACATAAATAGCGTTCCATACTGAGAACCCACAGATATTAGGCACCACAGTACAAAATGTAGTCGCCAAGGTGACCTGGCGGCCGGGATTTGTGCACCCCTGACCTAGGCGCAGATGACAGGATCATAGTACGAGTAAAACGCTTCCTCGAGAAATAGGGTGAAGAAATATGAACCACACTGAAGCAAACTGTAGGCACTGCCTGAACACGGTAGTGAAATTGCGGTTTCCATAAAAGCAGGGATTCGCTTGACTAGCTGTGTAAATGTCAACTTTTCAAGGAATGCCTTCCATAAAGGATTTATTTCGTCAGTTAGTGTTTAGTAATGATAGAACTTTTTATATCACTGTCTTATACGCAGGGAAAACAACGGGAAATACTGTCCACCTAACACAACTACGTTTCAGAATTCAGTTTGTCTACCATCAATCAACATACTTCTTAGGCTTAATGACTAACATTCAAATATCCAAATCCCCAGAGCCTTACAGACCCACCTTCACTTGCATTTCCCCTTTGTAAAGTACATTGAATGAAAGACCGGATCGGCTGTGTTCACAGAGGTTATTTCACGAGCACCAACCGGTTTCATTACAACGGATTACATACTACGTAATTCAAACCGTGTTCCCACAAAACTTATTCCTCTTAGCTCTATACAGCTCGGAGGTGAAGAGGATGGCGGGAGGTTTTTAATATCACACACTGAATGGTTGATTCCTGGATTAAAGGACGACCCTTCTTTCAAACGCCGTGACTATACTACAGAGAGTACCTTTTATCGACGGACTGAGCTTTACTGAGTGAGAAGCGTTGTCAGTCGCTTTGCAACGATGTCATCCGCTCTGCGGCGAGTACTGCAGCGATAAATGTACTGTACTTGTAAAATATCGAACTGGAACTCCGTTTATTATCACACGAGAAGAATAAAAACTGCATCTACGATACATAAAAAAAAACACGAACGTGTCTACAGTCAGGCTGCTACATAAGGAGCTTCATTATCTGAGGCACAGCGCTACGTGTCACCAAATACTATTACGGTGATTAAATGGAAAAAGATGAGAAGAGCAGGCCACACACGCAATACACATGAAATGTGATATGAATACAAAATTTTAGCCAGATGACATGAAAGGGACAATTTCTGGCAACCAGGTGCAGATCAAAAGACACTATTAAAAGGAATCTTAAATAGTGTTTAAGAACATATAGACGGGATTTATCTGGCACAGGACGAATCAGTATTTGAGGCAAGGAGTTTCTACAAGAAGCAGTTCTCTGAGATATGGCGCCATGTCGATGGTTAAACAGTCACAGCTATTTACCAGTCTACACGGTGTCACATCATCTACATCGCTGTGAGAACCTCAAATCTCGCAAGAAATTTCTTGATTGTCTCAGAAGGCCGTTCCGTGTGATTAATTAGTGGGCTGTACGTACGTAGGCATATAGTACAAACGAACAATTTTCTTTCCCGCAGTTTCGCATATTGTTATTATACCTGTCTTAGACGTCGGCACATTTCTGATGAGAAGTAGGCCGAGGTCAGATAATAAAGAAACACATTCAGTGTGCCACCGATTGTGTTTCTTCCTTTCAAACTGCTCAGTCACACTTTGTTTCTCGTTCATAATACTGTACGGCACTGAGGGCGTCTCTGCTTCTATCAAACAAAATTCCGACGCGCGGACATTTTAAACAATTGTGAGGAGAGTTCTTCAACTTCTTGTGCACTGCGGCATATTTAAGTAACCACCACTTCGGTATCTAGCAATATGCATATCCCTGTGCACGCCGTGAAACGCATGTTGGGGGGGGGGGTGTAGGTACAGCTCCATTTTGCACCCCAGCCCCTTAACTTCGGGGAAAGAGCCCCGAATAACCATGGAACAGGAAGCTCGATGGGCCCCACAGCTGGTCTGGATTCTTTACAGAAGGAGAAAAATCTCTCCGGAATTTGACTTCAAAATGTGTCGGCTGAACGAACGTCCACAGTTTTTATACGTTGTATCAGATAACTAAGCTTTAATAAGTCTCATATGATCCATCCCGCTGTGCACGTATAATCAAACAAACAACACAATACTTCCCGTTCAGCACAAGTTCATCATCAACATGAGCTGTGAAGTATTAGGCGTAGTGCCTGTTCTTTATCCCTCGAGATGAAGCTGGCCCTTCCATCCTTTCCTTGGGCGTCCTATGCTTCTCTTCCCCTTTGGCCTATATTTCAGTGCCTCTTCCGGTATCCTGTCTCTGTGCATTCTCTCTATTTGTAGCCACTCTCGTTGGTACTGTTTTATTTCCAGAACAATGTTCTGCACTCCAAGTTTCTCCCTCACGGATTGATTTCTCTCCCTCTCTAACTTAGTAATTCCTAGCAAATATCTTAAAATTTTCATTTGTGCTGCTTCCAGTCTTTGTTCATCTCGTTTCTTCAGCACCCAGGCTTCACTACCGAACTTTAAGGCTGCTTTAGCTGTGATATTGTGGATTCTTAATTTTGTTTCTTTAGTCATTTGTTTTCCAAAATGCCTTCGTATAACGCCATTTACTTTGTTATATGTTTGTATCTTATCTTCAAAATCGCTTTTGTAGTCCGATATAAGGTACCCTTGGTATTTAAACTCCGATACCTGTTATAGTTACATTTGCACAATTTATATTTAAAATTTACTCATAGTGTATATGAGTAACGTTAAATGCAAGTTGTGCCGAACGGAACGTATTTTGTGTTTGTTTAAATAGGTTTTATTTATGAGTTTCCAGGCAGTGGCGGTGTTGCAGGGATGATGGGACAGAAGAGGATCTGGCCTGTATACAGATAAGTTGTGCTAATTGAAAGGTATAAGTGTCAGCTGGAAACGCCGTCCAGTTGATCTGATCAAACTGTTCCGGTCTCTCATCGAAAACTCCGTGTGCATATCATTATGAAGAATGCCCCGGAACTTCACGCGATACCATAAGTAGCGTAATGCTAAAAAGGACAGCTGTTGCTATGTATTTAAGCTCACTACCAAATTCAACAATAAAAATGTTTCATTTTGCCCACCCAGCGTGGTTATGAGTTCTGTACGATTTTTACGGTACACAATATTAATCGCTTGTACTTTTTAATGGTGACGTAGTATGTTTACCGTACACAACGAAATAATTTGCACATATTGCATGAATGTCAGGCTTCTCAGCGTTAATATGTTAATTGCACGGACGTTGATTGCTGTCAGTGTGCGTGACGCTCACAGCTGTGGTTCATTTTTCGTTTTCCAACGTATCTAATCATAGAACGTGTGGGAACGTGATGATTACGTTTATGATTGTGAAGATGAATATGGTGATGATAGTTGTGGTGGTGGTGGTGGTGGTGGTGGTAGTGGTGGTAGTGGGGGTGGTGGTGGTGGTGGTGGTGGTGGTAGTGGTGGTGGTGGTAGTGGGGGTGGTGGTGGTGGTGGTGGTAGTGGGGGTGGTGGTGGTGGTGGTGGTGGTAGTGGGGGTGGTGGTGGTGGTGGTGGTAGTGGTGGTGGTGGTGGTGGTGGTGGTGGTGGTAGTGGTGGTGGTGGTAGTGGGGGTGGTGGTGGTGGTGGTAGTGGTGGTGGTGGTAGTGGTGGTGGTGGTAGTGGTGGTGGTGGTGGTAGTGGTGGTGGTGGTGGTGGTGGTAGTGGTGGTGGTGGTGGTGGTGGTAGTGGTGGTGGTGGTGGTGGTGTTGTTGTTGTTGTTGGTGGTGGTGGTGGTGGTGGTGGTGGTGGTGGTGGTGGCGGCGGCGGCGGCGGCGGTGGTTGTGGTAGTGGCTGTGGTCATGATAAGCATAATGACGAAAATCGTCGAAAGCCACAGTACAGAGGTTGCTACTCTTCATGTACGACAGTCGGTGTAACATAAGAGTAACAACATATCATACCTTCCGCCCGCCAGTCCTTTCCTCTTCTCCAGGCCGTCACCCATCCGATGAGCCGCTGTTTTGGCTAACGTACCTCCCAGTATCACAGCATTCTAACAGCAAGTTCTTGTCAGTACATACTCATAATATCTACCCTCCTTCAGATGCACGATGTTTATGTAGTATCAGTGCGTAATGATATACAGTGAAGTCATAAAAAACTGTTTAGAGGTACTATCCAGTCATTTTCATAAGATATCAATAAACCCTCTGATCAATCACGCAGGCTCAACCGGTAAAGCTTCTGGCCTGTACTCGGGAGGTGCCCAGTTTGAATGTCGGCCGGAGAACCGATTATACCGAATAAGTTTCCGTGGTTTTCCTTGGTCCCTTCAGGCAAATGTCAGAATAATAACTTCCTTACACATCCTTTCCAATTCATTACCAGTATTCACTACCACACAGTTGCTCGACGCAAAGCATTCAAAGCTACTGACAGAGACATTAAGAAGCGACGAATAAAGAAGACCTCAGTCAGAGGAACAGGTCTCCCTCAGAGGTTCGAATGGCATACTTCTAAATACGAAAGCAGTGCTAAAACTGCATCATGACGCGCAACAGTTGTGCCGTGATCTTCACTGAATCTGCAGCCTTATGGGTCATCATTTCAGAGTGAAATGTCACACAAATCACTAAACAGACCACAACCCTCGCCTGCAAAATAGGACAGCTGCTAGCAGCTACGTCATAGCGTAACGATGAACCCATCCCAAAGATTTCACGTGTTTGGAATTTTAAGTGTTTTTATACAACGATAGGAAGCGACCTCTATGAAGCGGAAGAGTGGTGTAATGACTTGTCGAAGCAGAGTAAACCGATGTGGAACCAAACGCAATGTTACGCATCACACGCACCAGTCACGCGTGACGGGATTGTATCATACGGTAGGCAAGTGGTTACCCAAGCCAGTTAGGAAACGTGGGCAGATTTAATTATGTTATAGGACTTCCGTGGTTTTCTGAAGTTCCATCAGGTGAATGCACCTTCGACCACCACACTATCACTTATCAAGCTGAAATACATTCTTCGTAAGGTTCATAGTAAGGCTAAACCAAGAATGGAAACAAAAATCCCTAAAATTGTGATACTGGTTATATACGCACAGCAGCACATATGGGCCTAATGCAGATTAACCCTTTAAAGACGGACCGTATCTGTTTTATATAAGGACTCAGTGCGTACCGCGCTGTAAACACTCTACACTTCGGTTATAAAAACCAGTCTCTTAATGTTTTATAAGGCAAAAGTTGCTGTTTGTTCTGAGATCCGTACAAAACATATAAACGCAATGTGGACACCACGTAGAATTTTTTAATCTTAAACCTGGTGTACGTAAAATTACCGCTAGGCTTTAAAAGGTTAAGTTTACTGCTGTGTTCACAAGAGGCCATCACTGGACCCTATCCTGGGCAAGTCAAACACAGTCCACACTCTCATAAGCTATTCCTTTAAGATACAAGTACATTTGCTATCCACCCATCTATGCCTAGCCCTCCCAAGGGGTATTTTCTCTTAAAGTTTCTTAACTAATAATCTATATGCGTTTCCCACGTTGAATACTGTACTTTATCGACTCCTAGGTCATACAAAATACGATATTTCGTTTGCTAAGAATGACAATGCCGTAAGGAATGACATGAGAGTACCCTATTTAAACCCTGAACAAGATACGCGATGTATGTAAACGTAATTTTGTGGTGCGTTCGCGTAATATTTATACCCTCTGGGCTATCCTAACACCCGGACACCATTTCACTCGAAGAGAGCGTTCTTATGGCGATGTAATGTCGCCGGCAAGAATAAAACCTACTTAGGTCGTCATGTAAATTGCCCGATTTTAACGAAATTTGGATTTCCTCGGCAGGTTTTCATAAAAGTCCGCAATGTCAAATTTCACGGGAATCGGTCCGTGCTGATACGTACATGCGGGCGGACGGACGGAGGGACGGGCATGACGAAGGCAGTAGCCGCTTTTCGCCACGATGCAAACGTCCCTGAAAACTAAAATTAAAATAAATTATAGTTTGATATTCAGTTCGTACCTCGCAGTAAACACGCTCGCTCTTAGTTATAAAAGCCAGTCGAGCAGTGCTGTATAGGACAGTAATAGTTACTTGTTCTGAGAATCACACAATACTCATTGATGCACTATGTAGGCACAACGTAGAATTTTATACCTTAAACCTGATGGCACATAAAGTAACCTCTAGGTTTTGAAGGGTTAAGGCCTAATTCTGACCTTTGCTGGAGACATACAAAATCCTCGAAACACCGCAATCGGCAGGGCTGGTCACCTGGCATTGTGGCAAGATGCCTCCTGCAATTAAGACTTGCTCGACAGGGTTTTCCTTGCGTCCAATGACGCTGCTCCGGCCATAAGATCGAATTATAAAAGTGGTTGGAAACAGAAATGAGTCTTACATTGCGGACGGCGATAAACATTGCCAGCACATATTCGTGGCAGTACAGTACAGCAGTTTTGTATAAATGCTGTACGTGGACAGTTCAACCTTACAGCATAAAAGGAAATGCCTAACTTTGGTTGCACAGGACTCACTGCCACTCCCACACTGCATCACACAGGAACTATTGTCGTCTTACCACTAAAGGACACACCTTACGGCCGGCGGCCTTGGTCTGATAAGCATCCTTGCATCTGGTACAGAAATCCAAGGACAACGAACAGACTAAAGTGGCCTGTAAGTTGAATATTGAAGTATTATGGGATATGACACTGTGTCGATTGATAAGACGACTCTGAAGATGGAGGCAGCAAACTCCTCCGAAAGTACGTAACTAATTACCAGTCAGCACGGCGCGATATCCCTGGACACTTCCAATATTCATAATCAACAACGCTGTGCATGCCTCAAATCACGCATGGTGCGTAAGTTCCTCAAAGCCGCGTAACGCAGCAACTGCGGAGAGTAAGATGTCAGCTTAACGTTTCGGCGACTTTGTACATGTGACCACCAGATGGAAAGCTAGAAGCGCCGCACAGCCGGTCTGGACATAACGGCAAGAGAAATATCGCTCTCTGTGCTAAGATTCACTTTAGACACAGGCACCAACCGGAGGGTCCCACAGCGGCTCTAAACGTGGTAGCATGGAAAACACCTGATCCCCTTCCAGAAAACGAAACCCTGCTGTCCAAATCACTGAGCGTCACTTTACCGACTGAGCTACCGTGTTCTTTGCACGAAACCATAAGATGGCGTGTAATGGTCACGGAATGTCTGCTTATCAATCTGTCCTTGTCTAAGACCACAAACTACGTACCAATTACAACAAAATTTGGTGCTGGACAGCAATCGTCAGTAATGTAACGGCAAACAGACAAAACAACCTAATAAAACTCTACAAAAAGCAAAGTAAATTAATAACACAGAAAAATATATTTTTGTGAACCGCAGCAGGATACGACATGAAAAAAAATACAGCAATGCATATACGCCTATAGCGCTACAAATGAAGACGCATCGATATGTAAATATCTGGTATTACAGGCCGGACACGTGACGTGAGTTCTACGCACTTCAAGAAGGCAGGATGGGTGTACAATGACAGTGAAGGGCAGCCATCTGCATGAAATTACAATTACGACAAAAGGAAAGGCGGACTGCAAATACGGCGCTCGCGAAACACAAAGCGACGCAACAGAAATACAAGATAATAAACATACTCATAAAATGAAGGCATAAGAACGCTCTAAGTACGAATAATAATGATAATGACAAAAGACACACTTTAAAGGCTAAGAGAAACGGAGCGACAGACACGTCGAGAATAGCAGAACAAAGACGCTAATGAAAGTCTTTGGAGAAATGACAGAGACTTTGTTTCGGAAGGGGGGAGGAGAGAAAAAGCGTCACAGTGTTAGGTTCCCTGGCTTCCTCCGATCGTCCTTCTGACAGGAGTAGCCTGAAAAAGAGGCACTAGACTGGTGAGAAGTAGCGACATGAAAAGAAGGGCTGCGGAATTGTGATTTATCGGTTGCTAAAATGCATAACTTGGAAAGAAAATTTGATACTCAATAGCTCAAGCGGATATACTTCGATTAATTTGAATCAGACAAGCTGCATCAGAAACTTGCACTAGCAACTTAGAACTTTGTAACCATCTCAGTATATTCTAGAAGACACAGAAAAACAGCAAAAACCTGTGTCGAGATGGCAGGAAGCAGGACATGCAAGATACTGCCTTCAAGCCTGCAGTCCGACAAACAAAAGATGGGAATTTCCTAACGTTACCCTAACATGTGTGCCGCTGCTTAGTTAGTAATCTAGCCAGGTAAAGATTAACGTAATGGTAAAGTTCACCCTAGAACAAGCTATGATGTCTCAGAGGGGGGTACAAATATGGCTCTATTCTTTCTTTAACATCGGCGCTAGGGGGGGTGGGTGGTCAACACCATGCCCCGGTCGCTTTACCCCCGCAAAACAGACCCGGTAACGATTATATAGGAGGCTGGTGGGGCCCCAAGGCCGGATTGGACGGGTGCGGAAAATCTCGCCGCCACCGGGATTCGATCTCCTAACCGCAACCCTAGACAGGTAAAAGCCACAACGGCAATGACTAAAAGAAACGAAGAGGCACAGAAAAGGAACAAAGAAGAGAGGACGAAACATAGAGGATGTGGAAAAAAAGAATAAAAAGGACAATATAATGGAAAATCATCAGAACAGTCAGACAGAAAACAAACGAGAAAGAAAAGCGACAGAGAACAAGGAATAACTGTGGTTTCATACAAGGGAGAATTTCTTACCCAGCTACTGAAGCAGGACTCTGCGTCATGCAGCTAGAACGGCGTCATGACGGTCACCAGTACTGCATCAACGAGCTAATAAGTTTGTGGCTTGACGACTGGACAAGGCAAAGAATGAGACAGGCAAATAAAAAGAAAGCATTGCATTCAGACAGTATGTAGCCTACGTCAAATCAAAAACATTACATATTTACACTCTGTACTGTTCATTTATTTGTGAAAAATTAGCGGTGATTTGGGGTCACAGGGAAGGAGATTCGGGAAGCCGCAAGAAAAGGTTGGCAGTGAGAAACCTTGGCGGAGGTAGTGGGGGGGGGGGGGGGATGCTGGTGTCAATAGCGTGCAGGCTCGAGATGTGAATGCCAACTTTCACCGCGATCCGCGGAATTCTATCAGATGAGAGAAAGTGTTGCCGCTGTATGTAAAGGCATCCCAGACACGCTCGGCAACCGGAATGTAGATGGTAGTGACGTAATACAAACACTTCGAATTTCACTTCATGTAAAGCTTTGCTTTTACCGATTCACGGGAAGTATCGACCGGTACAGTACCGACTATCAATTCTGAAAGTCATGTCACTTGAACCGGGTCGCGCACCTCTCACAGGGGATTTTACTATGGGACCTTATGATTACTTCATGATCGCTATGGCTGTGAAGACGCAGCATAACACAGGTATAATATTGATTTACAGAACTGTTGGCCCGGATATGCCATGTAACTTACAGTTACGCTGTTGCCACTCTCATGGGGCGGTTGAAACGAGGGGCGAACTGACACCATTGGATCACAGACAGACAGGCAGGCAGGTAGGTAGATAGACAGATAGGTAGATAGACAGACAGACAGATAGATAGACAGACAGACAAACAGATAGACAGACAGACAAACAGATAGACAGACAGACAGACAGGTAGATAGATAGATAGATAGATAGATAGATAGATAGATAGATAGATACAGAGAGACACATAGACAGCAGACAGACAGACAGACAGACACATAGATAAGCAGTGACGGCCGATTTAAAGCGATAAACCTCGTCGATAATCTGTAAAAGACTTGAATTTTACTACTAGATTTCTACCCTTTCTTATACAATTTGTATATTATAAATGTTCCGTAATTTCAGCTTCAAAATGTCACAGTGTGCCGACAAGTGCAGTTCACTGTCAGACACCCAGTTTTATCCAAGTCTCACTGTGTCACTTGGTCACCAGGTTGAACTCGCCTCCAGAGTCGCGTCATATATTCCAGTAGGCTGACACAGCTTGCGGGACTTGAAGCTGCAGCGGAGCTTATATGGCTGCTTTTGCAGGAACTGCGTCATCCATAACTGATCAGCTATGCAATACCAAATAACTAACACATTGGCGTCCAACATTTTTATGGCAAATTGCCCCATCCGTTATTGTGGGCTGGTTCAGGGGCCGCGCGTTTGGGGGGGGGGGGGAACCAATAACTGGTACACCTGACCTCCTAAATAATTGCATAATATCCATCATACAGTATACACATAATTTACAAATGTGGCCGCGGGACGCATAATACAACCTGGTGGACCAAGGGTTGAATACCCATGATTTAACACAACTACTTCGGCGTTACTCTATGACCAGCAAAACAGCGTCCCTAAAGTAACACCCAGCTACTTAACGAAGTAATTCACAAATTATCTGATTAATACAGCGAAACCCTGTTAAGAAAATTTTGAAAATTCTAAGAAAATCCCACTTCTTAAGCGGGAAATTTCTTAAAAGGGCAACTTTAATGAAACGGGAGAGTTTTGGTGCTTTTTTTATCCTGACTTCTTAGGTGGGAAATTTTCTTAGCCGGGTTTTTCTTAAGTGAATTTCACTGTAATTACTTAATTACGTATATAAATAACCCCACACGGCAAATTCTTTCTTGAAAAGCTGAGCGTTGCTCAGTGCATCAAGCAACTCCTCAAATGTTTTTACAGCACAAAAACTCATTGCTTGTCGCCAATATCATGACCAAGTAGTGAAAAAGTATGATAAGAAAACGACGTTCTTTAAAGTTGTTCTGCCACATCCATATGTTGAACGCAACCAGCATTCATCCGCAGTTTACATACTCCTGGTTACTTTGAATCTGTAAAAACGAATAATTCATTATCCCCCCGACCCCGATAGAAAAGAACATGTGCCGTATCCCGGGGTTATGACTAGGGTTCCCCCGCGGATAGTCAGTCGTCGAACAGAAGACCGAACAGGGCGTGAGCAGCTTCCACCAATTACAAGTTATAACCAGACCAACAAGAGCAGTGTATTGTATAGGATTAAGATGAAATACAAGTGACGGCCTAGCCGTACGGTCTCTGAACGTCCCAAGAGGTGTGCTGACTCGAGACCAGCTGTTATTCGAAAGGCGGCGTGATTTAATGTGTTCCATGTCCGTGCACTATATTATACAAAAAACTTTAAACACCAACAAATGCACAAAGAGTTTTTTCTCGTCAATTATAACACACTCCTACATGTTTCGACCCTGCTGGGTCATCTTCAGGGAGAAACCTTCCGTTATCGTTACACTATGTTGCACTATACAGTTTAGCGAGATTGTGCTGTTGACTGTGCACTGCGCAGTGCACAATCAACAATTATTGACAATTATAATTGACGAGAAAAAACTCTTTGTGCATTTGGCGGCGTGATGATTATAATTGTTCCGCCGAGTTATCACAACGGAAGCTTAAATAGCGCATCGCTATGCACGTCACGACCCCCCCTGGTGACAGTAGGGCGAGGTCCACGTCCTCGAAGCTTCCAGAACATAGCCCTCGTGCTACGAAGCAATCTACGAGCCGGCAGAGTCCAGGAACCTGACCTTAGTGCACCGTTAACTTTACCCTCACGAGGTCTTGAGTAATCATCACCCTCTCTCGGGATGTGTACATTTCCGTAAGTGCGTGTAAAAAGTACAGTTAGAAGTAGCAGTGACACAACCACCAAATATTTCCTACTTACTGTAATGGGCACAATCAGTACCATGGAATAATAATTAATTCTACTATGCCCAAAACTCTACCCTACATATGTAACACATGATTCAGGAAAACATGAAACGTATTTATTGTGCTGCTAACATCATGCACATGAATTGCATGTCACACGCACGTGATGAAACCGAAATACCTCAATAACATGCTTATGGCTGCCATAGTACGAACAGGACCTGCCGCGACAACTCAGCATTGTCTGGCTGCAAGTAGCGCGTCCACTTATTCGGCACGTGGGACTTCACGCCACCGTCGCGGCAGCACGACAGTCTGCATGCACAGCGGGTCGCCCTTGAGTAACAGAAGAACCCACTTGTCCCAGGGCAGTGTTGAAGAGCCACCAGCGCATATGATTGGCAGACAACTAACTACCGAGCAGACGCCTTGAAAATCACACAGATGGTCACGAAATTCCTCTAGTTCTGATTTAACCCGAAGAAAAATTAAGTGACTCTTCACAAGTTCTAGCTATTGGAGCCTACCTTCAGCCAGTTAAATGCAGTCTTCAGCAACATACTCTGTTTCTTTAAGATCCACTGTCCTTCCTAAAAAGACAACTGAGCATCTGGTACCAGCAAGCTCTGTGTGGGTCGCCCATTTCAGCTTCTGAACCAGATGACTAATTTTCACGAAACTCAAACTGAACACAATGCCACTGGAGGAACATAAACGCCGTACTTTCTAATTTCGTACAATCAGTAATCATGACGCCGAGGACGCGCGACTCTGTGAAGCACGGCAAGAAACAGCGCCACTAACAGTACTTCGTGACACAGGCGACGCATCAGCGCCGCTTACTTTTACGTTCTGAAGTTATGCATGTTGCTAGACCCTGGAAGAGTGTCCAGCTTCTCTTACGACAGTGTTTGCTTTGATGGTGGTGGTGGTAGTGGCGGCAGAGGTGGCCGTAGTGGTGGAGGTGGTGGTCGAAGTAGTAGTAGTAAGCTAGTAGTAGTAGTAATAGTAGCAGTAGTAGTAGTATATATGTGGAACTGTAGGAAAGTAGGCTGGGAAGAGTATCTCGCAACTCTTTGTTAACATCGCTTACCCTTTCCACGTTCAGCCTCCCAAGCGGTTGCAACCTGAAAGTTTTCCGACTAACATTTTGAGTATATCCGACTTCCCACGGTGCGTGCTACATTGGATGCTCAACTCATACGTCTTTCTTTGTTCACCCCAGCAATACTTTTTAACATTACAAATTACTACTCTCCTTCTTTTTTTTTTTTTGTCTTCTTTCCCGCAGCGTTTGATGCCATTTTTTGGCACGAATAAACATTTAAACAGTTGCAAATATAGTCATGTTTGCAAGTTGCTATGAAGGTA
This sequence comes from Coptotermes formosanus, assembly GCA_013340265.1. Lineage (NCBI taxonomy): Eukaryota > Metazoa > Arthropoda > Insecta > Blattodea > Rhinotermitidae > Coptotermes > Coptotermes formosanus. The sequence continues at coordinate 1,301,165 of BLKM01000900.1, forward strand.
CAGGTCAGCCTGTAACAGGCCATAAGAGCAAAGAACGGGAGTAGCACAGCTCTACCCATTCTCAGCCTCGGCGCTAGAAGTGGATGGTTGGTCAACGCCAGGCCCAGGCCGCTTTATCCCCGGTAAAGAGCCCCAGTATACATTGTACAGGAAACTGGCCGGACCCCTGGGCCGATCTGAATGGGTGCGGAAAATCAGGCCCACATTGGTTTCGAGTCCTGGACCGTTCAGCCCGTATCGAGTCGCTACACTGGCTACGCTATCCCGACCCCTTCAGCCTACATTACGGCATCAGACGGTCTAAAGGTTATCATGTGATGAGAAATTGCCTTCGCGGCCATTTAACACGCCTTTAACCCTTTAAATACGAAGCATATCCGTTTTATATAAGGACTCAGTGCGTACCGCGCTGTAAACACTCTCCACCTCGGTTATAAAAACCAGTCTCTTAATGTTTTATAAGGCAAAGGTTGCTGTTTGTTCTGAGATCCGTACAAAACATAAAAATGCAATGTGGGCACCACGTAGAATTTTTTAATGTTAAGCCTGGTCGTATGTAAAGTTACCGCTAGGCTTTAAAAGGTTAAAGAGAGGAGGAAGAAAAACAAGAAAAAGAAAAGAACAAGAGGAACAAAAAGTAGAAGTGACAGATACGGAGCTTGATATTTAAAAAAAATCAACACAGGTTTCATGACACCCATGCAACTGGGCATGTCACATTAGGAGAAACCATATTTCAGATGTACCTACTTTAGCAGCAAAATAAAACCTTGCACTTTATACAATAAACTAACTTTGTCTACGTATGTTTATTTTCTGACGCTGTCAGCGTCACAGACTATGCGGTGTTGAACGCTGGGAAAAATTAAACAACTGGAAAGCTTATTGAAGGAAGTCGTCGTGGAGGTACTATCATGTTATTTGCCTGGAAGGACTGAGGTAAATCACAAAAACGTCGTTCATTATACACGGTGTGTCGGTGTGTAATCTAAGATTCGAACTGAGACCCTCCCAAGTACAAATCCAAAAGCGCTACCCCTACACAAACCTACAACGAATGAGCAATGTCCATAACTAATTGGGACCTTCAGGCCTGCCTGTGAGACGCCTGAAATCCGACATGTCGCAAGCCCACGTCTCAGCACAATTAGCTTGTGTCATGTCACAAAGACAGGAAACAACATATGTCACAACAAATCAGACGGAAATGACGCAGTGGACAGACTTGTGATTCATTAGGACGTGAATTCCTTCACGTGAATGAACACCAAAAATTCCAAGAACGAATTCACACGGCCAGTTTTTGCCAGGCTACCAGAAAAACCAACTCGTTTTCCTGCAGCAAGAACCAGAAAGGTAGAGCTGATGGATGGCACAGATTCGATCGCCCACAGGCACTGGACACAGCCTGCCAGTCCATGCGTTTCGGTGCTTCTTTTTCCCGTCGCAAATCGGCCTCAGCGTGACGATGACCACTCACTCCCACCAAGTGCCGATCTTAAGAATGGGTGAAGTTTTACACTCACATCCTCCAGATGCGTTCTTGCCACGGTGTTTAGCTATATGGGCAGCTTAGAGCAGGGCATATTATTATCACCATGTTCATGCCACGGTGTTTAGCTATATGGGCAGCTTAGAGCAGGGCATATTATTATCACCATGTTCATGCCACGGTGTTTAGCTATATGGGCAGCTTACAGCAGGGCATATTATTATCACCATAAATAAAATTACCATTAAGCTGACGCGCCTCTAATCCCATATCAATAACGGCGCCGCCGCCACCGCCACTACCACCACCACCTTTTCATCAGTTTCCCATTACATTCCCCCTCCCCCCCAGTGGCGCTAGAGCCCTTAGCGGGGCAGGGCCTCCTCACTATCGAGGCTTCACGATCACACTCAGACACACCACACTCGATAGGACTCTCTGGACAAGTGATCAGCCCGACGCTGAGACATCTACCTGACAACACACAACATTCACAAGAGACAGGCATCCATGCCCCGGCGGGATTCGAACCCGCAATCCCAGCAAGCGAGCGGCGGCAGGCCCACGCCTTAGACCGCGCGGCCACTTCCCATGACGTATTGGTGTCAAATGTCTTAAAATTGTTACTTCCAAACGCACACTGGTCTGTGTACTGTACTATGAGCTGTGAAAAATGAGATATTGATCCTGTATAAAATACCAGGGCTGGACGGTCGGGGGATCGAGCGCCGGCGAGATTTTCTGCACCCGTCCAGACCGGCCCTGGGGCTTACCCAGCCTCCTGTACAACGGCTCCCGGGCCTCTTTCCCGTGAGTAAGGCGGCCAGGGACTAGCGTTGACCACCCACCCCAACCTAGCGCCGAGGTCAAAGGAAAAGTACAGCTATACATCTACTTGCCCTCTGGGCCTTCATGTGCTGTGCTAGGGCGAACTTTACCCTTTATATAAAATAGCAACTTTTTAACTACATTCGGATTGCTACTGTAATGTATGAATCTGCATGACACTCAACCAGGTGTCTATACCGTATTGTTTCTAATTTCAATGTAGATGTTCTCTGATAGCTTTAGACGTTTTACGATGGCTGAGGACGTATTTTGAAGACATTCCACAGGAAGATAAAAATACTGTAACGTACACACCGACTTTATTTCTTTTATCTTTATCGACTATATTTCGTTATGTTACACAAACAGCAAGAGGAAAAACAAACAGTCAGTCGAAACTTAACTTTGATCAATACTTCCTAACAGTGAAGTGAAAGGTAGCCTCCTTATCTTATGATTATCTAATCGGTATGTTTACGCATCTTAGCTAACGCAATCTCTGTACAGGCCTGGACAGGCGTTAGGGTTCCAGGAGGTTGAGGCTCCCAGATTTTTAGATAATCGGCACATGAAGGCGGTAAGGTTGTCAGCCATACGCACCGGCCGCCTTTACCACTCAGGAAATTTTCCTGGTACTCATTTCTGTTAGAGGCTGAGTGCGACCGAATGGATTACGTCAATGAAAAATTCCAACAACACCATCAGAAATCAAACCCGCGACCTTCCGCTTTGTAGCGCAGTGCCTCAACCAACTGCGCCACAGCGTGCCCCGTTTACGCATCTTACGAAGATGAGTTCAACACGCTATTTTACTTTGAAATTCTACTAATTGAGTGATGACATACAAAGCGCCAACCACCCCCGGGGGGGGGGGGGCCACTACATAACGTGCCGCACTTCTCCAGCATTGATCAAAACCAACATTAAGGAAAAACTGTACCCCCACGAGGCTTATTTATTTTTAAGAACTTCCCTTTCACGCTCGAAGTATTAGAAAACAATTTTAATATTTTAATCTAGTATAATTTTATTACAGTTTAATATCCTGATACAATACAGTACTTATTTTTACCTAGTTTCGGGTTATACAACTCCAAACTGTAAAGCTAAGATCTCACTTATCTGAGAAAGGACCACTTCAATGGGCGGTGTTCAAATTATCTTTCTCGGTGTACATTTTTAATTGTCTGGTGATGGCTTTTCCAAGAGCCGAAACATGTGGCGACTACTAGAAACTGATGAAAAAGTTAAGTTGTTGCCGACGGCTTGCGTTTCCTCTCTGCTCTTTATTTCTTCTGCAAATCATGCGGTTACACGTTCTTAGTACTCGGCAACTGCCGTCGGTTTCGCGAGCCCAGGACTTCAGTGGCTCGGCACTCAGGCGGTACTTCAAAGAGAAATTCGCTAAGGCGCACTGCAGTGTGAAGACGTGTATTCCAACCGACTGAAAGAGTAGTGTGTACATTTCGGGACTCAGATTTCCTATTTTCCATGGAACACGAGCCACAATTAACCAACGTCACACTTATATACCTCCCCAGTTTCTGCCGTTGCAGATCTAAGTCCTGGGCTAGAGACAGCCGGAAACAGTCACTGGGAGCATCACGAGTAGGGGCACGGGAAGTGTGGACGCACCTTAGACAACTGCAGCTCACGCAAATGTCTAAAGAAACATGTGTGATGTTTCACACATGGACTAGCACGTGTCGTTCAACTGACTGAATTTATTGCCATCAGCAAATCGTAATTAGCGGCCATATTTGACAAAGGTTGGAAAAGTTGGTGTTTGGGTTTTTGCTCTTACAAGCCCATCACTGTTAGGTTATGTTAGGTTGTTACGTTACGTTGCGTTAGGGTAAGTTATGTTAAGTTACGTGACATTACGATAGGTTAAGTTACGTTACCTTACGTTATGTTAGGGTGAGTGGATTAATAACAGGAAAGACCCAGGTATTTTACTACAAATATTTTTCGCTTTTAGTAACATTTTAGCAACTAATTTCCGTGATCGTTTGAATGTCTTTCTGTTCCTTTAGTGAAGCTGAAAGATACGAGGGACTATTTAGTGTCCCCCCCCCCCCCCGATGCAAAAAGACATATTGCCAATTCAGCACACATCCTTACTGTGGCCACGTCATGGCCCTCAGCCAAGGCGGTAAAACTGGTGACAGTTCATTACAGCATCCGAAGCCAAGTGATGAGTTCAGTTCGCAGGTAAGGCTAAAGAGACCAAGGGACGTCGACGCCTTTAATTCGCGTTTTTTTTTCAGTGACATTGATACAATGCTATACAGTTTTTAACTGCGAATGTCTGGCGTGGATCATAATAAAGCCTCTTCGATTCGAATACAGTATAAAACATTAAGTTATTTACATTGTAAATAAAGCTGTTCGGACGCGCTAGCTGCAATTAAGTGCGTATACATTGGCACTGCACAATGCGAGCCGAACAATATATTACGCCTCCGAAGATCAACTGCTGTTCTACTGGTCCTTGAATCACAAGACGCTGGAAACTACCACACTGCTGCAGCCACAGGATGTCACATGGATGACACTGGCCGAAGCTTCCTCGTTTCTGGCTACTGTTTTACTTCCCTCCAGCCGCCAACCTTATCATGGTCCTTGCCGCTAGCGACGGCTGTCACTGCCAACACCATTATCAGGCGCGCACCCACCCGGAATTTTTCTTTGGGGGGAGGGGGGCTGACCCTGAGGCCGTATATAACTTTAGTTGGATTTTAAAAACTATGTTATAAAAATCATATCAACCGTGACATAACATCGATTGAAACTGAATTTGTGTTCTATGACTCAACCACCCAATTTGTTCCATGACTCAATCACTCAATTTATGTTCCATGACTCAATCACCCAATTTAAGTAACAAGCTTATGTTACCCATTCTGTGCATTACAATCAGTAATCTACAACCATCAACCAACAAAATGCGCACAATTATTCTTTTACACATTCATAATTGTATTAAAACAGTGAAACTCCTACACGTTTCGAACCTTACAGGTTCGTCACCAGGGAGGAAAGAGCGTGTTTATAGAAAATTATTTGATGACCTCCCTGATGGTGTACTTGTAAGGTTCGAAACATGTAGCAGTTTCCTTGTTTTAAGACAATTATGAATGTGTAAGTGACTAATTGTGTGCATTTTGTTTGTTGATTGTTGTAGATTAAATAACAAGGTCTAATCTCCTCGATTTTGGGGAGGGAGCTGCAGCCCGGCAGCCCCTGCCCCTTGAGAGCACCCCTGATTTGTAGGAACAAAATGGCTACACAACTGGAAAAGAACACAAAAAACGAGGAAGGGCAACAGTCTGGGGGGGGGGGGGGGAGATGAGGAAGGTGTCGATCCACGGACCTCTCTTCCCTGGCCTCCGTATACAGGCTTGCACAACAGATTGTGTGCCTCGCAGGCCGGAACTTATCGGTCAGAACTGCGACCGGCAACCGGGTATCCTGTTGGACGCCTTCCGTCTTTCAACACGAAAACAGCCGCAGCGAACGTTTGACTTCAAGCGCCCTCCATCGGGACGGAAACTAAAGGCTTTCAGTTCATTTTAACAAATGGGTTACGTCAAAAACTGAATGCTTATTGAAGCCTTCAAATCGCAGGTCTGAAAACTACAACAAAATAATCGGCAAACAAAGCAGTCCTAACACCATTTGTGTGACAGGGACACCAAGCTTTCACCCGCACTCTGATAACGATTCTGCTTTACACGTAACACCTCGCCCTGCAGACTGACACAACTGAAAGACTAACGACGGCCGCAGGAAACTGAAAACGCAAGTCGAAAGATATGAACAATGGATATGAAACTGTCAGATTCCCACAACAGCCCAACGCAAAAGTGCCGCAACAGCGTCAACTGAACACTACAACTGACACATCTTTTTTACTTCAGTGAAATTTGTTCACAGAAATGAAACTTTACACAGATCGTTGCAGTTGAGTTGTTAGCACTGTTGTAGTATGAAGGCGCGGGTTTGAGTCCCGGTCTAGTGGCCGGCTGTCGTGACTGAGATTTGTTATGGTTGTCCTCAGCCACTCCCAGGGAGAGAATTTCTTTAAAATACACTCTGTTTGGGTGCAAGATTTTAATTCGATTATGTTCGCCCGAAATTGGGGCGTCACTTAAGCGACGATGAGGATTCCTTTTTGACAGCAATTTAATTACCTTTTAATTTCGGACTGGTCTCCCACCCCAGATATATGCCGCCGCCATCAGAAATATTCATGAAAAATAAGTAGTGATTAGTCTTTGACAGGCCACGACAGGTTTCTTTCTGCATCACAGACATCCCTCACAACCACTCTTCTCACGTTAGGCCTGCATAACTTATAAATATGACAAGCTGCCAGAGGGGCAGGCAGTGAGATGCACCACCTTGCAACCGTGACGGTTAATAGTTCATTAAATCAAACAAAGAAAAGTCTGCAAAAACTACATTTCTTACAGTTCTTACACTTTAGTCTAAGGATTAATTAAGTATTTTAATTAAATGACGACTAGCTTACTATCTTATCCATCACTGGTCATTCTGAAAACTGGTCACTTCACACACAGGTAATCTGCACCACCTTGCAAAAACGTCCTGCCGGCTCTCTTGTAAGATGCCTTTAAATAACGTAAAAAACATCAGACTAAACAAACAGACGGGCAGGCTAAATGTAGGTTTCTGCTGCACCGGAATTCCACACCAAGATCTACATGGGTACGTGAAGGTAAGGTTCTATGTCGTCCAGACGTCGGCACTAGGAAAATCGTAGTAATAGGATTCACGTTTCCGTGCCCATAATGGGAATCGAACGCCGGTCGTTTAGCCAGTAAGAAAATACAAAACTTCACAGAACTTTTCCGCAGATGCTTCCTAGGAAGACAGTGGTGAAGAAAGGTGCGGTACAACGGAACTTTGCACCGGAAGAAGTGGTTTGAGCGGCGTATACAAATGCGTCCGCTTCGAGGTGGCTGTAATGTGCGAAATGCAGCCCCAGTACTGAGGCTGTGTCAGCTCTGCCAATGCTAATGGTCCGGACCACCTCGCATGTACGTCAGCTGGAAGAAAGGACATTTGGCACGCATGCGGGAGAAGAGAAATACATGCAAACATTTTAGTCGAAAATGCTGTCAGGGGAAGGAATTCAGAAAAAACCAAAAAGCACATGCAAGTATCAAACTACAACGGAAATCAGATAAATAGAGTGTGAAATACTTTTAGATTAGAAGGAGTCAGTTTATGACAAACTACTGTGAACATGTGACCCTTTTGGTTCCACGAAAGGAGCGAGATTATTTGACCAGATGGACGATGATAAAGTGTCCACTGAAGACCGTGCACCCTCAGGTTCTAGTTTAGTCTGTACACAAATCCTTGATGATTTTTTTGATCATCGACATAGAAATTTTCAGGTAATTTTCTTCCCACTCCAGCCGTGAATTAAATAACCTTTTACAAATTTCCGAGCACGCTATTGGCTGGCTGCTCAATCTAAATCTACATCTACGCACAAGTACAGAGCATTCTCTGATTTTCAGAAGAATTTACAGTAAAGAAAAAAACTGCAAATACCGTGAAGTTGATACAAAGAGATGGTTGTGCATGTGCATGAATCGTTCACATATATCAGAAGCCAAACGGACACGGAGCATCAAGCAGACGGAATCACGACTTTAAGAGGCAACCCTGAAAGCAACTCATGCCTGTGGTCACTCGTGTCACACTCGCTGATTGTCTTATTCAGATCGCATTACGGGAGCGAGAAAAACTCCGCAAACCCACATAAAACATGAAGCACGTACGAGCATGAGGTCTGAGTGACTGTGCCGAAATGCGCGATAGACATTGGTCAGAAGGCACAGTCAAAGGGATTAGAGGGGAAGACTAGTGACACAATTTCCCACCGGTTAATGCAGTGTTAAACTTGCTGTAATTGCAGAGTTTTATGGCGTACTACGTGAAAGCAAGGCAAGAGAGGGCGCAGTGGATGGTTAAGAGATGGGCTAGAATGTACAGACTTCTGTGTAAAAAAAAGGCCTGGGAAAACCTTATTTAGCTTACTTTTCTTCAAACGAATTACCATTCTGTTCAGTGGTCCATTTCTGTTTATTAGCATTAAATTTGTATTTAAGTTTATGCGATATCTACACATAAAATTCCAAAGGCCTGGCTTCAATGGGTCCATTAATTTATCCAACACCTATCATGACATATTTCTCGAGGGTACGCTAAGCGGCACGCGTGTGGTTACGCCTGTGGAGATCACGTCCATCCATCCGTCAGTCCTCCGTCCTTCCGTCCGTAACCTAGTATAAGCCAATAAACATTATGCCCGATTTCCATGAAATTCGGTATAGGAGTGCTTTACAAAGAGATGTGCAGGAAACGTCAATTTCGTAAAAAGTCGTCTCAGGTAAAGTCATACCTTACGTAAGGGTGTAAATGAATTTCTACCGTGCTCACCATTCTTGGCCGATCTGGTCAAATTTGGTACAGGAGAACCCTACATAAGGCACATATGAGTTCTGTGGAAACGAATGCAGTGGCAGCAATACTTTACTCGAAGGTGTGGATAAAACTCTCTCTATTTTCTATGTTTTCCGTCCGATTTAGGAAAAATTCCGCATAAGAGAGCTGCACACAGCGCTGGTGAGCACTTGTCTGTTTCGTATGAATAGGTGCAAGAAAGGCCCTGCTTTTATTACGGGCGTACCGTAAAACCGTGTGACAGTTTGAAAGTAAGGAACACCTTCGCAAGATCTGTGTAGACTACTGCCCGCAGTACACCATTCCCACTCTTTACTACATTAAGGTGTAATCAGATAAGCCACAAGAGTCAATTAACGCAGGGCTACTTACTGCTACACATGTTGACTGAATCGATCGTCATTGCAACCTTGCGCAACATCACACCCACACGCAATTTCGGTACAATGCGTCACAAGCACTAGGCATTCTTTACACACATTTCTGGTTTTAAAAGTTCCTGTGCCATCGACTTGCACTTTCGGTTGCTACTCGCGTCATCATAAACTCAATTCCGTTGGTGGAAAACGTTGGATGGTACACTAATTGGCTCAGGCAGTACAGCGTCGAATGGCAGCGATCAGCTAACGATGAACTGGAAGCGATTCTGAAAGACTCGGTCGTGCGAAATTTGATCTTCTATCCTAGAATTTCACGACAGGGACTGCGGAAAACCACGAAAATCAAGTCAGAATAACCGATGTTCCTGCTGGGATTCGGAAAAATACTTAACCCCCCCCCCCCGGGGCGTCTGAACACACAGCAGAAGCGTCAAGTGGTCTGTGAGGACTGAAACCATGAGGAGCAGGAGGAGGACATGTGAATCAGAACGTATTCTGAGCACCGTCAGGCAACTTTAACTTTAAGCACTAAATTAAGGTTAGCAAAACACCTGTCGAAACACTTATAACTCACATAATTATTTTAAATTGCTATTACATAAAATTCCATCGAGCATTTTGAAAAGCAAACAATTACGTTACCTACCAAGTGAACAGTTACACCGAGATTTTTGGCTATCCGAGATTCTTACAAAAGTTTACATTTTCTCGTTAAGAGTTTCTATGCCTGCTATTTCCCCCGTGATACCAACAGTAACTCTGGAATTGAAAAAAAATACATCAAACTAAGTACGCAAAGGTACTTGCAATCTGTCTTGTCTACCTACTGCTTACGGTAAGTACTTAAGGCTGTGACTTCCATCCTCATCACAAAGATTACAGTGCCCTTTCACACGGTTCTCAGACCTGCGAACTGTACGAGGCACCTAGAAGGCACAGGAGTTTAGAAGGCTAATTTTACCACAAATGAGGAGAAACATACGATAAACTTGGCGAAAGTGTGCCGCAAGAAAAGAGGAGTGGAGGGGGTGGTATGAGAAGGAAAGTGTTGTGATGAGGTGGTTCGTTTGTTGTATGGTCAAAATACAGGGTGTCATCGTCTTACAAGTTCTGTGATATTCTGAACTCTGCGTGCTATGTTTTACTTGGGGCGGTACGTGCTCTGTTTGGCGGTAACAAGATCCTTCAACTCTAAAAAAATATTATTCCATTTTGTCGGGTACACAAGTCACTCTTCTTGGACTGTTTGACCTAAATACGAAGGCACTATGTTCATCCAAAATGCCGGTAAGTACTTAACGATCAACACATTGTAATATCGTTGAGGACTCGAGTCTTCAGCAATACCGTTGCGAGAACCTCAGATCTGGCGGTCCAGTTCAACTTTTTCTTCTGTCAAATCTTTTCGACTTGACGCACTGTACATTCTCAAGCTTCTGAACGTACTTTGGGCTACGTCTAGTAAAATACATAACCCGTGCAGACCCTCCTTTATACTTCATTCGCGATAGTGAGAAGTTCGCACGTTCCATGCGCCTTGTGGCAGACCTTTGTTATGAACGTTAACAGAAGCAAGAAATCTCTCCTTATTCCAAACCAATGAAACGTGAACACAACGCTACAACAGTTCAAGGCCAGTCACCGCACACTGAACAAGGGAACTTAGGTTAAATTTTCCAGCCTTCATCGAACGTTCAACTGCCAACAGACCGCAAATAGAGCAGACAGTCTCTAGCATACGCTGTCGGGAACACTGTTCGTATTTCAGAAACGTATGACAATTAACAGCCGTAAATTGCTCAAGTTTCGTCAGTCAGCGATTGTGCTGCAGTCAAGTTGGTCTTAAAACAACGTGCACATTAACTTCATTAATGTTGTTCTTACTGCAGAAGTTCAAATGGTCCCCACTTCGGCATTTTTAACAACACAGCTGATATTAAAAACTGCAGAAGCGTTTACATTGGCATGAAAATTCAATTACTGGCTCAAAGTAATTAGGGTGGATTTTTAGACAGATCGTCAAGAAGGCACGATGAAACTTCCTCATTACTGTAAGCCAATATCAACCAAACAACTCCATAAAACACAGTCCTTCTTCAGAAGACACAATTCTGTGGTAAAGAAATTACTCATTTTTCTGTACACCAAAATTTCAGTATCGCTGACACAAAAGCTCGCCACTGGTCTCTATACGGAGCCAAATAAATCCTGTACGTATCCTCATATTCTTTAATAACTCCCTTAAAATCATATTCCCACGTACGTCTAGTTTCTTGCAAGTGGTCGCTTTCCTTTAGCTCTTTCAATAAAAATTATGCACGAATCTTATCTCTCCCGTGTATTCCACATGGCCTGTCCTTCCCATCCACTTTGATTTCATCCCGCTAATAATACGTGATGGGGAAAAAATGACATGAAGGCGTTCATTACGTACCTTTCTTGAGACCCCAGCCACTTCCTCTTAGGTCCAAACCTTATCATCGCCATACTGTGCACCATTAATGTGCGTGACCAAAATAAACGCAGAATTTCAATTTTTTTACTTTCTACACACGAGACTAATATTTCGATAACTGCCCAACTCCATGTCCGAAATTTACAAACCCTTACAAGACAGCAATGAGAAGCCGTTTCAAACGTGATTTATTTCATGCACACTGGCAGTAAATCTGACAGAGGACGGATGTAACACTTCCTCTCGATTATCTGTACTTTGTGGAGAAATAGTTACATGTTTGCTACGTTTACAGGATGTGCGGACTCCAGCCACACCGGTCGCATGTCACAACAGATATTCTGCGACTTCCCTGTTTGTTCAGCCAAAACTGGGACAGCAGCGTGGTTGTTTCAAACCTCGAATTACGCACGTCCTAGCAAATATTGCAGTGTAGTGGTCAGTTATACATCCCGTTCGAACCCCTCCTGAGGCACAATTCTCGTATTCCGTTCTGGTTTTAACACAAAGCACTAAACAGCCATTAAAAGCATGCAGTCCTTCGGACGGTGAAAGTGTGCGTGGAATGTGAAGGCTTGTCCCGTCGACTGTTAAAATAACGAGAAAAGTTAATGCGCTGCCTACTCCAGGTGCTATGCTCTTTGTTGCACACTGCTGACGCCACTAATCTGCGCCTTCCTGTCCAAATTATTTGGCCTACACTGTACTCAAGCTATTTAATATTTCATATTTTGTCTGACTGCTTCAGAAACAGGCCAGTTTCACGTGCAGAATCACTAAGAAACATTTTTGTGGAATCTGGCTCCATTGCATAACATTTTGAAGAACTGACACAGTGACAATCTGTAAAAATCAAACTGGTTATGAAAGCATATTTAGTTATATAACAATTTTTCTGACAGAAGGCTTCTATCCATCTGTGTATTTAATCTCCGAAAATATTAGTATAGTATGGAGACAATTACAACATGGGGTCCATACTGAAAGTTGTTGGATGCATTTAATTGTCCGTGTCCGTCTAGTACATAATCTCCACAGGCCCAGTGTTCGAATCCGGCGAGGATAAGGGATTTTAACTTCTCCAAAATCGCCCAGACCGGCTCGGGGATCCATACAGCCTGCTGTTCAATGGGTACCGGGGTTCTTTATCGCGGATAAAGCGACCGCGGCGTAAATTTGACCAATCACTTCACCTAGTGCCGAGGTTAAGAATGAGTGGAGATATACCCCTGCTCCCCATACATGCCTTCATGGCGTAGACAGGGACAACTGTACCCTTGTTTTTCATTATTCTAATATCTAACTTCGTTATTAAATCGAAATTTCTACCTCGTTCCCTTCACTGAAATTCGAACACGGACTACAAATAAATTCACCGTGCAGTACGATATTTACAAAACTGTCTTCCAATGGAACCAGTCGATTACTGCGGGGATACTAATAGGCTTGACCCATTTCTAGTTCCATTACACGCAAGAGACTGCAGCCGCTTGTTGTGCCATCGACCGCTCTCAATGCATTCAAATGAAGCTGTGCGACGTACGTCCCTACAACGTGAGAACGTATTGCCTTGCCACTTCTGTTAAAAAATACTGCGGGCCACTATGTGGCGACCCCAGTGACCAGTGATGGAGATACGTCAACATGATACTGAGAGGTGATAACTGCAAGTTGCAGGAAGGTAAACGGATGGTAATTACGAGGTACGGGGAAAGAAAGAAAGAAAAAAAAAAGAGAATGGAAGACAATCAAAGGCTAATGATTGCACAACTTCAAAATGTAACATTTCACATGAAAGTATACTATTTCACATAGGATTGGTCAAGACGATGGTGATATCATCATCACCATCACAACAACAAAAATAAACCTGTCACGTAAATGACAAATATACGAAGCATTAAAAAAATATGGCAAACGGTTGCTAGAAGTGCATAAGCCGGCCTGTTACAAGTAAATATTATACACTGAAAACTGTGTTTAAGGAAAACCAAATTTTGTACGTAAAATAACGAAGTGTATTGAACAAGTTGTGACTGTCAGTTATCTGGTCTTAGTGTGAGCCTCGCTGATTACTACATGGAATTCAGAACTACAACACATCCCATGCCAAACGCTGGATCCCCGAATCTGATGTCATTACGGGTCTCTCTTGGGAGACAAGAAACCAATGCCTCAAATCTCTACGAACTCAAAATCCGCATTCCATGTGCCTGTGAATCAGCTGATATGCAAATGTTGGCCAATCTCTGGTTTGGCGCGTGTAGGATCACTAGTGGGGCTCACACTGAAATCAAATAAATCGCACTCAAAGCCCTCAGGCGTCTTATTTGTGCTATGAACATTTTATTACTGCTTACTTTTTCAGGTTACATTTTTTAAAAGTGTACGGATCGCTTAAAATTACTCTGTACCTTCAAAGAAACTTCATTTCTAAACCTAATATCGGCGATAAAAACTGTCCTTTTACGACGATATCAAATAGCGATGGTGACAGGCAAACTGAGTACGGAGCATTCGTGGAACGATTATGACAATGGAAAAACAAAGTACTGGGAGAAAAAACCCCGTCCCAGTGACATTTTGTCCAAACCCATAAACTGTCCCGGGACGGAACCTGGTCCTCCGCGGTGACATGTCGGCGCCTAACAACCTGTGTCATGGCAAGTACATGATGTGTTTGATCAACAGACCACAACAGCACGCACTGAACTCGTTAATAACTTGGAAAGATCACTGAGGTCTTCGCTCTTCTGGGTTGTTACGCAGCGTATGTTGGTTCTGGCCATTGAAGATGGAAGTCTGTCCCAAAAGTCCCTCAACAACCACCAACATACGATGTGTAACAACCCAGAAGAGCGAAGACCCCATCTACAATGAAGCCTGGAATGTGGAGGTCACCTTTACCTGAGCATCAATTCTTTGCGTGCGGTGAAAACAATTACAGACCTCAGGTAAGGTAACTGAGAAGCGGCGAAATGGACGAGACCGTTTGTTTTACCAAAGCGACTTCAAGTCACCTGTGTTTGTTCACAGTGACATGGACAAGCAATCTCTGCTAACAGCTGTGCGTTTAGCCTGGGAATGCGGACACGAAACCCACTTGGAGTATGGATCATTGTTTTCCTGTGAAGGTGGAGAGACCTTCCACTCTACTGGTCCTCCTCTCTGTGCAGTTACAAAAACAACTTCATACAAGGTCGTTTAAACGTCTCGTGTAATAGAATGGTTTCATTTGATAAAATAAAAAAAATTAATAATCAAGAACACTTCCATTGCATACAACCGTGTTTCTAAAGAAAATCTGCTTTTACGTAAATGCTTTCGTGACCAAATCTCTGTATACCAGTAACATTTAGAAACAGTTTGTTTAATGTTCTTCAAATAGTTTTGACTGCCTGAATCTGAAAACTCGTGTGGCATTTAGAACGGGTGAAAACGAGTGCACCATATTGGTGATTCCATAGGCTATACGCTCCGAATATGTACTTTATCGTAATGTTTATTTACTGCACACAGAAAATACACAGCTGCTAAGCTAGATAAACATATAGCAAATTGCAAACGCGAGGTAAATTTTTTTCGAATATTATTAAATTTATATGAACATTTACTGTATGCAAAGAAATGGCACTAATGCGGAATATGAACGTGAGATCAATTTACTGCGCCGTAACAAGTTACTGAACTTCATTTTTTAGCACATCGAAAAATTATTACTTCTGTACATAACAAAATATTTTTATGAGAATTTTAATAATATGATATACATCTTTGTGGCTGGCTTCAATAAGTCTCACGTGTTATACTGCATATTTCAGACCATATGATGTATATCAGGGCAACAAAAACATTTTATCCACTAATTCTGTGTTATGAGAGCTGGCTTTAGTAACACGCACTCAACGTGCCGTCGTAAACATGAAATGCCTCCCATTAACACTGGTCTCATGTTTCATTTTACTGACAGAAGTTCCGTCGAACAAAAATATCTATTCTTCCAACGTTACAATGGAAGTTTAATTCTGACGAATGAGACACGTACATAGGGAATGGGCTTACACTGCCTAACCTTGCTAGCAACCTTGCCTTGGCAGCCACCGCACACTTCACAGTCGCTATCCACAGACTGGCAGGTATAGCTCTGCGAATTTTCCACCACACTGAACGTAAATTCAAGACTACAGCTTTAGGTACACTTGCATATTGCGCCTGCATTAACATGTCAGTCATAAACGTTGTTTCTCATACACAAATACGTCTTTATATGTGTTGCTGTGTACATCTGTATAGGCTTTCGTATTACTTAAGATTTTACTCGCGCTCCTGTTCTGAATTAGACCCCAAAAAATGCATCAATTAAAATACGTAGACCTTACGCGGCCCGGGGATTGAATCCCGATGGGGGCGAGATTTTCCGTGCCCTCCAGACCGGCCCCGAAAACCAACCAGCCTCCCGAACAATGAGTGTCAGGTCTTTCCCCGGGATAAAGCGGCCGGGGCGTGGTATTGACCACCCACCTCCTTCTAGTGCAGCGTCGCGAATGGGTTGGGGTTGTACCTCCTCCTCCCTCTGTGCCTGCATAGGCAAGCCATGGGGTGGCCTTTACCCTTACCACACTGTCAGCTATGTTTTATGAGCTGTGTCAATCTCTTCTTAGCAAGTTGAAGTTCAATATGAGTTTCATGTGGGACGGGGCATAGATAGAGGAAAGGCAGTACTGAACCTGTGCAAAGGAAAAACATAGTTGAAAAAAGGTACAATTTTAGTGTCGGTCCCTGTCCAGAATTTAATCGGAACATCGAGCGATTACGAAGATGAAATATGGAAACAGATATAAGAACAGGATGGGGGGGGGGGGGGGGGGGGGGGGGGGGGGGGGGGGGGGGGGGGGGGGGGGGGG
>BLKM01000900.1:1317760-1345291 GCA_013340265.1 Coptotermes formosanus
GCATTTCTTATTTTCAAATTTTTAACATATTAAACTAACTGTTGCCCCCCCCCCCCCCCCCCCCCCCGTGCCTTGAATTTAACAATCTGAGGCAAATAAAATGCAGCAGGGCTATACCAACTACCTAAGAGCAATTTTGCAACTAACACGTCCTCTGAGAACGGGGAACCCCAGTGCTGCTTTCGTTGCACCCAGCTTTATGGCCCTTTTCCACGAGCGTGTTTGTGGCGCCACAAATAGGAGCGCGACTGAAGCGAACCATTTTTCTCGAGCGTTTGTGGCGCTTCAGCGACCTGAATAGCAACCGTCGTTTCATAGCTCAGTTCCAGTTTTGAAATTGAGTTCGAAGAATAAGTTGACCTTCTTGTGTTACTGCACAAGAAATTAAAGAAAAATAAAAGGAAGCATAAATTGTGGATACGGCCCCTAGTCAATCCAAAACAGGAACGCGGCATGTTTTACTCTGCCTTTAACGACCTACGTAATGATGAAAGTACATTTTTAAACTATTTCCGTATGTCAATTGCTTCCTTCGACGAACTGCTCCAGCATATCACAAAATGACAAGTTATCAGCTACTATGTAGAAGTAAATATTCTCAGAATAAACAGCAGACCACTCGGATGTTGACTGTTCGAAGGAGAAGCGCGACTGAACACGCTCGTGGAAACGGCATCATAAGCGATAATGTACCGCTAGCTGTGGCGCGTCAGAGTTGTGGCGCTCCTGTTGGCCGGGACAAGGGACCGATGGCGTTTGTAGCGCTTTTACGTGGAAACGCCCATCGTAACCAATGGTTCAGTTAGTCGCGTTCCTGTTTGTCGCGCCACACACACGCTCGTGGAAAAGGGCCATACTTTGTACATTACTGCCGTGTGTACTGCTAGACCTGTGCAGTGAACAGGTCGGAAGGTGCTCGGCTTGCTTCTTGTCCGTGATACCGGCTTCTTCCTCGGGCCCTTCGGACAAATACCGGAATAGTACCTTCAGTTTAACTAGTGCCGTATCCTTCCACGTTCTTTGGATCAGAATGGGCCGAAGAGGGCACCGTGTTTAATCCAAATTCTTAAATATAATTCATTATCATCAAACCATCTTATTCCACGCTACGGACCAGCAGTATTCAAAGTGTTCCACGGAACGCGGGGGTTCCGCAAGCACATTTCCTTTATAACGAAATTGGTAAACACATTTTTGACAATTTTAGTGCATCTTCTATTTTCCTGCCCACATGACTGACGCTGGGATAATTCTTAGTGTGAATCACTAATAATGTAGTTTTATTTTACATCAATAATCATAAATATTTTACTTCTTAAAATAAGCGTTCAAGTTTTAAGAAGTTTTATTTCAGTTTTGCATCTAAAATGTACGCCTTTACTTTACACAGGTTGCGCGAAAACTCAAATTTAATCACGACGGCCTCCACGGATATAAGAGTTTGAAAACCAGCGTGTATCGCAAAAACAAAGCCCGCATATAAACAAGACAATCCTATACTTACAAGTTTTCCTCCCATTCAGAAGTACCAATCAGCAAATGTTGAGGAAATTCCAGTCCCAACCGCAAACCACCCTCGAGGCCAACCTCCTGTGTAAACACTTTTCACAAGTTTACACATTCAGGTTGCGGAATACAAGTCTGAACAGCTATTTGTGTGTGTGTGTGTGTGTGTGCATTCAATTTAAAACTACCACAATTCATCACAGACAATTCCGTATCAGCTTTGTACTGATCACTTGTGCAGAAGATTAATGACGTTACTACAGTATGGACAAACCGTGTCGGACCCCGAACGGCCGCCTGTTTCGTCTAAAACAAAAAAAAATGTAGAGCGGTGTTTCTTTTGGTGCTCCTCAACACGCAAAGTCTCGACTTTAATTACACTTCTCAAAGCGGCTTGGCGTATGAACAATAAGTAAACGACATAAAGTACTGATCAATAGGCTTTGTAATTTTCATACGACGATACGTAAGACCGGCGTAAGCAGCCTGCTTAGCTTTTACAAGCATATTCGCAGCGACATGATTTGAAAATCCAGTATTTAAACACATAAAAATACACATACGTTTAGTATGGTGACGTAGAATAACTGGTTTGCATCTGCAATAGATAAACGAATTCGGAAAACATGCTTTTCAGTATGGAGCACTTTAGTATCGGGACTTCATGCGTTAACTATTCACTACTGGTGCAAATACCTAGAACACTGAAACCTCACTGATTTCCAACAGGTCAGGTACGTCAGCGTGGCATTCAAGTCTGACTAGTGAGAAAGAACCATGTTTATGACAGTGGAACGAAAAATCAAGGACAAAAAGGGCAGAAGGCAGCGCCCATCTGTCAGACTCACCTTATTGAGGAACGGGCGCCAAGAGGTCAGCGAACGGTCAGTCGACACAAAGCGTAACGCAGTTACAAAACACTAACAGTAATGCCTCCCCTCTTAGTTTCAGAAGCTGCAGACAGCACAAAGAAACTCGTTATTCAGAAACGCAACACCACAACACTGCACTTGCCGATGGACATCACAACAGCTAACGGACACCCGCTTTCATATGCCAACTTTACACCAGTATTTCTAGTCATTTAAAAACAACCTTCGTCCATATTGTACGTTCCACACTGCAGTCTTTGCTGTCACAAGAAACGAAGCAGTATGAATGTTAGCTTGTCACGTGGTGTCGTCTTGCTAACACTCCTATTTGACTCTAGCAAGCAAGTTCCATGACTCTTCAGCACACTAACGTACACGTCCCACAACACAGACTACTCACAACAGAAATGCCGCGGGCTTGGCCTGCATCGGATTGGCCGCCATAGAGATCATGACGTCACCTAATGTTACTCAACCTGACCGCATGGGAGCGTTCGTGGTTGGATATCGCATCATGGACTCTAGAACTGCACGTGAGTCAGCCAAGGTTGCTGGAACTGGGACTTGCAAGCTTAAGCAGAAGCGTACAAAGCGGGAAGAGAAAAATGACGATTGGTGACTAAAAAATTGGACGGGGAAGCCCGAAGCTGTAACATGAAAAAGCAATAAATCTTGATAATATGGAGAAGGGCAATGTACAACAAACTTCATGGAACTGACGTAGAAAGGTACTCGCAGGCAGTCAACGAAAAGTCGCCCACATCGAAAGGCGAATGTATTTCTGGAGACTGGAAATAATCTAAGAAACAAGAAACCTTAAAAGTGTACGTCTTCAGCCTTATCCAGTACATGGTTTACAAATACACAACAGATTAAAATTAAGAAAAGATTAATGTCTACAAGCAGTCATTACTGATTTATTCCTTTATTTTGCAGTCACGTGTTTGCCTGTAGAGTGTACGATGGAGGGATGATTTGTGAATGATAAATTGGGAAAGATGAAGTAGAAAGCGGCTGCAGTCTATTTTAGAATACTATCCCAGCATCTGTGTGGAAAGAGTGAAATAAATCGGAGGAAATGGATAGGTGGTCTCTGGTTCGAGATTTCAGATCGGCAACTTTCGAAGAAGTAATATTGACCTCTGCACGAAATTCAGCCCAGCACATTCCTAAAACTTACATGAGAAGGACGTGAAAGATCAGCGCGTTCGGGCCTCCTCGTCCCCAAACAAACCGTCTCAGTACTCAATGGCTATGCACAAGGATGGGCCTACAGCCAGTCTGAAAATGACAGTGACGAAAGATATTATATCCCTTACCTGCCTGGAATCAGAAACTGGTTGTCAAGCCTGGAGTCAGTTTACTGACAGGGTTATCCCACTTCATATGGGGTCACAAGGATGGTCATAAGTAGGTTTCCTCAACTTATATCAGCTTTGCGGCCTGTAGTGTGAGACACTTCAAAGACCGACTGAATAAAACAATACATACCGTAGGAATAAAGTTTCGTTTCGTAAGTATACCACAAAATGAAACACATAACCTTAGAACTGTCTAACAGACGACAGTGTGTTGGAGCCTGCAAAGTGGACTGAAACAAGAGATTAATTTTAGTGAGAAGTGGAAAACGAAAAAAGAAACATAAAAATACCGGCATACAAGAACTGATAACTCTAAGGAAAACACATACGACGTGTATATATAGGCGTATGACCTTCAGTTTCCGTTTTTAATTTCTTATGCTTTGAATTTTAAACAATACAACTAGAATGCTTCTAAATTAAATTCTAGGAAATTTTAATAGTTGGTTTATTGGCAAGGTACGAGCCCTGGAGGTTGGTTCTGTGACAGAGAAAAGTATAGTATGCTACAGTAGAGAAAGACATATATTCATGGTGTTTTAATACTAAAAAGTCACGTTATTTTTAACCCTCTGAAGATGAAAATTCACCCTAATTAGGCTACATTTCATACCTGAAAGTTCCCGCCTCAGTTATGCAAACAAATCTCTTACTGATAGAAAGGGAAATGATGCTGTCTGTCCTGAAAACCGTGCACAATACATAGATACATTCTGTCGGGAGAACGTACGGTTTTTTTATTTTAACCATGGTGTGACGCAAAGTCACAACTACGATTAAAGTGTTGACTTTTTTAGTCTGAAGTATATTATTTCGGGATCAGTTGTCGTAACAAAAGGGTCAACTTTAAATCCGCGAATAAATCAGTCAGTATGTAATCCGAACATAGATTTCACAGGCGATACTTCGTCAGTAATCGGTTATGGTTAGTAAACTGAATCCTTACTTTCCTAAACATTTAAGCGAATTACGAGTACTGAATTTGCCACGTCTGCTTATCCCATTCTTGTCAATTCACACTTCAAAATTCTAACATTCATCTTCGTATTTGTAAGGTCTGCTACAGAAAACACTCTCAAAAATTGGAAGAGATATTGCAAAAGTAAGTTAATATTTTCTTATTCAGTAATTAAAATAATTCTGCTGATTAGTCCGTATGGTGGATGAGAGGGGGGGGGGCTTTTCTTCTCGAAATAGACGGCTTTTGAAATGCAAGGCCGTTTGTGTTGCCGATGTCCTCTCGCAATGTGACATTATGTGGCTTCAAGACCTTGTCTTACGTGACGGTTTGAAGTTTTAATGTTAAGTACACAGACCGAAAACCTTGGAAGTGAAATGATCTGTATTGCGTTTTTGCCTTCGTATAAAAAGGGTTTTTTTACACAGAGTATAGCTTGCAGGATGGCTGAAATCTCACTATCTTTAGTTTTACAGCGCGTTAAGTTCATGACTCAGCAACTGCGGATTTTCCTCCTGTAAAATGGTTCTAATCTGCTTGGTTAGAAACACGCTTTCTAGTGATGTCACTCATACATGATTATTGCGTTTTAGAAGTATTTAATGTGAGAGAATTATGGAAAAGGAGGGCATTACATTATTTTATACAGATAAACTCAGAAGGCAGAACGCATGTAAAGTTTTGGATTAAGTAGGGAGGAAAATTTATTTCATTTTGGAAGGATAAAACGACCTATTGAACGAATTCGACGAATGGGAAATTATTTTTTTCGAGAAGATCAATAAAACAGAATTTAATACTCAAAACAACAATTAAAAGTAACAGAAAAAGCAAGGAAGAAAGAAAGCGATTATGTCAAAATATTTAAAACGGTTTTTAGTCGATGAGGCTTGGAAAGAGTTCTATTAAATATTGAAAATACAGGCGGTAGATTGAGGTGCATGATGAATACAAAGTTCGTTTTTAGAGCTACACACAGGCTGTGAATTGCGAATAGCCTGGTGTTAAGAAGACACAGCCTTCTGTAAAATTTGACGCAACAAATATATACCTTCTCTCATTTGTTTGATTTATTGAATGTATAATGGATTACTGGAGTTAGGAAGAAAAATGTGTTCAGCTTTAGTGCCTGTATGTGAACAGCACAAGTCTTTATATTTCTCTTTGTTGTGTATTTTACTACCCATTAAAATATTCATCTTCATAGTATTTTGTATTAAGGGAATTGCTACGAGTTCAGACGGTATAGTGATTACGCTGCAGGCTAGATGTCCAAGAGGGCCAAGAAATTTGCCTCTCCTCCAAAGCGCCCGCAGGTAGGCTCTGGGGTCCGTCCAGCGTCCTTTTCAGTGTAGAGATGGAGCTCTTTCTTCGGGAGTAAAGCGGCCAACTAGTGCAGAGATTAAGATGGCATGGGACTGTACATCCATTCTCCCATGTCTTCACAACGCGGTCCTTAAATGAGCAGAGGTACAATTATATTTTTACATATCCCTCCGATAAGACTAACCGATGTTTTGTGACTACTAATAATAAATTCTGGCGCTGGACACAATTCTGAGGCACGTTGCCCACCTTCAGTACTCGGAACCTGTCTTCCTAGGATCCTATCACCTCGTGCTTGGCTTTCTGAGTTCAGACCTAAGAAGATACTTCCCACCTAATTTCTGTGGGTATCAATTACTTCTCCCTTACTAACCACAGGTGCAGAATACACTGGCTCACTTTACTTCTTTATTTGAACACAGGACGCGAACAATTTGTGATGAAGAGTTATAATACGTAACTTGGAAAATAATCAGTATCTCCATGACCCAAACCTAATCTAATAAACACAATATTATTTCTTGTGCAAATTTTTGTCTTTCTCCTGTTGGAAGTTCGACGCCCAGCATTGGACTTCTCTGACGTTTCCCGTCGGTGTCCTAGCCCTTCTGTTTCTTATCTGCTGATGGATAAACGCCGCCGGGACTACATTTCTTGTGAGCTTGACAGGTGTTCTGCGTCCCCCTGTCACATGCTGATTGCTGACAGTTGTCCTGGCAACTGCTGATGTTTTGGACGCACACTCTTTCTCATCAGCATCAGTGCCAGGTTTCTGCGCTACGAAGTCTTCAGCAACTTTGAGATCCTCTTCGGTTTTCGTAGTGTCTTCCTCCTTCTCAACTTTGATCGGTGGCCGATGGAACATAAGGTTGTTCCCTTGGCTCGTCTTATGTATTTTGTTGTTATGGGCAGCGGAAGATACGTAAGGTGATACCGGTTCAATCATCAAGAGGTTATTCCCATTTCTGTCACAGACGAGGGGGGTTTTAAGCATCAGCAGGTGGTGCGTGTGGCGGTGGTGGCGACAGCGACTGGACTGCTGCAGGCGGGCCATCGTACCCTCGCTGCACGTTCCGTTGCTCAGCGAGCAGTTACATAGCGGCGCCTCACACTTCACTTGCACTTCCAGACTTTTATTGCACGCGTTGTTAGTGTTGTTAGTGCTAATGTTGTTTATAGTCACTGGCTGCTGATGCTTCTTCTGCCATTCCAGAACGTTGGTCAGCAGCCGGATGTATCTGGAAACATAACACAGGGTTTAACTTTGTGTGTGCCGTGCGTTTTGTCGCAAGACTATATCAACCAACAAATGTACAAGATTATTGCTAAGTGTAAGGTATACTTTCAACTCCTACATATATTTCGATAAATAGATTGCCATCTTCAGGGGGTATGTAACAGAGAACTGCAAGTGCTATCTGCATGCAAATATACAATATATGGTATACCATAACATAGAATATATGTATGGACATCAAGGGATTGACTGTTGCACCGAAAGAGGAAGTCCTTATATTCTGCACAAAAACAGAGTTCTATTGGACCGCGTAAGATATACTGGGTCCCCAATCCTTGCAAAACCCAATTTAGCTTTACTTGAACAGAAACAGAACTGCTTCTTGTAAGTAAACCGACACATTGTTCTAACTGAAACTTTCCCTTTTCTTATTCGTCCAGCCCCGAATTTAGTGTGAATTTCTGAGTGCAGTAAGTGTCACACATTGAGCTAATGCACATAGGGCCTATCTTGACCTTTTCCATCCTCTCCCTTTTCTTAAGAAGCACAATGTTTCGGAGGATGTTTATGTTACCGTTATCAGATAATATGCACTGAGGTGATAAGCTATAACCAGGCACAGGAATCAGCAGCTAACAAACCCAACAGCCTAGCTTTTACAAATATTGCATTTTACCTGACGATGCAAGGAGAGATAACATCCGACACAGGGGGCACTTTTATGGAAACGTGAGGATGGATAAAGCCACGGAGGTCTACTGTTAGTGTTTATCATCGCAACAGCAAAGAATATCTATTCAAAAATGTTCAGAATATCGGTACTGCATTTATCATACTTCGAGGCAGCGGTCGTTGCTGTATTGTCTATGTGGTTGTCCTTGTGTTTAATTTAGTTCAGAATAATCAATATGGGTTTAACTTTTCGTGTGAGAAAGGTTTAGGAACTAGACCTGCAGATCAAACAAGTGTTTGAGAACCAAAACGCTCTTGAAGTTTCCCTGGTCTACGAAAGGGGAAGTGAAGCTACTTATCTGTATGGTGGTAGCTTATTTAAAGACGCTGTCTGTAGTTCTGACCATATGGCGTAGGATGTTTGAATGATATTGAATAATTAATTGGAGTGGATGTGGACAGAATAGATCGTGACCCACATTAAACAAATGGAATATTCAAGCACTGTGCCTGCTGGCACTAAGGGTGTTTGGTATCCCAGTCGAGACGTGAACCGACCGTCTCCCAAAAACGTCCCAAGCGTTATCGCTTGAGACACGTTTTTCGACAATAGACTAAATAAACCATCAAAATGGGATACGTTTCATGAATCATGTCGTTTGGATGCAGAACAAAAGATACGCAAGAAATTTAATAAGGACAGACTTGAAGATTGAGGGGGGGGGGGAGATTATATCCCTCACGTGGGTCTTAGAGAAACAATTTTTGAGGATGAGTGGCAGATAGAGTTGGCTCAGAATTGTTCCAGTTTCGAGCTCTTAATATTAACGTTTTGCTTCCGCTACCAATTTTTTGGGTCTGAGTTTGGTTTTGGGTTTTGATTCGATAGAGTTTGTGCCTCTATCTGAGCTTTGTGTTTGGACTTGGATTCCGTAAGTGGGCTAGAAATGTTCCCATAGCTAAACAGGATTGTACAACGACATATTGCGAGCACGGAAATAAGACGCCTCAAAATCTAGAACTTGTCAGTAGTTGAAGGTGAGTTTTTGGCTTTAAATTTTGTCCACCACAAACTTTTGGAATAGTGGAAGCCCCAGAACCGGCCTTGATACTTGAGACATACCTGATGGCCATGCGAAGAATTTCGTTCTTCGAGAGTTTCTTGTCCGGTGGATGTGTGGGCACCAGTTTCCGCAGTTCAGCGAACGCCCCGCTGACGTTTTGCTGTCGCCAACGCTCCCGGCTGTTGGTGAATATCTTGCGTACGATGATGCGTGGTGAAGGGTGCGGATGTGTCGACAAAAGTCCCGGGTGATGGCCTGGCACCTCGCCGCCACTTGCAGTATTACCGCCGACGGGAGACAACGCCGAAAGCACGCCCCTGTCACATAATTTAAGGAATTAATACTGCTCTCTCGCCTGTCCCACTGGCCGCGCGGTCTAAGGCGTGGGTCTGCGGCCGCTGGCTTGCGGGTTCGAATCTCGCCGCATGCGTCGATGTCTGTCTCTTGTGAGTGTTGCGTATTGACAGGTAGAGGTCTCTGCGACGGGCTGATCACTCGTCTAGAGGAGTCCTACGGAGTGTGGTGTGACCATATGAGTGTGATTGTGAACCCTCCATAATGAGGAGGCCCTGGCCCACTTGGGGCCCTTGCACCGTAAAAAAGAATAGTGGTCTCTCAAAGTACGAAATGTCCTAGTACTTTCGAGCAATTATCCGTTTTCCCTAAATAGCTAATTAAGATTTATGATGGCAGTACCTTCCTTCGAATCGTCATACATCAACAACGCCATTACTCTGCGTAACAACACAGAAGACCCGACTGTGCAACTACTGCTTGTGTACGTGTTATTTAAAAACACCCTCAATATAGCGACAGTGATGAACGAATGAATGAGCATGAAGTAAAGTGAAATGATAGTGATAAAGGAAGACCGAAGTGTTCAGAAAAACCCCTGCCACGGGGCCACTTTACCACCAGAAATCCTACATGGACTGGCCCGGTATTGAATTCGGGCCTCCGCGGTGGACAACCGGCGACTAACCGCCTCTGCCATGGCATGGCGCTTGAAAATACTGCCTTGCTGTTACAATATGCGTAAGGTTGATCTGACAGGAGCCACTCAGTGGCCGCAGACGCAGTTGCTGCCAACAGTCAGGCTACTGGCTTTTATGGAACATTTTCAAGTGGCTCGTCTGAAAGTTTCCGTAAGACCCAATTGCCTGGCAGTCGCTGAGGACTGCGTGTGGAGCCGCTAGCAGCCTCAGCGCCTTCTACGTAACACAGACACCTGTGGCTGCAGGTCTACCTGTTGGCGGTGGTGTTCGAGTCTGGTCTGTTGTCTTCATCCTCATCGTCGTCTGAATCAGGAAGCGAGAAGTCGTCAGACATGAGATCGTCTTCCATTTCCTCTGATAATGAGTCCATGTCTGCGCCGGCACCTGCCGATGGTCCTCTGGTGCCTTCGATTCTCGGTTCGCCAGGGCGTCGCGGCGGGGACGAGGTCGTGCTATAGTCTGTACCGTCGCCGTCGCCCGACCACTCCATCTCAAACATGGACGGAGAGAAGGTTATCAATGGCTGCAAAGGACACGACGTTATATCAACGACTGAGGGTTACACGATAAGGCTATCCCTTCGATGACATATCAAGCAAAGAAAACAAAAGCTAAGAAGCATAAACTTAGGCTTATTACTTTACATGTTGCATAAACTCGTCATTTGGAGGAAGTCAGTGGGCAGTTGCACCCTCCAGGCGATTTAACATCGATGAAAGGTAAAACTTTTCTAATTTTGTGCGAGGCTTGATGGTCCGGATAATACGTCTGCAAGACATAGAAAAACAAGTCTTTCGTCTGGACAAACCGCACATTTCATGCCTGGAAGAGCCTCTATGGCAACGTCCTGCGTGTATTCCAGCATTTCAGGAACTTCCGCCTTTTGATGATTACTTAGCACTTATCAACATTCTGGCACGTGACACTGACGAGGTCACTCAATTGATATGTGAAAGAGGGGCCTTCTCTGGGGTTAAAGTGGTGTTAGAGCAAATCTACTTATAGTGAGGAAAAATAGAATTTAAATCGATTATTTTGTTTAGGCTTGTGAAGCATACATACGTAGCATCGGCAGCAGAGGAACACATTAAGTGCAAATCATTGGTGGACTGGTAATAACAAGGGAAGCAGGGAGTGGTAGGAGGAAAAAGGCCTAGTGACATTTTATCTAGCACAAATCGCACATGGAATGACCCAGGAGTGGAACCGGGTCTGCTAGGTAAGAGGCCGGCGACTATCCGCCAGTCATGACGTAGTCTAATGGATATGTTTTCTCACTTGACGGTTTGCGACTACATGCCAATGGTCATTAGTTTAATGTCTTAATCCTTCTACACCTTGCGCCTGTTCTGCCCTCCCTGATTTCTTTGCCATAAACAAGAGGCCGAATCCCTCATTACGTAATATTCTTCAGTCTTCTGTCGTGCTTCTGCCAGATACGTCGAGGTATTTTCCATAAACACCACAGAATACTGAAAAAAGGCGAAAAATACTGAACTTCGCCCTCCAGCCTTATTTGCGTGGTATTGTGCGGAAGCCCTACGTAGCAACATACTTTCCTTTAATTCATTCACTCCTTTCTTTTGCGAATTCAATCATTATTGCTTTCTTTAATTAATTAAATAATTAATTAATTAAATCTTTGCCTCGGGCTTTCTTTGCTCTTCCTTCCTTTTCTTAATTATTCCTTTCTTTTGTTCGGTCGGTGTTCAGTCTTTCCTCGCTTTATATTTTTGCCCTTAATATATCCGTTCCTCAGTATGTAATTCCTTTCTTTCGATTTTCCGTTTGTGTTTCTTCGTTCCTTCATTCTTCCTTCCATTCCTTACTTTTTCCCTTCTTTATTTCTGATAGTCTTCATGCATTTCTCCCTTAACTCGTCCTTCTTATTTCTTCAGCCCTTCGTTAATTGGTCTTCTTTTCCCTTCGGGCTTTATTTTCAACAGTTTGTCGACACGTTTCAGAAGTTCTAATGTCTCGAGATCGGATTTAGGCATTACATGGCGCAACAAGGCAGGCCGATGAACTATCTCTCCTGCAGTGTAATAGACCCTAAAAAAGAGCAATGCTATAAGGCCTATTACAACTTCCTCTGTAAGGTTTATCTCCATCGTAAAATGTTGGGAACTGTGGGTTCAATTCTCATCTTCTTCCTCAAAATATCCGGGATGATGAGCCTATAATTCTGCCAATACTATTTGGCTCGCAAAGAAATAGGTGCACTTGACAATAAGTGAACCGTTCCAAAATACATGGTCGGTGCTAAGTACTGTTTCACCTTATCTGCCCAAAGGGCCCGCCAGCAGAAGCTCTGGACGCACCGCAGCCTCAGGCTTATTGCACAGCCCTGTGTTTCTCCTTGAGCACAAGCTCGCTAACCCTGTATCTCTTCACAAATCGACGCAGGTCTTTTAATGAAGCCTTGCTTATATCTCGAGGTTTTAAAAAGAACTTCCCATAAAAATTACAGCGCTGGCGAGCCATGGCCTCGAAGCAGCAAACAATGACGTCAGTCTTTTTTTCTTACAATAATTTCACAGCTACTTTTTCGCAAAATTTTGAAATCTGCCAGAGACACAGCCACCTTTTCAATAACGTAGCCTACATAAACTAAATGCAACAGAAAAGAAGAAACAACAGACATATTGATTTATTATTCTCCTGACTCAAAATAGCCGAACTGATAACACCAGGTACAGGATGTTTCAAACATATTGACAATACTCCTCTTCCTAAACACCAGTCAAAATAGGAATTCTAAGAAGTGAATGTGTAGAACCATTTACTCTGAATCTCAGTGCTAGACCTAGGTCAGTGGTTAGCTTCTTGCCTCGGCCGCTTTAACCCCGGGGAAACGGTCTTAGTATTGATTGAAGATGATAATTTATGGCCCCCACAGCTGGTCTGAACGCTTTGGAGTACAGAAAACTCTCACACTTCTACCGCGAATCGAACCATGATTCCTCAGTCTTCCAGTCCGTAGCTTGGTCACTATACCGTCTGAGCTATCCCGATTGGTAATAATTTACTTAGTCCTAAAGAACGTGAACATGCATAGCCCTGTATATTCATTCCTAAGAAGGCCAGTCTTTCACAAAATGCTGCGGAATTGTCGAAAAAAGACACGCCATTTGAACACGGCGTAAGTACTATAAGAGTATTACGCATGGCACATTCTGTAACACCTGAACCCAATTAATTCAAGGACAGAAAAATATACTTTTATCTGCAAGCAATCTTGACGCTATTTTTCCAAAACAGTATTGAAGTGTTTAGACTAAATTAGTAAGCTAGAGGTAAAGGTCACCCCATGACATGCCTATACAGCCACAGAGGGGAGGAGGAGGAGGATGTACAGTCCCAACCCACTCGCAACCTCGGCTCTAGAATGAGGTGGGTGGTCAGCACCACACCCTGGACGTTTTACTCCCGGAAAAGACCCGGTAGCCGTTTTAGAGAAGGCTGGGTTGGTCTCGGGGCCCCGGTACGACGGGCACGGAAAATCTCAATGCCGCCGGGATTTGATCCGCACAAATTGCTAAGACAAACATAATTAAATGTAGGCCTATAGCCTAGGACGACGTAAATTCCTACGTTTAATACAGGCCTATTATGCCAATGAAATTCCACTCTTGTTTTGCCATGAAAAAACACAAAGTAATTACCAACTACTTAGGAAAATAAAAATTTAGTTAGATTAAATTCAAGCTCCTTTAGTAGCCTACATGTAGGGGAATCACCGTAAATATTTACATTAATTTCAAGAATAGGTTAGGGTGATTTCTAAGTAGGCCTACTTGTCCTCAACTTGCAGAAAAAATGTAACTATTTGTGTAACGCAGTATTGTAGTAAGGGTGAACTGAAAAATATATCCGTCCGTATTGCAGTTCAGGATGCTTAAAGTTGATAACAGAATATAAAAATGCAGTTATTTTACGCCTTTTAAAGTTTACCTGTTCAATTTCCCAGCATTAGACGATTAAACTGCTAAATTTCATAGAACGTCATCCCGTTGTGTTGTTAATAATACAAGAAATTAAACCACTGTCTGTCCAAACACAACTACATTCTATTTGTTATACAGAACTGCATGTTTTGACCTACTTCAGGTCATCCTCACGTTCACAGTTGGTCTTTAAAACATATTAACCTTTATCCTGCTAATGTGGAATATATGGTGAGCTGCTAATAATACCAGCACCACTAATGTGTAATATTTGGTGACCTACATTTGGCAACGCTTAAAAGGTGCCTCTTTGTCTCTCTCTCTCTCTCTCTCTGCACAATGTCTCAACACTGAATCAATCGTGAAAAACGTCCTATGTCACATCTGTGTGCACACACTTACTCGGCTACCAACTAGGCCCTTAAGGGCAAAAGGGCCTAGTTGGTAGCTCCTTTCAGCGTTGCCAAATGTAGGTCACCAAATATTACACATCAGTGGTGCTGACATTATTAGCAGCTCACCATATATTCCACATTAGCAGGATAAAGGTTAAGGGAGAAATATACATTATGTAAGCCCGTAAAACACAATTAAAATCATTAATTTTTTTAAAGTTTGTATGCCCATAAACACGAAAAATATGTGCGGGCAGAAGTTATACCTCTATCCACACTGGCAGGGCCTCCCATGCCTGAGAGGTCGAATGGGAAATCCACACCACGAAGCAGCCCTCCAGTTAATCGGAGTTTTGCGATGGGCTGGCAACCCATCCAGTGAAACAAAAGAGTGGCTACGTACTTCAGTCAAAAAATGACTCATTTACATAACTTGTAACCGTTGGTTTGTGTTCGAATTCAGGCAGGTGTTATTAGATTACAATAAGTACACTGACTGTGTAAATTTATTAGGGAAAGAGCATGTTGTTTTCAATGAGGGGCAAAATTGTAACGTTTGGCTGCTGGAGGTTAGTTACGGGAGGCTGTGTATGCAGGGGATAGCTGTACTGGGCAAAGACCAGGAAGTCATTTGTCAGCTGTCAGAACCAACAACAGATCTGGAATGCTTGACCCAAAAAATTTTAAACTTGACAGCTGAGTACAGCAATAATTCGTCCAGCAAAGCGGGTGACGCTACCACGCCTTTGCTAGGTCGTAACTAAGAAGTCCAGAGGTCTTCACGACCAAGCCCACGGACTGCAGTAATTAGTAACTTTGTCGTCCTATCAAAGAGGAGACTTGTTACGTACAGGGGCCAATGGGAGCCGCAGTGTCGGTGGAGCAGCCAATAAGAAAATTTCGAAATTATTAGGAACTTTTGTTTGGAGAGCAGGAGAATCCAGGGCGCGAGGGTACGCGAGTCTTTTCCTTCACCCGAGGGCGGATGGTCGAAAGAACGGTTGATCACGCGTTTCAGGTTGGGGCGACAGATTTCCAGGGTGCTGTGCTGTGTGATATGTCATAGTGAATCAGAACCATTGTAGTTGTAATAGAAGGATAGTCACACAATAAAGGAGTGTAATTTACGTGAAATATGTGTCAGTTAAATTGACATAAAAATAAAGGGTTGCCGCCCGTGTGCGTCGGATTGCCACACGTAATATTCCTTGGGAGCAGTGTCTCGCGCTGCCGACTGGGACATACCCCGCAGTAGACGGCTACAAACTACATAAATAGCCACTACACTTTCTTTGGTTAACCACCTCCGTGAAGATGGTCAAGGTAGGCCGAAGCATGTAGAAGGAGTGTCACATATTTGTAAACTACTGTCTTTTTATCATTGTGCAGTTGTTGCAATAAATGTTGTGAATATCAGAGCTGTTACTTGAGCGTTTTGAAAATATGCAAATGAGCTGCGAAAGCGAGTCACTTTTGTCTGTGCTTGCTGTAATGACTGTGGATGCTGTCATGGAAATAACACACAAACTTCCCAAATTAACAAATTCCGTGCTACATACTTCCGTAACTAGCTGACAGACTTATTCAATTGTCAAATAAATTTCTCATTTGTGGAAGGGGACAGATACTATCCCGAGATATTCAATACATTTCATATCTTCGCATTTTATTTACGACACATTTTAAAATTCTCCACTTACCATTTATAGTGTTCCAAATACATCCACAGCTTCTAATCGCAAGTGTGGAAGGCCAGTAGCGAAGGACTCCCGTTAAAAAGCGGAACTTGCACAATACTGGATCTCCACCAGTTTTGTAGTTTCGAGTATTGCTCAGGGTTCTGCTCTGTTCACTGCCCGCCGACTCTCACTGCGCCCCTGATGTGAACCACCTCCCTTACCAGCAGTATCCCACTTCCTGCTACAGCGGAAACAAACATCCTGCAGGTGCCTGGGGGCATGCGCAGTACATGAGGACATCGACCAATTGGCTTATAGCTGGGGGCTGAATGGGTGTGGCTAATTTATCAGTCCGCCTACATTCAAAGCAGCCCTCCCCGATTACGGAATAACAATATACACCAGGTAAATCCCTGTATAATGTCAAAATGGCCGATAATTGAATTGTTATTAATGGTGACGGGCACAGAATTGACTGGGGTTGTTGTCTAATTATGTATACGTATCTATTAGTTATTTTGGGGTTACCTAATGATGCTGTCAGTAACTCAGGCTATGAGTATCGAATTAGGCCAATTCGATTATAGTGAATAGGGT
The DNA here is from genome assembly GCA_013340265.1 of Coptotermes formosanus. Taxonomy (NCBI): domain Eukaryota; kingdom Metazoa; phylum Arthropoda; class Insecta; order Blattodea; family Rhinotermitidae; genus Coptotermes; species Coptotermes formosanus. The sequence goes on from BLKM01000900.1 coordinate 1,334,370, forward strand.
AATGAATTAGGCCAATTCGATTATAGTGAATAGGGTAATGAATTAGGCCAATTCGATTATAGTGAATAGGGTAATGAATTAGGCCAATTCGATTATAGTGAATAGGGTAATGAATTAGGCCAATTCGATTACAGTGAATAGGGTAATGAATTAGGCCAATTCGATTATAGTAAATAGGCTAATGAATTAAAAAGGAAATGGAAGGAGGCAGCAATCATGGGATAACTGAGGGTTCATATCACGGCATTTGCTGAAGGGCCACCCGAATAAAATGCCCTATTAAGCCTCAATTACCAACGTAACATTGGTATCATTAATTACAGAAGTTTTAGTATTATAAGAATCAGTGTTTGATCTGTGTTTTGGCCTATTCTTTCCATCATTCTTGTATTCCTTCCTCGTTCCTTTCTTTCTCAGTCTTCTCGTCTTTTATTCATAACATTTCCTTTCGTCGTTTCATTGTTTCTTAATTTTTAATAGTCCGTTAAAAATGTAACGTAGCACTTATGGTCGGTTATGTTACAGTTATGTCAGCGATCATTTCTGCTTTTGACAAGAATGTCTGTGAAGTGAAATTCAGGGGTGGGGGGGTTGAACAGAAACACTGAAAATCAAGCAGTCTATATTCCTTTTTCATTCACCTTCTCTTTCCACGTTGAAAGCTTTAGGTTTCTTAGAGGCGATTTTACTTTAGTATAGGCTTGTGGGCTCACATGAATTGTAGACTATTTCAAGGATCATAGGTTAAACATTTTTGGCCAAAGACAGGTTTCCTTCCAATCCAGACCAAGCCAAGTTTAGGTTTTAGACATGCTATAACATAGGTTTATTACGCAACGCAAAGTCACTACGGGATAACTTTAACTCCGACATATTTCGGTGGCATGTATACCACCCTAATCAGGCAGAAATTTCACACGGAAAGCTGGAACACCGCTGGTAAGGTAAAGTCCTTCTTGCTATTTACACATTGCCCGAGTCACTTTACAGAAATTCGAGCCCATGGAGCACGGTAGGGACTGTATACAACCTGCCAAATGGGACTTCCAAAGCCAAGCTTTTCAGGAAAGCAGGCACCACAATTTCTCTGCAGCGTCTTTCGTGTAACTTTTCATTCTGATTTACCTCAGCAGAAGTGAAAGTTGTTTTTGTGCTTACCCTAATGAACAAAACGCAGTGGGACACGCAGGTCCTGTAAGGACTGCTCCATGTACAGACCTAGATTTACACGAAACGATCCACTTTATAAACCTATTGGGGAATGCGATCTGGCAACCCCATGAAAGTAGAGACATCAATTTCAGCCTGGCGACAGATCATAACAGGTCAAACAGCGCTTAGAAGAAGACGAAGGTGAAGATAAAGGATGAGATAAAAATGAAGAATATCATAATGACGACGCAGGAGAGGAAAAAGAGGAGGACGAAGAAGGGGACAAGGAGGAACAAGAAGCCACTAGCATTTATGGCAGAGTGATAGCGACTACATACAGAAATGCGTTAAACATTATACCTACGCCCCGTCCGCGTTACCCTAGGCATAGGTCTCCCGCTACTTATTTGATAGAAAGGGGGTGGGTTCAGGTGCGCACCCAGATTTTTTTTTTTTGCGGGGGGTCTAAGCCTGAGGCTGTATACAATTTATGTTCGATTTTAAAAATTATGTTATAAAAATCACATAGTAGGTAAACATAACACTGTTTGCAACTGCATTTATATACATCTGAATATAACTACATGTTGCAGGACTCAGTCACAGCGTCCTATCTGCTTGTATTTTTTTTATTTTATTAATTTATTTTCAAAACGCTAATGCACTAGTCATTAGCCGATTTCACTGGCTGATTTTGGCTGAAAGGGAAATTACGTAAAACTTTTGACATCATAACATCTACAAAATTTGTTTTTTAAATTTCGGTTTTGTGGGTTTGGGGGGCTGCAGCCCGACAGCCACCCGCCCCCCTTGGGTGCTCCCCCAGTAAGTTGCAGAGTCTGCCTGGAAGCTGTGGAGGAGAAAACAACTCGCTGTACCTGCCCGTAATCGCAGTCCGGTTCCACAGCCCCCCAGTATCGCATTTGTATATTTGAATGATACGTTTGCAAATAAAATTTTCAGAAAACTTTCAGCCTACCTTTGCGCGTTGTCAGTAAGAACCTGCAGTAACAAGGAGACGGTAGAGGCATTAGCCGATAATTCAGAGGCGTTGTTCTTAGTAGCATGGAAGGTGCACAATACGGCCGCTCCAGCTTCGATTAGGTTAAAGCCTAGCACAGGCGCGGGGGAACAAGATACGGAGAGGGGATGTGTCCCGTCATCCCAGTAGCCGTCGGAAAGACAAGACTATCTGCAAGGAGGGTTCTTGGCTGTCAGCCCTCATCAGACCGGACATTATCACCATGGCACCAGAAGGATAACATTGTAATTAGACTGTCGTCACGCCTCTGCTTTGTTTGCTAGAAAAGGGGCACCTCTTTCAGGGCGCGCACGCACGCACGCACACACACACACACACACAAACAAATGGGTCTACACCCCGCCATTCCTCCCGGAAGTAAGTTTGCTGTGGTTAGGGAAACAGTGAAGAACTTGCTTTGACCTTCGAAATTATTGACTGCTCAGTTCACTTTACGCTTTATCTATTGATGGAGGAAACTGTAAATAGTGGATTGGAAACGAAGTGGTCTTCATCCGACACAGAGGTAAGTGCTTAGCTGTAGCCTCGACCCCTTAGGACAGGCATCCTTTTGTGATGAATGTGCACAACGTAAAGGCTGAAGGCCGCCAATCAGAAATAAGTTTTATGTTTTAGTACGTAACTTTAACGTTTTAAAGCCTAGCGGTAACTTTACATACCACCAGGTTTAACATTAAAAAATTCTACGTGGTGCCCACATTGCGTTTATGTGTTTTGTACGGATCTCAGAACAAACAGCAACTTTTGCCTTATAAAACATTAAGAGATTGGTTTTTATAACCGAAGTGGAGAGTGTTTACAGCGCGGTACGCACTGAGTCCTTATATAAAACAGATGCGCTTCTTCTTTAAAGGGTTAATGTACAACATGTTTCGGCCTAAGTTAAAAAAGTACTTTTCGTACTTAGGCCGAAACATGTTGCACATTAAAGTTATATATATGAATCTAATGCATGTAAAATTTAATTTGTTTCAATGCAAACTCCGCATTTATCGATATATGTCACGTGAAATGGTGACATATATCGATATGTCACGTGAAATGGTGACAGCTGCTCTCTTGCTGGCTACAGAGGATACCTACTCCTGATGGCTAGATACACAGCAGTAAAGCAACACACACGTGGGCCTAGTCAGGTTCACATGACTGATGTGGACTGTTTTAGAACACATTTAGATTATTTTGTCCTAAATATTGATACAGATAAAAATTCTATAAGCAGATTTGTTTAAGTTCAATTCGCAGGCCGTGCCATATCTCAGGCGGTTAGTCGCAAGCTTCTCACCGCGGAGTCCAGGTTTCAATTCCAGTGCATTTGATCCTGGGTTTGTGAAGGGACTACACTTGACTTCGGTTTTCCCTTGTTCAACGAAGCTCCATACGTATTGATTCATGTATCTGCCGCGGGATGAACAGCAGGTCCAATAGAGGGCGCAGTTCCAAGAGACTTAGCCTCACACACCACGAGAATAACAAGTTAGGAAACGTCTGCAGAACAAAACATTTCTACGTCGTAAGCGAGGAGATTTACAATCAGTACACTTAAACGTCGATACTCGACGTCTGAAATCGATTATGTTCGACGCTCTGTGCCCAAACATCATGCCGAGTGGAGGGGAAAGAAAATTCAATTAATTCTGGACAATGATTCTGGACCGATCTGATTCGTCAGTCCCAGGCCTTGGATTCTTTATACAGTGTAAAGAAAACCCTCCTGTGTTAATTGAATAAGAGGTTTGGTCAGTCTCAAAGCCGATCTGAAGAAAATCCCGACCCCCTTCGGTTATCAAACTATTTTCTTTCAATCCACTCAGTCACTTAATGCAGCAGGCCTTTCTACTTGAACCACGGCTTACAACTGCCTGTTGAATTTCGGAGCAGATTAGCTTTAAAGGATTTACAGAGCAAGAAAACACGACGCGTCTCTGGAGGAAATGACAATACAATGCACTTACAAACAAAAGTCACTGGTGCAGGAAATGTATGGTACAAGAATGAAACAAAGATGTAGGGAGACAGAAGGCAATGAGAAACATGGAAGGAAAGGAAAAATAAAATACAAAAAACAGAGACATCAGCCGAGACAAACACAAAAGTATGTAACGAAAGAAAGTTAGAACTAAAGAGAGGTGGACAAAAATCCGTCCCGTACATAAAGCCTGGCATAAAATACTTACATTAACAGAGCAGGATGGCGTAGCGGTAAAATTGCACGCTGTCAGACCTATTCAGAAATTACGGTAACTTATCTTCTTCGAGTATCCGTCGGGATATCAGACGTTGTAAGTTTAAGGGTTTTATTTAGGCTTTCACCACAAAATCCCAGCCTTCTTATCATTTATGATTAGATTCTCAGTCTTGCCGCTGTTTTTTAAAACCAATTTTGAATACAGATGTAGCAGTTGCAGTAAACTTCAGCCTGTAATCGATAACCTGAAAATCGATCATACAGAATAAACGCTCTTTAAGTAGTCTGCAGAAATACTGACTGCACAAAACTCGGGAATTAAAGCAAGATATTATTATAAGCACTACTAATGGTCCTGTACAAACATCACTGCGGTCCAAATTAGATTTTTTCGCTGGTCGTTCATTGGCATTCCTGAAATAGTATAATAAATCAAATTAAAATTAATAGGGGTGTTTCTGCTTAAACCTGTAGTCTAAAGGGTTTAGCAGTCAGGCCTATATCATCAGAGAAACACAACAAAACACGATTTTCGGACGACGCTCTACACATGACGCCCTCTTCCCTAGCCGGGCCTCAGATCAATACACCAAGACCTGGTGCATGTGGGGTGAGAGCTCGGAGCGACCCATTTGAATGTAAATCCACTAACTTTTCGAAAATATTGCTCAAACTTTATATCCTAACCACCAGTCTGAACTCTAAGAACTGTGATTTTTTCCACACAATTTGTTGTGTTCTGCACGGTTACTAAAAAATTGATTATTTACTCTTAACCTTCAAAGGATTGGTTGAATCCATTCCTGAAGTATGAATGACCATTCTTCAAAAGCAGATGTTTACTGTATACACGAGCACAGGCACGGAAGGATATGAAATAAGGTATGGTACCTAAACCAGACAGACCACCCTTTGTCTAGTCTGCGGTACCGATAACATCAACACACCCTTGCTTGTATGCACACGTACTATCCGTTACCCGCTAGAATCAATCGCAAATATTTTTATCTGTATTTTAATTATTAATATGTATTTTAAAATATGTGTTATTTTTAAATTTTAAAATTTTATGTCTGTGCTTTGTTTCACCGTCTCCTGCAATATTTCGATGTATTTATCCTTTGTAATGCACTTCATGGAAGGTGGCCATATGAGTCGCCGAAACATGTAGGCGGTATATGGTGTGTGTCACACATTTACGTGCGTGTGTTGGTTTTGATACCAATGCACGTTTATTAATCACTTAAAATATGAGACTTTTTTTTGTTTTATTAAAAGATTCCTCCTCTCCGTGAGGCCCACCGTCAGGGTTTATTTAACTGTATGCAGCGAAATTTTGAATTCAAACGTGTTTATGCACATTTAAGAAGAGTCCACCCACCAAGTGTGATGATCCTGTCCGTACACTCAGTAGCCTCTTGCCGTTCTTCTTTACGTTTTTCTAAATTAGGTATTACTGTTCTGTTCACTTAATACCGAACTGACATTCGTGTTTCTACTGTATATAAGTAATATGATATCTTTATGACCTTTAACTACTTAGGTAAGACCCAGTTATTACAGCATTTTTGATTGCGCCTTTCGGTCCTAAGCTTTTGAAATTGCACTAGTTTACACACAATTATACATAGCTTTGATATTTTAATTTCTCTTTTATCCTTGTCATTAATATTCGGTCCTAAATTTTTTGACGCTTTTAAGTTCTGTAACAAGTAAAGTTCTAAGTAAGAAAATTTAACTTGGGTCCATTACAAAAACATGCATGCCTAGGCCTAAATAAACTGTAATGAAAGAATCACATAATGAGTAACATGAGGACAGGTATAGGTCAATGCATTGATACACAACAACAAAAAAATTTGCACTTATATATAAGCCTATACTCTTATAAAAATAATATGTCGTTTGGTACGCCATAAGATATTCCATTGTGTGAAAGTTTCTGCAAAACCAGTAAGGCAAATTAACCCTCAAAATCTGTGAACACATCAGCAGCACGGCCTTGTAAGGAAAAATGCTTTATAATTTTTTATTAGAACCCCCTGAAAGGATTTAAATTAACTTCCACTATCTTTTATGCTCTTGTAAAAACCGTCTTCTTGCCTCAAGAAATCCCCGCATAATTAGTAAAAGTTACACAGAAGTCTTCTTGCTCCAACCAAGACTGAAAGATAAAGGCTTACAATGTTTTCAACAGCAGAATTTTAACTGGAGGGATTAAACACATTAACCCACGGTTGTCAGGGTGATGAAAGAAATTTATTTATGGGTCCAACAACGACGCGAGCATTTGGGAACAATAGGAAGACTAATCCCCAGACTCATGCTGCTAGATTAACGTCACCATTCGTTTATTCTCATTAATTTATACCAGCATCGGCACATAACAGAAATTAAAAGTCATACATGATCGTTTACCCTTCTACATATTTCGGCGATTAAATCGCCATTTCAGGGAGATCTAAGTAAAAAGGTATATATTATACCAATGCACTAATCGCTTACACAGTATTAAAACATTAAAATTATAAAACTTACAAAACAGGAGCCAAAAAAATACAATAATGTGGACACTATGGTCACTGCTGTCTTATGAACAAGACAGACCTGGCGATCTTCAAAATGACGTTGCGTGGCTTACCACGACCTTTCTGTACAGCAAGAATAAATTTCATTAGCATTCATTAGCTGGGATTTTCACGTCAATCAATTGAAACCCCGGATATTATTTGAAGAGCCTTTATTTGTATGTTTATGAAGAAGTGGTGATCTCTTTAAAGCAAAACGTGTCGTCACCATTCACAAAAAAGCTCTCAGTTATGGATACATTGTAAAATATGCTAATTACAACAGGCGACACACGTTCGAACTGACGTGTGCATTATTAGAGACGTGGGGTATGGACAGTTCCCAGCGGAACACATAACTCGACCGACCGGAAAATCTCCACTCAGCAGTTCTAACATGAACCCCTCAAGGATGAGCAACACTGTGTACAGTCATTTCACATGACATTACGTGTTCTGCAAAGCACCAACTTTTTAAAAATGCCACAGTTTACTTCCTGTTTTAAGTGTAGTTTGAAGACGAATAAGATACGAACAGGAAGGCCTGGGGAGAATGTACGATGATTAGAGCTTTATCTTTATAGGCTACAGCCTGCAAGTCCAGTAACAAATATAGGCTAAATTACTAACAGGATGGTAATGTATTTGTAAGTAAAATATTGCCTGCAAATGTTACACAACCCAACGTATTGATGTGGCCCGAAATATCATGAAAGATCAGCACCGATTTCAAGTTTGTAGTTGCTAACACTGGCTTGTGAAGAAACGCCACAATTTTCACATGGTTTTCAGGGGTGCATTGGCTAAGAATGTTGGAAAAATAGGCAAATTTCCAGATTTCATTCAGTGGTTGAACATCTGTACCACGAAAAACACTACGGTGTTTGAAAAAGAATACTGTGAGGTGAAGTGAAATACGACACACAGGTTTGAAACTCACGTAAGTTCGCCTTTACTTATAAAATAAGTTAAGTTAGCTACATCCATAAATATCCGCATACACAGGGGACTGCAATAAGGTAAAGTGGGCAAGAAAATAAACGAACTAAATTTTATAAAGCAACTCTGCTGTACTTTATAGTACTGAAGTTTCGGTTTAAAAAAAATAAGAAAGTAGGGCACCGTTTAATGACACGACAATTCTATAAAGTGTCAAAGGACGTATTCGTTAGGATAAGATAAATAAAAGTATCAGAGAACAGATAACTCTGTTCTACCTATTAGAAGCAGAATAAACTGAAATACCTAAATTGCAAAAAGACATATTGAGAGAATGCGAGAAGAAATATGATCAAAAGTCATTTTGCGTTATTGTTTGCCCTTGGCTTATATGGAAGTGCCTTTGAAATCCGCTTTTCTTCATTCCGTTCTATCCTGAAAATTTCTCCTAATTTCCTCTAATACATATTCATTTTCAATATTGTACGCCATAAGCAAAGACGTTTCAATTTTTATTAGAAACCTGAAGGGAAGAGGCAATTTAGAAGACTTAGACGTAGATAGGACCAGCGTTCTTTCAGAAAATAGGAATTTACACTGCGGGACTGCTTCAGCTGGCTCGGGAGAGGGCCCCGTGTTGGAATGCTGCGAATAAGTTAATATTTACTACATTTATTTTCCTTCGCCCAAATTCCTGCATACAAAATGTCAGAATTACCGTCACTTCATATAGTTCTTATATTTATACGAAGGCGTATACTCCCATAAAATATTCCGCCCTGCCTTACGCTCCGTGACAGGATGTGTGACGTCTGTCACTACTGATTCACAGTCCGCAGTATCGCGACTACACATCTGACTTGAGCTGCTGTGTGTTTGTAACGTCACGTTTAACTAATTTCCGACACTTCTGTTGTGTCTAGAACCATTTCTCACGATAGACGGCCAACCCTCTTTAACTGACACCGCATACACGTCCTGGTTTTCATAGCAGCCCCCCCGAGCAACCCCAAATGATCATTTAATATTCCCACAAACCAGCACGCGTGCCAAACAGCATGGGCTCTCAAATCAGGCCTCCCCTCTCTCCCACTCTATTGTAGCACCTTATGAAATATTTACACTCTCATCCCCCCACGAACATATTGATATGTGAAAGCGCAAGTTATTTCTGTGACGTGTAATACACACAACGCACACACTGGTGTTTCTGAACCAGCGTGTTGCAAAATTTTGCATTCGAAAGCTTTGTTATGCATTTGAAAACATTTAATAAAACGTGGTAACAGGACTGGGAGCTTCTTCTTCCTCTTTACATTATCTCTTCGAAACATGATATTGTTTTTTTAGTTCTTACTGCCAAGATAATTTAATATTTTACGCAAAGTGTAGAATTGAGAAATCATTGTTAAATAACATTAAAATAATCCAATGTGAGTAGACAGGGTTCTGAACCGTGTACGCCCTGAGCGACGACAGAGCATGTCGAGAAATCGTAGACATCTTGAACCTTGAAGATGGAACAAATAAGTTGTCCCGAAACGTCGGCACAAAATTACCATTCCACGCTGTGTAGTATCCTAAAAGAGCGGAGATCTCATCTGCGTCGCGGCGGAAGACTGAAATCAAGCAGGATACGTAGCTCAGATGTAGGAGTCCGGATACGCCTTAAGCAGAAGAACGGTAAACGGGCTTCTTAGAAAGCAGCTGTAGGGGAGATAAGACTGACAGAGAAAAATCCTAGTGGCAGATCGAAGGAACTGCCTCAGGATCATGTCTGAACTTTGGTATAAGCACCAAAAATTATCAGGTCAGCTGTGATTCAATATTATTTCATAGAAGTTATACTTTTCCATGGCCTTATGTACAGTACAGCCATTTTAAAATTGTAAAGTGCTGACGCAGACAGTGATTTTTACAGCCTGTTGTCAAATGTTTATTACACTCTGGGTGGAATCACGTGATTTCACTCCGCCCCTCAACAACCAATAAACATAAAAATGACATGTGTCACTCCTCCGATGCATTTTACACTGTGTGAATATGTGAAACTGGCAAAACCACGTGCAGACCTCCCTCTTCCAAACCGCGCAGCAGAACTCATAACGACTTCATGAATAAGTCGTATATAAAGAGTAAGAATAAAGTTCCGTGCACAGCTTTCTGCTTCACTGGAAATCTTGTGGAACGCCCTCAAAAAATGTATATAAAAGTTAGGCTATATATCACACATCGTGACAATCATTTAAGGGTGGATAAAGCTGTTTCTGATAACAACAGATTTTTTTGAGGGGGCGGGGGGAGGAGGGGGGGGTTCGGCACAGCTACAGAAAAGTGAAATGAAGCTGTATTAACCATGCAACAACCACCCACAGTTTTTAAATACAGACTTCAGTCTCGACGTTTTAACAGTTGTGAAGATGCATAGACCCATTCTGTCCTGATTTCTATTACGCTTAGACTAGTGAGTAGTTGCTGAAACGTCGATAGCAACCCATAAGACTACACAAAATTCAAAAGAGCGCAATTTTAATAAGTATTCTTTATAATTGCTAGTTGTGTTGCACTATTCATAAACCTGCCACTGCTACTTAAAAGGAAAAACATAGCACAAGGCAAGATTTTTTAGGATGATCCAAACATAGGCCTATAGATATATGTTAATCAGTGTTCCAGCCGGATTTCGAACCCGATACCCCCGTATAAAAGCGAAGAGAGTTACTGTTGAGCTGACTTGCTATATAGGTCTAAATAAAATTTCGTGTCAGTGTACGGAGTAACTGTCTTTCCAGAACACTTGCAGTAGGCGCTATTTTAGGATTTAATAACCGGCCCAAGATGATGACGATGATGAAGCTTTGGGCTCCATCATATTCTCTTGAATGATGGAGAATACAGGAGGAGGTTTTCTGAGAAGGAAGCAGGATCACTACAAAAGTGTACCTACGTGAAAATAAGAAAAAATACCGGCTGGGTGGGGAGGGGGATGCGTAGGTATAAACGCGTAGGTAGTTACTGTTGAGCTGACTTGCTA
>BLKM01000900.1:1345329-1363170 GCA_013340265.1 Coptotermes formosanus
GCACAGTCATGATATTTACAAATCTTACTGACAAACCGAGGACGAGTTAAAAACCCAGCACAGCTGGGGAGATAAGAAACGAGTACATAATTTTAGGGGTAAAATTTAGAGGAAAAAGCGACCTGAAAAACCTAAGCGTAGATGGAAGTACAATAAACCTTAATAAACCAGGGCATGAAGATGTGGACTGGATTAATCTGACTGAGGAAGGCAATCCAACGGCAGGCTTTTGTGAGCACCGTAATGGACATTCGGAATCTAAGCAGGATAAGAATTTCTTGACTAGCTGAGAAACTACTAGCTTCAAAGACAGAATCTTGCTCCTTGCAATCAGTCAGTCATTCTCTCCTCGAATTTTCAAGTGATCGATTTCAAACAGCCTACCTTACAAAACTGTATGTGCATTTATTGTCTTCTCAAAATCGAAGCGTCGTGCCCAGTTTATCATAATCTCCTCTATTTCACTACTCCTATAAAGAAAGACAATTGTTGGCGAGGGATGGCACAGAAAGTGTCTGTCCGTCCTGCAACTGGTGCTATCCGACTGAGAAGGAAGCATCCAATGAGATTAGCCTTATTACCGCCACGCGCCCTAGTAATGGAGAGTTCTGTTATCGCATCCATGCAGAACGCATGAGGGTAGCTGCCGAAAGAGGTGGGGAGAAAATCAATTTGCTGCAGCCCCTTATCGCAGGCAACCAGTCAGGTGCTGTTACAGTCTCCACCCCCTAACAGTCAACTTTTACCGAAATGGGGCCGTTACCACTGTTCTGTTGTCAAAATTCCATTGCTCGATTCGTTTTGTTGCCTGGCGGAAGAATTTACAACACAAACTACGCCGATTTCATGAGGGAGCAAAGTACATGGTAACGGCTAAAAACCTGAACCCAAAGGGTTAGACTTACCGCACGAATTTTCTTCTATAATCACGTTCAGAACGGCTTGCTGACGAAAGAATTTCCTCTCCACTGATAGAGGCTGTGGCCTGGAGGATCTCTCCTTTGAATACCGGTAAGAATAAGATATTTTTTTCTTCTCCAAAATGTCTACACCGACGCCAGGACCCAACAAACCTCCTATTCGACGTGTATGGGGGTTCATTCCCGAGGTCATAGCGACCTAGGCGTAAAGTTAACTGCTCACCTCCATCTAGTGCCGAGATTAGGAATAAGTGGAGCTATACGTCTACTCCTCCTACAATATAAGCCCTCATTGCATGGGCAGGGACAACATTCTTCCCGGCCGGATCTTGATGGTGATTATTTAACATCACCAGTTTGTATACTAGTTTTTTTCCCCCCAATGGTGCAACAACCCCTAGTGGGCCAGGGCCTCCTTATTATTGGGGCTTCACGATCGTACTCAGACACACCACACTTGGTAGGACTCCTCTGGACGAGTGATCAGCCAGACGCAGAGACGTCTACTTCTCAAAACGCAACACTCATAAGAGATAGACATCCATGCCCCCGGCGGGATTCGAACCCACAATCCCAGAAAGCGAGCGGCCGCAGACCCACACCTTAGACTGCGCGTTAATGCGTTCCTGTGATCGGCAGCTTTGGAACAGCTTTCTTGATCTTGTTGTTTCTTAAAACAAATGGGATGAAAACGTGTTCAGAACTCAATAAAAATAACAAATATCCATTGAATTTAATCTCATGCTTTCATAATTAACCTGTTTTGTATGTGTTAGTGTTGCTTGCAGACACAAATAAATTTAAAACACGTTTAAAATTTGCACCACCTTGTGGGCTGCAACACGTTGCAATGTCAGCCGACATTTCGAAGGGTCTGACAGTGCCATCTTCATGAAGCATTACCAACATAAACGTATGTTCAAGGCACGCAACTGACTTTCTGAAACGATCGCTGAATAACAGCAAAAGTTAAACTACGAACACCCATAAAAGACTTAAGACTTGTATTTTCCAAACTAGTTTATATTAACAACTCAGTTTAGCATCTGAACACGCGACATTCACATACAGCATATCGTAACGTCACGTCCGCCAGATTCCAAATGCACTACACATTCCTGTACAGCGGACACACATACCACAACTAAACAAAAATCACATTTTTAATGTTGTCTTCGTTGCTAATTCGCCCGTTAATTGTAACTACTGTCATTTCCCTAAAATTCACCTCAATAAATGCGATCTGGGTCTACTGCACATCATCAGATGACACTTCAGACTTCAATACAAGTTTTATTTACATTAGACCTCTCTTACACAGACGTACAGCTATGCGTACTGTCACACCGGATACAACAGTTACATGTATGTATATATATATATATATGTGTGTGTGTGTGTGTGTGTGTGTGTGTGTGTGTTATACTACTGTGCAAAATATCCTGAAACTACATAATTTAATGTCTATATACCCGCATTAATTACCTTGGTTATTGTTGTCATTGCAAATATTTCTATCTTATCAGTGTTGTTAATATGATAGGTAAGACAAGCAACGGGGCGCGTACTGGCGCAGTTGGCACTTGCTTCGATTCCCGGTAGGGTCTTTGACAATTTTCAAGCTACCTATTCCTTCTGTCAGCACTCAGTAGCCGTGGGGTCTTCTAAGCCTCTAACAGAAATAAGCATCTAGGAATTTCACTGGGGGTAAAGTGCGGCCAGCGCGTAGAGCTGACAAATCTGCCGTCCTAGTTGTGCCAAATGGCAAGGTAAAGATGGAAGCCCAACGTTACACTCCCCCGTTAGGAAGAAGCTTTCTTTCAGAAAAGCTATCGCTTTAAACTGTTCGTTCATGCATTTACTTCACTTACATTGGGTGACTCTTCATGTTAGGCTTTCCTACAGTAGCTTTATTCTTAAACAAGCTAGGATATGTCCGCAGAGCGGAATACTTCTGTCGTGTTCGCGTTAGGCACAGTAACCAACGAACACTGGCAAAATTGGTAGGCTGCCTGTGGTAGCAACAGTAACCATAGGAATATTGGTAACTTCGGTAAACAAGGTAACCACGGTAACAATAAAACCAATAGTAAGTTTAGTAACCATGTCAAACTTGATGATCAGGTAACCACAGCAACCTACAAACACTGGTAATCTTGGTAACAAAGGCAACAATGGTAACTTCGGTAAAAAGAATAGTCATAAATGCACGAGGATCTTCACATACAGTGAGTAATTTTTGCCCCATATCAACAAAACCCAAATTTTCACCACATATTTCAGGGAAATTTCGCGACAGAACTGTTTACGAAATCGGGGAGCTGAATTGTCCCTCGCGGATAGGCAGAGGGAGAGTCAATTTCGTGAACCCCCCAAAAAAGTCATCTTCCTTCAGCAAATTTCCACGTTAACGTACGGTTCAGGCTGTGGTGATAAAATAACTAAAATTATTCGTTTTATTTGTTAACAGAAGACAAGGACCGCGTCTCTCACTGGCCTGAGACAAAAAGGAAAGAGCCCAGGCCCGGCGGGGCTGTGCGTCGAAACGAAACACTTAGTGCTTGATATAAAAGGGGCAAATGTAGGAGATAAACTCTCAGTGAATGTTCATACTTTCACCGACGTCGTTGACATGAGATGTCATTACAAATGTAATGCTAGTACATGTGTGAACACTGTCAAAAGTAACAAAGGAACACGAAACCGTGTATAATTTCAGCTTTCGGGCTTAGCTGCGACACCATATGTACAACAATATCAAATGAAACATTAATTCTCCTTATTTGTTTGTTTCTTTTTAGCAACAAAATGCTATGTGTTGAGCATCACTACCACATCTTTCCTTGCGTTCGTGCAGCGTTTAATATTGTGTCCTGCAGAGTGACACAAATGTGTAATTGTTAAATTGTTACAGTAAGATTGTTGTATTGTTAATAAACACGTACAGTGAAATTAATAATCACAAGTTTTGTGGTCTTAGCTGCACTGGAGTAGCTGCGGGAGCGGCGGATAATGCGGCCACCTCGGCAACAGAGTGCCATGGGCAGTCAAATGGCCGGCAAAATTAATATTTTAAATAAAAAAATTATTTTCTGCAAGCAACAGATTTTGAATTATTAACTAAATCCATGTATCAGATTCTTTCCTGAGAAGCTAACAGGTCTTATGCTAGTCAATAAAATCATTTCATGGAATCCGGACGTTCACTACCTCATTCACAAAAGCCTGCCACCTGTCCTCTTCTCATCCGGCTCAATCGCGTCCAAAACCCCATCCTATTTCTTGAAGATTCGTTTTACTATAATCCTCCCATCTACGCCTAAGTCTTCCAACTGGTCTCTTTTTCCTTAGATTTCCCCTCCAAACCCCTCTCTGAACCTCTCCTCAACTTCATAAGTGCAACATTTTCCGACCATCTCATTCTTCTTGACTTGATTAGCCGAATAATATTTGGTCAGGAGGAGAGATCATAAAGTTCCTCATTTTGTAGTCTTCTCCACTCCCCTGTTAGCTCGTCCCTTAAGAGCCCAGATAAGTTACTCAGCAGCCTAGTCTCTAACGCCCTCGATTTTAAATTACTGAGCAACATTCAATAAATGATGGTGAATTTGGTAATTCATAATTTAAGTTAGGGTCGGTCATTGTGACTAGCAGGCCCGGGACCCAAAACCCTTATCACGCCACTGTTTACTTATGTTGAAAAACTTAAAGCAGAGTCCGTCCTTAGATGAGGGAAGGTTCAGAATGGCTAAAATACAGGAGCGTCTGTGTTGCGTGTTGCGAACCGGTAACGTAGAGGGATGAAACTTCAGGTTCTGCCAGCAGTGAAAAAGAAGAATGCGTCCTTATGGAAAGTGGCGCTGTCTAATTTGGTAGAGAGCTAGAGACGTTTCGGAGTTGTCTCCCTACTAAGTTTTGGTTAATATCTACTAAACTACACGGCGTCACATACCAGCAAACAGTAATCTTCAATTACCAAAAGAATAACCAATTTTGCCGCAATTATAAAATCTGTAATACCCAGCTAAGGAGAGAAATGACGGAAAGATGAGGAAGAAGGCGTAAGCAGCTACTGAATGACCTTAAGGGAAAAAGAAGATACTGGAAACTGAAAGACGAAGCACTAGATCGCACCCTCTGGACAACTTGCTGTGGAAGAGGCTACGGACCTGTCGTAAGACAGACTAGAGGATGAATGAATGCCTAGTTTGGAAAGTAAGTTCCTGCACACTATATAAATCGCGTTAAAAGGGGCAATATGGCAACCTCCCTCATCGCGTCTCATGTGGTTAATAACACAGGCCTACTACATCAGGTTTGCCAACCTACATAATAAGAGAAATTCAAGTCACATTTAGCAACAAAGATACAAACACGAATTTTAATCCACCAATGCCAGGCCTTGGTGTTTAACATTAGTGACAGAAATTTAAGTCCACAATCCGCTAGTCTATAGGGCGTCAAAATTACAAGACTACATAAGAACAATAATAGTCTTCAGTCGAGCAGAAAGACTTTCTTTGCTAACACAGCTACATGTTTCGGCTAAACACAGGCCATTTTCAGGTACCTGCTTCATAGTTGCGTGTGTGCCCTTTTGTAGTACTAAAATTGATGGATAAATTCTTGACTAGTAAGGAGTATATTTATATTATTCGCTCTGTTTTGTGTTATGTTAATCTTAGCGGTAACTTTACATGCCACCAGGTTCAATATTAAATAATTCACCATAGTGCTCAACTTGCGTTTATGTATTTTGTACATATCTCGGAACAAACAGCAAATTTTGCCGTAAACATCAGCAATTCATTCGTTTATTATAACCGAGGTAGAAAGTGTTTACTGCGCGGTACGCACAGAGTCCTTATATAAAGCGGATTACGTTTCGTCTTTAAAGGGTTAAAGATGCTTGTGTTTAGCCGAAACATGTAGCTGTGTTAATAAAGGAAATATTTGTGCTCAGTTGCAGACTGTCACTGTTCTTCATCAACGCAGCACTCAGCACAACCAATAATACACATATATAGGCTAAATACAAGACTATAGCTTTATTCAGTACATTTGTACTATATATTTGTGTTTGTGGTGAACTGCGAAAGTGCAATAAACTGACTTATGAACAAGCCATGATTACTGTGTCTATCTGTAATGAAACACAATACAGGCCGGTTTTGCTCCCTGAGATTTAACATCTACCGGATTTCCACATGAACAGGCAATCATGAGATGTAATTTTCAAACCTTCTTTTAAACATTAATCTTTTTTTTTCCATTATATTCGTACCAACAGCAAAATTTAAACCTTGAGATAAACAGATCCCTAACACATTATGCTAAGAACACTAGTTCTATTACAGTTTAGATTATCCTGCGCTATGCTCTCAGCAGTGTTGGATAAGTGACGTACTTACCCCTGTAAAGCCCAGTGGTTACTATGTGTACCACTAGGTTCAACATTCAAAATACCCACAATGTGCCCGCACAGTGTATTTATGTGTTTTGTATGGCTCTCTGAACACAGCGGTATTATTTCACTATACAGTATTAACTGGCTGGTCTTTATAACCGGGGTGGAGTGTATTATTCTTTCAAGGATTAATCAAATTACTTTGCGGTGCTCGGTTGTTCATACAACCATTTATAACACGTAAAGTACTGTTATGGCAAAATGCCAAATTTTTAAGATCCACATTTCACTTACGTGATACAGCATCTGTTTAAGCACGAGAAGCTTAAGTCCTAGGCACATTAATTGATAATCGGCATCAAATCAAATCAAGTGTTTCAAAATAAATGGTATATAATCATGGCGAAACTTAAAGGCTACCATCTCGTCCCCAGCAAAGGAACGTCTTTTTTTTATTTATTTATTTACGTTTCACAGCCATTAAAATGAAAACGAAATCACAAATGAGCAGACGTCACGAAACTGACAAATCACGCCAGAGATTTAATTAAATCACGGAAGAAGCTGATCCAGTAGGCTGACGGTTAGGGGCTGGATGACCGAAGTTTGATTCCCTGAAGAGGCAGGGGTGTCCAATTCGTTATCAAACCCCATTCGTCTCCAAGTCCCACAAGTCGATTACCGAATCCATATAGAAAATTATACCTCTGGGGTTAATACAGCCGCAGCGCAAAAATAAACATTTGCGTACGTCTAGTACCGAGTTCTATAATGTCAGGGGTTATACAAATCATGACGTCCTTACAAGCTAATGATCTACTTCTTAGACATAGGGAAAAATTCACCTTCATATAATTCCGCAGTTACCAAAGGCACGGGGGATATTGTGGCAGTCTACAGCGTACAAGCTGGATTATTGATATGGCCAATATCAGACTTAAAAATTGTGAAACAGAATTTCTCTTGAACTTTAGAGAACTGCACGATGCTTTAAAAATAGACGGTTTCTTAGCTAGGCAAAAAAAAAGAAAAAACGCACCCACATGTAACCCGAAAGTTCATTGCCACGTTCACAAAATTCCGCCTTTGAACTCCGTCCTGCACAAACTTAATCCGCTCCACTCTCTCAAGTCCCATTTACATAAATCACGCGTTAATATACTGAAGCATCCTCTCGTCCATACACGTGTATCCCACCAGGGATGCATCTTCAGGCGGCTAACCATACCATTCCTAAAATCTGAATACTTGGAAATCCAAGGCGTCTGGGATGTTACCTGTGGCTACCCTAGATTGGTTGCTAGAAACTGGCGCTGTAGGCACCCCCACCCCCACCAGGGCAGATATAAACTGAAATTTGTTTGTGAACAAGCAAACATTTCGCACGTATATTTTTAAGTCGTTAAGTGTACACAGTCTGGTGTCATACTTAACTTGGCTTCCTACGGAGCGGCCTAATTCGGCTATTTCGACGGGCTGTCTTGAATTTCAGCCTTCGAAACGTCCGTAAATATTTATCCGTCGACACAGCGTGAGATCCCAGAAAACTTAAATATCCAACAGCACCGCTTTCAGAGAACCTCGGTGATCCACAGCGGCATGCTCTCATGTTAAAAACCGAAACATCCAAACGGATAAAACCGTCAGGTTTCTTATTGCTGCTTTCGAGAAGTGTCAGGTTTGGAGAATCTGTCGTGATGACACATGAGGTAAAAAGAGCAGTGGAATTTCGTATACCATCTGCATTAATAAAGTACCAGGTAAAATTGTGCGCGTCGAAAAAAAAACAGGTACAGCAATCAGTCAAAAAGACACAAAAATAGCCCTTTGCATTTTATACCAAGTACCTCTTACGGTACTTAAATGTTAACATTTTCCCCCACATCTCTCTCCTTTGCTACCGACAACGGAGTTAAATGCGTAGGATTCCTTTAATGCAATTTTCAGCCCACTGCTGATACGCAGGCCAGAGGGCACCACAAAGAAATAGGGCAGTAGGCCTAGATATTTCTTCGGCACTCAAAAACGAATGCAATTGGAAAAGTGGTTGTCACTGGAAGGCAAAGAACAGGATGAGCACAGGGACGGCCAGGACACACCCCAGATAGAGGGCCGTCCGTGGCTCGCACGTGGACACTACAATGAACTCTTCATTCCATAGGGAGTCGTTGGGTCGCACTGGGAGTTCAAGGACAACTTTCTCGCTGGAAAAAAAGTCGAGAGGCAGTGAACATGGTTCGGTGGAGTTCCTGCAGCTCACCATCGAGTTGGAGACATTATACACCCTCTTCTGAAGCTCGAAATGCACCCGGATGTAATTTGTTTGCACTTCATTCTCGCTACTAAATACGAAGAAATAGTAGCCATTTCTTGGAACCCTGCAGAGGGAAAAGTGAACACAATTAAATGTCTGGATGTCTTGACATTAATAATTACAAGTGCTTCTAGAACTCGTAATAAAAATTGGGGCCCTGAAAATATTGCCAAGTACCTTCTTCTGGCCCTTAATACCATTGGTTAGCAATTTGACTGTTTCAAGGACGATGAAAGGGCAGTGATTTCCCCGGTGACCGTCACCTGTCTATATCATACTGTGTAACATATCTACCTACCAGTCCAAAAACAAATCACTGCTAACTTACATACCATAATATTTCTTGACGATCTTCAAGAAGTGGGATGGGGGGCATGGACTGGATTGAGCTGGCACAGGATAGGGACAGGTGGCGGGCTCTTGTGAATGCGGTAATGAACCCCCAGGTTCCATAAAATGCTGGGAATTTCTTGACTAGCTGAGAAACTGTTAGCTTCTCAAGAAGGCCTCTGCTCCATGGAGTTAGTTAGTTAGTTAGTTAGTTAGTTAGTTAGTTAGTTAGTTAGTTAATATTTCTTGACATCATAATAAAAAATTGGGAACATAATTCATAAAGCGTGCTTTCCTAAGGTTCAGACATTTATTCCTTGACACCTTGTGTTCTTTTATTTACAAAACACGCGTTTATAATTCGGCAATAAAATAACTACTTTGAGTTTCGGATTGGTGCGCAGGTATCGTGTGTTCGAATCCCGTGCGGGCCTCATTTCTGTCATTAGACCCTGCTGGTGGCAACTGAAAATGTTGCGTATGATTAGTATTATTATTACTGTTATTATTATTATTGTTGTTGTTGTTGTTGTTGTTGTTGTTGTTGTTGTTGTTGTCCGAATTTCTCACTTCTCAGCTTTAGCTGGGAAATATTCACCTATCCTGGGATATTTCATCAACAGGATTAGGCTCGGTGGTCTTTTGTGTAATTTAGGAAATTCCTTGCAATTGAGCATGTGCCAAGAATTACCACTTTTTGCATTTGTATATATGTGTTTGGGTGCAGGTTAAGTCTCTTTAGACTTTGTGACATTGACTTTGGAATTATTCCCGCAGCTGAAATTACTATCGGGACCGCTTTACTGCATCCTGCTTCCACATAACACGTATTTCGTTCGCCAGTTCTTGGTATTTCTTTTGTTTTTCTGTTATTGTTTCGGCGAGATTGTGTGTATTTGGAATAGCTATATCTATTAGGAAGGTATTTTTTGTTTTCTTGTTAGTGACAGTTATGTCAGGTCAGTTGGAAGGTACTGTTCTGTCCGTAACAATGCTGCGATTCCAGTACAGTTTGAAGTTGTCATTCTCCAGCACGTTTGCTGGTTTGTACCTATAGTATGGGCATTTGTCTTCAGTTAGTTCAGCTGCTTCTGCCAGTTTCTGGTGTATAACTTTTGCTACTCCGTCATGTCTTTTTATGCACTCGGTAGGTGCCAGCTGTTCACATGCTGCAGTAATGTGCTGGATCGTCTCCGGTTCTTTTCCACATCTTCTACACATCTCGTCGATGTTTGGCTGCTTCAAAATATATTTCTTGCAGTTTCTTATTAGTACGACTTGGTCCTGTATTGCTGTTAAAAAGCCCTCTGTTTCGGCAAACAGGTCTGCATTTGTCAGCCATTTGTTTGATGCTTCTGTGTCTACATGTTCTTGGCTAAGGTCATGCGGGTGTCGGCCGTGTAAGGCTTTTTGGGACCGCTGTCTTCTGACTTTGTTGTTGTATTCTTTGTCTGTGGTGAGTTCATTTTCATTTGCGCGTAGTAAATCCAGTGGTGTGTATGTATTGTCTGCTTTTACTACTGCAGCATGGAGAGGTGATGATGTCTGTTTGTTTAAGAAGTACGTCTGAAGTAACTTCACCTGCTTATCATGTAGCCGAGTTATATCGGTCATCTCTCTTCCTCCTATGTGCCGTGGTAGAGCGAGACTTTCCTTTGCGGCACGGGGGTGGTGAATTCTATATCTTGTAAGTAGCGCTCTCATTTTAATTTGGAGGTTCTCTAGGTCTGTAGGCGTCCATTTTACTATTCCAAAGCTGAAAGTTAGTACTGGGATTGCGTAAGTCTTTATAGGGAAATGACACAAACTTGTAGAGATAATAAAAAACATAATAACGTATTAAACGGGCGTGTTGCATATCCTGTCTCTGGTCACCGCAACAGTAAACTATTTAAACGTGCTACACTGCCACCCATCATTCATACTCACTTGTATGTGATGGTATTGTCATGTGCGGCGACAGTGTATTCATGGTGCTGCCGATGTTGGAGGCACTGCCTGTGTGGAGTCAGCGGCAAGTTGAGGATCAGCCCCGCACAGTTCAGCAGCCTCTCTTCGCTACTTGAAAATGAAGACCAGAATTCGCTTTTGGATCGGTCATTAAGCGTAGTTTCATTCAACAAACTGTGGTGGTCTGCAATTCCATCCGGTTGTAATCCCTGCAAGAGCACAGAATTTATCTTCTATTGAAATTAACGCGTCCCACCGCTTTTCCAAGGATTGCTCCCAGTTGGGAATCCATATTTTCCGTAATATATAGGGTCACTATTTTATCTGACAACAGCCGTAGTCACTTCCCATCGGCTGGCTTAATTTCGACATACGATAAACAACGTGCCTGTTAGAGGTTAGGCGTGACTGTGCACCGAAGGGAGATGTTTCCAAATGAGTAGAAATTTGATATTAACCGCAATACATTAAACCACGAGCAAAACGCGTGGATCCCAACTCAAAGCGAAGTTGAACAGCGGTGACAGCTGCGCTGTATGCTGTCACATGAAAAATTCAGAATAGACAGTGATGCATACTGCTGAATAAAGTAATATGCCCACACAAGAAGATTTATCAATGCTCGAAAAAATTGTTATTTCTGTCACTGAGGGTGAAGGCAGATGTATATAGTAGGTGGAAAACGTGGGGTTTCAGTAATACACCCTGTATGCGGAGGCAGCATATTTCTCAGAAACTCTGCGCAGTCCATATGCACCACTGTCGAGGGAAAATTTAATTTGTTTCATTAATTTCAAGGGTTCCTTTACTGTCTCCTAATAGAATTTGATGAACTTCTACACGCAGCACCTATGTGTATATTTAGAAGCCCTGCCATGTATAACTTTTGTTCTTACACGTTCTAAGGTCCCTATTACTTCAGGACTAATCTTGAGAAGGTTATATTCATCAGCGCATTCTGCTGTGCATTAGGCTGAAAGAAACAAAGACATACGTAGGTTATATATTGTGCCTTACAAAACGCAAGCAAGACGTGTTCTAGATTCAATAACCACTGAAGATAACACAATCTTTTAATGGAGCTACAGGAATAATGTTCATCTCCTGGCTTCAGCTTTCTTAAACCCGATTTAGGTCTCAGTTTATATCCTTATACAAGCAGACATAATCATACGTGAATGAAATACACCTCATTACCACCAAAAGCCTGTCTTTCCAGCAGTCTGACGATAAAAAAAAAGTTGAGAAACACTAGGTTAAACCTAAGCAACGTGAAGGGTAGTTAACGTCCCTGAACGGAGTTTAGCTTAAATTCTTTCACTCACCTCTTCAATAGCTGCGTCCTCATCCTCAGCATTCATATTCAGAGATTCGTGCAGACTAGCAGGTGCCAGAGTGATTCCTCTGCGACTTCTTTCCACCTGCCCTTCACTCCTGTTCTTGCTTTCACCTTGTTCCCATAATATGTCACGAACCATATTTCTCAAAATATTCAAGTCTTCGTAACCAGTTCCACTGCCATTACTGGGAATGATATCACCCATTTCCTCGTTCAGTCTCTGCAGAACAGTTCTACCGCGGTCTCCTAGTCGCTGGAGTCTTTTCAGAACATCTTCAAATACTTCATTGGACGTGGGGGCTGAACTGTAGTCGGCTCTCTCCCTTGTGGATTTAATTCTTTGAGATTCTGTTGAGCCTCTGTAGGGTATTGCATACGTCGTCGAAGGTGCCTTCGTAACGCCATCCTTGGCTCTGTGCCTGCTTTTACCCCAAGCAATGTTTCGAATTAATTCTATTAAAATGCTGTCTACATCATCAGATTCAGTCTCGTCTCTATGTTCTAGTTTTTCGTCGGAACTGATGGAGGCCTTTTTGGCGTGGAAGGTTACTCCATTACGGAACCTTCTCATTCTTTTCGGCTGGTTCAAACCATTAGAATTGTCACTGTTTGATGATGAAGGATGATCTGTCGCCATTTTTGTTCGGCTTACTGGCCAGTCTACGCTTTCCTGCACGTTCCCTTCCATCTCCTCAAGCTCCTCTGAAGAGTCGTCGCCAATGTATGCGCACTGATGCAAGTGCTTATGACCCCTGATCACAATTAAGGACGCCCCGGGCCACCTGTCATTCAGACATTAGACAACATATTAAAGACTGTGTACAGATTTATTACTTTCCTGTGGTCTGCAGCCTGCGCAAGAGGGGAGATGTAATATATCTAGACGGAGAGAAAGGCAGTATGCTTCTATGTTAAGGATGAAAAAGCGATGACAACAGCCCTACAATCTACTGGGAACATTAACTACTAAAATTGCTGTAAGACAAGATTTACCTGTTAGCGTAAAACTAGGCAGGATGTCCACTTTATGTCTGTTTAAATTTTTCTTATAGGTGGCAAAACAAGCCTAAAGTCTTCTCGTTCGTATCAACCCACTGAATTCTCCACAATCCAACACAGGAAGCAACAAAAGATTCCGCAGGTACCTTGTGGTAAAGTGCTGAGACACTGATGTTTCGTGCACAGTAGACATTCCCTGGCCCCCTGACACACGCACTAACCTTCCGACTGCAGGCCTATTGTACTGACTGTGCAAGAAAATCAGCTGCTAGCAAGAAGATTGTTAAAAGCCTAAATAATCGCAGTGGTCAATGTGGCTAACATAAGAAATTTCTAGCATAATTTTCTTCCAAAAACAGTAGTAAGCTAGGCTTATCATATAGTGTGTGTGTGTGTGTGTATGTGTGTGTGTGTATGTATGTGTGTGTGTGTGTGTGTGTATGTGTGTGTGTGTGTGTGTGTGTGTGTGTGTGTGTGTGTGTGTATGTATGAGCGAGCGGGGTGTGAATATTAAGGCACGTGGGGGCCAATGTAATGACGCAGTTCTTCTTTTACTAAAATTAGTAAAAATAGCATGGCGAACCAGTGAGTTCGTGAGGCGGCATCGACAATAGCGCCAAGGAATTCAGTGTCCCTAAATTACGTACTGTACTACATCTTGTACGAATATGCTAGTTTTGTTAAGGTAATATTTCTACAGAAGCTAAAATGAGAGCTTGAAGGAATAAGAAACATTTCTTTAGCTTCCGGTTTGATGGCGATGACTTACGATTCACTGAAGCTATGTAGCCAAGTTTTGGTATGGAGATAGGACTTGAATATAGGTGCCTAAAAATTATGTATGAAAGATCGCATGTAATTTAACAACTACAAACATGACGATGACGCGAAACTTTGAACTTATACGTGGCACTTTTAATATTTTCCATACCGTGTTGGTAATTCGAGGTCTGATATATGAACCAACCCCAACAACATGCACACCAGATTTATTTCAATTTAATATTTTAAACTTCAAATTTCATTAGGCGGAGTCCACCATGTTTCGATGGGCAGCCAATCATCATGAGGGACACACGACATTCCTGAAAAAAGAAGGAAAACTTTGTAGCGGCTATCTTAATTAAGTTCAAAATTGCATCACTGTCGGCATATAAGTGTTAAAACTGTGTTATTAGAGTCTAAAATGCGATGGCTCGGAGAACACCTAAAAGCACTAGTTAAAACAACTCCACAGACATCACTACATGAAAAGAGCTGCAACTTCTACCAGATGTCTTTTATGGAACACGATAGTGTAGTGGCGTGTGTGAAACTGTTTTAACTAGTGCTTTTAGGTGTTACCCGAGCCATCACGTCTTAGATTTTAACAACACAATTTTAAAATTTTATGTACCGGGAGTGATGCAATTTTGAACTTAATTAAGATAGCCGCTATAACGTTTTCCTTCTTTTTTCTGGTAAGTCTTGTGCCCCTGAAGATGATGGGCTGCCCATCGAAACATGGTGGACTCCGCCTAATGAAATTTGAAGTTTCAAATTTTAAATTGAAATAAATGTGGTGTGCATGTTGTTGGAGTTGGTTCATATATCAGACATTATACCCGGCACATTTACGGCTTACGGAACCGGTATGTAAGCAATAAATTCTTAAGAAAACAAGGTAATAACAACAACCATAGTTACTAATAGGGCTGTGTAATATGAAACACGAAGAAAGACAAATTTTTTTAAGTTTTGCTGAACTCCTTTTCCGTATAAAAGATCTGGAACGGTTTTATTAGCTGACAAGTGTAAACTTTGTGAGCAAAAGAAGAGCATAATTGCCTGATCAAAAAATATTTTAGGAAAGTCTATACTTTACGCCATAATATTTTGGCATAATACGCTATATTTGAGAAACTTGATAAAAGGTGATTTCGAACTGCATGTAAATGAGGGATTATTATTGACCGACACGCACAGAAAATAAATACTTCTGATAATTTGCAGGGTGGAACAAATACCAAATTTAGCAGAAATCCGTCCAATAAATAAAACATGAAAACGGTCAGCATATACTTCCCGATTATTATTATTATTATTATTATTATTATTATTATTATTATTATTATTATTATTATTATTATTATTACAACTTACGCTTGTCGCGCAAAAGATGTATAGAAACCTCTTTTACGAAGAATTCTAGTGGGATCATGGGAGACTGCGATTTTCCATAACAACAGAGCATACCGCTGGAATGGACTGCGATAATAGGAGAATAAGTTTGGAATAAATTGTAAGGTTATAAATTTGCTGACGTGTCACGAAATGGAATGTTCCAGCACTGACGTGTAAGAAAGAGGCGTGGCTACAAGTGCAAGTTCATTTATCGGTACGGTCCAATCACTAACACATTTACTTTAATATTAGATAGGCCCATTAAGATACCGGCACATGTAAAGAAGCAGAAGTGTCAGTGTTAGCAAGTGGACGTTAATAACGTT
The DNA here is from genome assembly GCA_013340265.1 of Coptotermes formosanus. Lineage (NCBI taxonomy): Eukaryota > Metazoa > Arthropoda > Insecta > Blattodea > Rhinotermitidae > Coptotermes > Coptotermes formosanus. Next base: position 1,361,078 of record BLKM01000900.1, read on the forward strand.
AGAAGGCAGATAAAGACGATGGGGTCAAAGTGTTATAAGCAGCATCGCACTGTGTGTGTGTCAGGACACAGCCACGTCACTGCTAAGTTCCCACCTACTGCTACGGACCCAACGTTGTGTTCAGTGTTTAGCACCGCATGTGGGAGTTCAGGGTTCAAATACGACAGTTGCCCAGAAAGTAATGTCCCTTACTTTCTTCTTCAGTAAATATTTATTCCTAAGTCATGAAAATCACACATTAGGAGGTGTGATATTCCCAGCTTTGGTACTGGCCAAAAAATCGGCATTTTCTGGGCAGTCTATGCATCGGTCGTGAGATCGGGCATATTTATTACAATTTTAAGGGGGATGGGGGGTGTTTCTTCATCAGTACCTCTGGGTAAAACTCATGATAGTTAAAATAGGCTATGACAACAAATATTCACATAAAATTATATATAACCACAGCAACTCGTGGGCAGGTTATAAATAAAGGGATCTTAGTAAAAGATATCAGATACAACCCGACATGTTTCGGTGCACTGAAGCACCATAATCAGGGGAAAAACATAGAAACACTCGGCGATAAAACACTACATGGCCGAACGCAGCTGCGGTCGGGTTGTAACTGATATCTTTTACCAGGAGTCCATGAGTGGGTGTGATTGTATATAATGTTAGTGCCATTACGTGCACGGTATGGACGACATAAAATTTAACATTCACATGTTCCCTAATAGCATTTATCCTGTCACATGACGTTAGGTCTATACAACCTATGTTGCTGAAACTCAGCGGTGACACAACGATCCATCCACAGTTACATCTTGCTGCTTCCTGTACTCGAGTCGTCATCGCCAGTGTAAAGGCCTATTATCACAAGTGAAGAACAGGCCTATTGCTATAAAAAACTCCTTTTTTTTTCATTTCAGCAGATATACTGTGTTATCTTGATTATTTATTTTCCTCTTCCATTCCTTCCTCATCCTTATTTTTCTTCTGCTTTACACCTTAACCTATGTCAATTCCTTCTTCTTCATCTGGTAATTTAATTCGTCTCTCGGCCGTCCCCAGCCTCTTTTACCGCAGAATATCTGTTCCTTTACTGATTTCGTCACTCTGTTGTTCTCTTTACATCCTGTATGTTCGGACCACGTCTCTCGCTTTTCTTCTACCACTTCATTCAATTGTTTGCCATTTTCTATGGTTTTAAATACGTTCTTTCTTATCTTACCAGACAATGTGTCTGCAGCTTCTGTTTTCAAGAGAATTCATTTGTATTTTGCACAATGCCGGTACGGCCTTCCCTCAGCACACAAGTCATGTATCCATGTAGACATATCTGAAGGTCCATTCTGTTATACAGAGTGTGCGGCTTAAAGCGGAACCCCCTCACGGCTGCTACGCTGCTCAGTGACCAATGACGCCATCCGCACTTATACTGAGTCCCGTTAACCGCACAGAAGAACTTCCCCCTGCGATAAAGTAGCCGAGGAGTTAAGCCTATAACACACTTCCATCTAGAGTCGGTATGAAGAATTCATGGAGTTCTACCTCCATCCGCACATACATTTTCATGTAATAGCGCTTGATTAAAGTCAGGGGGAAGTCTACATACGGTAGCCACAGTAGGACCGTTAATTACATAAAGGTCAACTAAATGTATTTTCTCAAAAGCGGTTCTACAGCGTGGTACGAAGTATGGCTGTTACACAAAGAGACAGCATGTAAGCCCTGATCTTGAAACGCTGGTCACCAAAGTACATGCTTATATTCCTACAATATTTACCGCTGAACGTCCACCCCGTCTTATGTCAAACCGCGCAAAGCCGTCACGTTACTTGCCATTTTCATATAGAAAAAGGCTTCATAACTTTGTGCACTTTTTACTCGCTCGCAAAATTGCGCAAAGCGATTATTAGCTTCGTCACGTCTGTCTGTGTGCCCGTGTGTCTGTGTGTCCGTGTGTCTGTGTGTCTGCGTGTGTGTGTCCGTGTGTCTGTGTGTCTGCGTGTCTGTGTCCGTGTGTCTGTGTGTGTGTCCGTGTGTCTGTGTGTCTGCGTGTCCGTGTGTCTGCGTGTCTGTATGTCCGTGTGTCTGCGTGTCTGTGTGTC
>BLKM01000900.1:1363570-1555257 GCA_013340265.1 Coptotermes formosanus
GACGTATGACCCCTGAAGTTTACCTGACACACGTGGAAACTGTGACGGATGACCCCTGAAGTTTACCTGACACACGTGGAAACTGTGACGGATGACCCCTGAAGTTTACCTGACACACGTGGAAACTGTGACGGATGACCCCTGAAGCAAGTAGAAGGCCCAATACTCCTTCATGTCGTCGTCCAGCTCAAGATGCCTCGTCATGGAGACCTTCAGTGGCTCCGGGTCAACTACTGGCTGCCCAGGCAGGAGGAATGCATTGAACGTGGTGTTTGCTCGGACAAGCTGTCGCTGGAAAATGCATATTTTTATCATTAACATTATTATTATTACTATTATTATTATTTGTGTAACGAAACAAGAGCCATAAGGCCAATTACAGATACAGCAAGGAACGGAAGAGAAAATGCAATACTAAACCAAGAAGAAAATGCATAATAATAATAATAATAATAATAATAAAGTTGCATTGTTCTTTCTTATCAGGGTTCGGGTCACTGAATTATGATGATTCTCACGTTATTTGCGATGCTGTTTTCAAATTCGGAGATTGCGTGAGGTCTAAATAGATGGGAAGCTTATAATTCGTTAGTAGAAAAGGCGGCAGTAATGGACGACTGGAGGCACTATTCATTCATCCTCAGATTAAACGCGAAAATTTACTGCTCTGATATTTTTAATACGTGTCACTTAGGAGTACGTATTGACGCAAATCTTAAGACCTGGCTTCATAAGATTGACTTCAGTAACTTGGAAAGAAGATCTGTTCAATGGCTGAAGCGGGTACTGTGAGTAAGTAAAAAGCACCACTCATCACGTTTTGTTCGCTGATTCTGAAGTAGCTTTCATCTTGCTGGCTGCGTGTCTGTGAACACTGACGATAAAAGGTCAAGACAGTGTACAGTACATCTGTGAAGGTGCTGTAATCACTACGCGTTATCATTTTCATATCCGCAGTCACTGATGTCATCTTATTTCTTACACCAGAAAAAACCTTCAGAAAACTCTGTAAAATCGCTTTCCTTCTACAAAACGGAAGGAGGAATAGACATGCCAGTTACATTTGTTCATGCTGTGATTGGAACATTCTCATCTCGTTAAATACAAGATGGATTCATTATACTTTGCATGGTCGAAACATGTTGCCTTAATGATACGATAAATTAGTAAAGGTAAAGGTAAAGTTATCCCATTACAAGCCTGGGCAGGCCCTCAGGTTTCCAGGAGGTCGAGGCTCCCATATTTCTAGACAGTCGGCACATGAAGGTGGTAAGGTTGTCAGCCATGCGCACCGGCCGCGTTTACCCCCCAGGAAAGATTTCTGGTACTCATTTCTCTTAGAGGCTGGGTCGACCCCAGGGCCATAGTGCGATCGACAGGATTATGCCAATGAAAAAATCCAATCGAACCCGCGACCTGCCGGTTTGCAGCGCAGTGCCTTAACCATCTGCGCCACCGCGGCCCGCATGATAAATTAGTATCAATAATTAATTTGTGCTAACCGTAAAAAGTACCATTCATAATTTAGAACTTGTATTTCAAATACCTTTCGAAACTGTATGTATTTAATGAAACGCAAACTAAATATACTCATGACCACGCAGTTTTATACCCTTAAGTCGGCCTACATGCCTAAGAAACTGCAAGGAAATTACACGTCAGAGGGCCGGCATGATTTCTTGCAAGGTGGTGCACATTACACATACGTACGTAAAGTGACCAGATTGTTTTAATGGTCAGTTTTCGACAAGACAGCAACAACTGCGATTTACTTACAATCCTTACTTAATCTTTAGACTAGTATAACTATAGAAGCTGCACGAAATTTAGCTAAGTTTTTGTAATTTTTTTATTTTTAGACTGAATAAATTTATTAAAATATTAAATGCAAGGTGGACAATTTGCATCACCTTGAACTTTACTTCTGGCGCCCCTGATATAAATTACAAGACGATAGATGAAAACTGTGTTACTCTCAGGTTAATGCTTTGAAAAATATAATAAAAACAGGAATCTCAAAAGGATTTCTGCCCAGTGTTCCCCCATATGAGCAAGGGCGTAACTTTTTCAAAGGTTCCCTGAATTCCTCTTTTCGTCCTTCGGTCAAGAATAGATAGCATTAAGACGAATATGACTCTAAATAAAGCGACACTGGCGAGGGACAGTCAAACTACGCAGAGTAAAACATGTCCTGGTGCCACTTTGTCCGCCACAAATATCACATAGAAAAGCCCTGGATCAACCCCGGAACTATGCGGTGTAACAAGGGAAACTAGCCGTCTAAGTCGTGACAAGGCCTTGAAAACTAAAATTAATCTACTGATGACTACATAAAATGGGCTTGCTTTGTGGTAGAATGAGTGACTAAGTCACGCCTGTTTCCATGTTTAGTACAGAACTTGGTTTTTGTGTGACGCCCAAGCCCTGTTTGCGTGAAATCACACCAGTGAGGATTTATTCACAGCGCACGGATAACAATGTGCTTCCATTAGAAAGACCAAACGGATAGAGGTACGGGCCTATGGTGAAATAAACAATCGTTTCGTGTAACAAACATGTGGCACACATAAATACACTGTGTGGATAAAGCTGAGAGACTTTAGTGTTAAATTTGGCGGTTCCACATACTAACCATTAGGCACTAAAGTTTTTCCGTATATGTTTGTGTACACACAAGAATTAACGTTCCTGATCTCGTACCTTTAACACCTATATTAAAATACCGCCAAGGCAGAAAGGCTTGGGAAAATCTCCATGCAGGATAAGATCTGGTGTTATCACATAGGACATGGTCCAACCCACAGATGAGACGCAAGCCAAACAAAAGGCCAAGTGGTGGGAGTAGCAGGCCATGTGGGAACTGTAGTCAGGCTGCCAATTTTCAATTAGGAGCCATTCTTTTGCTTGTAAACAAAATATTCCCATTGGCATTGAAAAGCGTGGAAAACTAAACACCTCCAAGGTGAGAAGTGTTCCTTCTTCACAATTAATCTAATAGAATAAAAACTGAAGGAAACAAACACATAGCCAGATTCTGAGCAAACTAATGTGTTTCTCAAGGCCGTGTGAGTATGCTATCTATTCAAAACCTGCTTCCGGGCTTATTTAATAATTTGACCTTGTAGCATGCGCCTCCTTCCTCGATGATTACGCAATTTTTCTTGCGATAAAACACATCTCAGTCGATGTGACTGGCTACGAGCTGGTCATAGGTTCAGTGACGGCAGAAGCAAGGTTTATTTTCTTCACAAATTCTTTTACGTTTGGCTTCATACTATAAAGCTTAAGGGTGTATTCACATTATACGGCAAGATACGACACGACAAAATATTCCTTTTTTTTTTGGTTTTCACATGCTGGAATTCACATTAGTCCGTCACCGACAGCTAACGACAAAGACGATGTCGTTGGGATTGAGAGAAGAGAATATTTTGCCTGTCTGTCAACTGACGGTAGATGTGAACGCACGCTCGTTTTTGTCGCATCGTGTCGTGCCGTCTAATGTGAGTCGACCCTCATTCTCAATTCTGGCGTCACCGCCATTTAATACGTGGTGATACACCTTACAGACAGGGACAATTTTACTTTACACTCATATGTAACAGAGTAGTTGTTCCGGCTCACCTGGCACCACGTGGTAGACACTCTGTTGTCCAGCAGTCGCATGTCTGACATTCCGACTGGGTACAGCTGCTCCCCGTACACGTGGAAGCGCATGTAGAGTGGTACAGCCACCAGCAGACCGGGGAACAACACTATGAGGATACAGAGACGTACGGCCCTCAGCGGAACCTTCAAGCTTCTCTTGTGGCGGATCACTCGAACGCTGTGGCGTCGCAGCACCAGGTTCTTGAAGTCGACTGGCGGCCCCGGCAGCAGCTCTTCTTGTACCCCACCAGACGTGCCAGGCCTTTCTGCCGAAAAGAGTCGGTAGCTTGAGTCATGTTAACACCACGATTGATACAGGATATACACCAGTTTTATGGAAGGAGGTCTGGAGGTGTACGGGTACGTGTAACTCATACAGTCAGTTCTTACCTCCATTCATGTACGTAGTTGTGTCCTTTCGGCATGAAGAAGGTAATGAAATTGGGTGGGTTGGCTAAATCACCGAGTACTAAAGTTTCCCTGCTCAAATGATCCCTCTCTTCTTAACTGTAGGACCGACGTCGCACACCTTCCGTGCTACTCTACCTGGGCTCTTGTTTGTCCCAGAATCTCGTTCGTCAATTAGCCTACATTCTTCCTTCTTTGCAAATATGTATAGACGTTCCCACACATCTCTTTTAGGCGTTAAAAATAGTTGTGAAAAGTGACAGCTGCGTCATATTTGCCTGCGTGTCTGGGAAAATTCGGCACCCAGTGGACGGATTTTCGTAAAATTTTATATTGTGGGCACTTACTAAGATCTGTCCAACAGATGTAATTTATGGTTAGCATCGGAAGAAAATGACACACACTTTACACGAAATCTTAAGCACATTTATTATGATGTGTCGACGTGTACGAGATAAGCATAGGAAAAAAAGATGACGATCAAAATACCCATATGACAAGGCGCCACATAGATTAGATGTGGGTGCTAAGTAGTTACGACAAAAATACCAACACAGTAATAATATTTCATACTTTATGCTGTCTGCTTTGTTATATTTAAGCAATATGGCGCCACAGAAGTGTGGTATGTGGAGGTGAGAAACCAGTGGCGTAGTCTTCGTGATGTTACGTCGCGTTTTTACGTAGTTTATTACCTTTATCTTCATGCAAGTTATGTGATGTATATTGAAGAAAAATGAAAACATGAAATCGTAATATTTAATATTTATTGATAATCTCCAACTGCAATGTTAAAATTGGTATGCAGATAGACTGTGAGTATACCTACAAATTGTGCACGAAATATTGTTTTTAAGTCAGCAATTACAAAACATTTCGGCGGACTGAAATTTTGAAACTTGTATATCCGGTAAATTTAGAATATCCGAGATAAGCACAGACGTATAAATTACCCGCAGAAGTATAACACACCCTAATAACAACAACTGCATTCTAAAACATAGGCCTCTCTACAATTTTGAACCATAAATTTCACTACGTTATTTTCACCGTATATTTTTATTGAATTATTCACTAAAAAGCACCAACAATAACGCATCAATTTGTGCGTTGGTTTTGGTACTTTAGTGGATATTTGAACCATAAGAAACATTGTGACCGCAGCGGACTGGATGATACTTCAACCCGAGGATAATCCAGGATGCAGATATCCAAATATGCTTCAAAGTTACGTTATGCCTACATTTTCCACCGTGTTACTTTTATTTGTGTTATCATTTTGGCCCATTATATACGCATTTTCGCCAAACAAGTAATTATTATTAAAGAACGGGCAGCGTGTTTTGAGTCATCTTTGTCGTCTTTGATATTACCAACATGTTCTTCGTACTGTATGCGATGCGTAAACACACATATCGGCATGGAATGTAATGTTAAGACGGACTCACATTTCCCATCTTTACTCCTCGCTGCTGTCACATCGTCACGCCAGTCATATGCACGTAGAATATACATATACTGCAAACAGGTGCGTATGTTAAGGCTCCAAAATTTTTCGCTACGGCAACATGCAATAGTGTATTTTCGCAGCGTTTGTAAGCCTGTTGACAGAAATTTTATCTTTTCCGACATCAGGACGGAGTTATCTGCCGAATTACTGCAGGACGTTTCCATACGTACGTCCGTTCCAACACAACTAAAGTCTCAATCAGTGAGAACGCTGACAGATGTAGCTTTTAGATTTGCAAGTTCAGACCACAAAGAATTCACATACGGATTCTCACTTCTGTTATTTTCATGAAAATATATGATCAGACGACAATTTCCGGTCACCCTTCTTCTTAAACAAAAATATGACTTGAAGGTAAGTAATGCGACCAGAGAAGGGTTTTTTTGTTTTAAAAGTGGCATGGCGTTGGTCGGGTGGTGAAAATAAATTGGACAAACTGATTTATATATAAGCTTGTAGAAAAACGATACATTAGCCGCTGGCACTGGTACTTTGGCGCGAAAGTCTACTATTTGCGGACCCCCTGCCTCAGAGGGCCCATTCTGTATGTAGCCAGCCCAAATTTAAGTGCAAAAATTATTCATATTGTCACCGTATCTCCATCACATTCATAAGTGCAGCTAAGTGATAAAAATTAAAACACAAAAATGAAATAAACGTGGTCAAGTAAAAATAAAAAATAGAAAACTGTTAAAGAAAGACGAGTTTCAAGTTACCAACTACCTTTTATACATTTGAAAGTATACCATTTTTAACTGTGTAGTTTTAACTCTTGACCCTTCCAACTTCGCATTTAGCACGTCTAGCAACACATCTTCAAGTGTGCTTAGAGTAGGAATTAGACAGCCTGACAGGGTGTGACGTCTAATCAAATAGGGGGCCAACCACATAAGCTACATTCGATCCTAGTTTATGGTTTATGCGTTTTAAACCAGCGCCAATTCGCGGCCCACAGTTTGTACAACACAAAACTGGAAACGTTTATAACCGTGACAGTGCAGAATTAGATACTGTGTCTGCAGATGAGATATGGTAACAACACAATAAAAGCGCACACCATTGAAGAGCGTTCTTAAAAACAACATAAATCAACAGTTACATCACATCGACGGTATTGCAGGAAGTCGAATTTCCAGGTGACAGAGATCTTACATAATATCAGACAAGCTGCTCCGTGCCCACCGGCACGTGTCTTGGGAACCTCATTTAATGTCGCGCTATAATAAACCCTCATTTCACCCCGAAGTAAAGAATATAATTGCTCATGCAATTAAGTACCACGTCCAACATCGTATGGTGAAATCCACGTTAAATTCCAAGCATAATGAACATGAAAAAAAAGTGAATAGTCAGGTTCACAATTCGGTCGCTTTAGCCTCCATGCCCATTGGAAACTCATAGCAATTCCCATCCACATTCAGAAATTCTGTACAACGTAAGAGTTTTAAAAACTGATTCCTGTTTCATGACAGTCCGGCACCAGAGAAGGTTTGTTACACCTTTGTACAAATCTGTAAGAAAATGTCACCGGGAATGTGGATGGAAACTGCCATTTAAGTATTTCCTTATGCACTAAGTGACTAATACATTTACCCACCATAAGTGACGAACTGGCCACTAAAGGACAATAAAATAGATTTTATTCCTAAGCAAAATATCAATCACAGACTATGAAATATAAACAGACATACAGACCTTGACTCTTTTTAATTACAGGGTTATATTTTAATAACGGACACTTTCAGAGTAAACAATATTCGTTTACTCAAAGAATTAGAGTGTCAAATATGCATAAACAAAAAGAAAGTTTAATGGTGACAATTTTGTTTAATGGTTGACCACCCGTTCTAGGCTTCCTCTACGAAGATGTTAATGCTCACTTTATACGGGGAGGCCTCCACTTCAACGGCCACCTTTTGTGACATTGTAAGTTTCTGCCTGATGCTGGCCAGCGCAAGCGGCCGAAACATGTTGTGGAATAATAAAAGGAGTATGAAGATAGCGTTGTGTTTATTATATAAAGACTGAAATAGTGTTTATACACGTCTAAGTAGATGATTACGCAACACAGTGACATGTTTCACCTTCTGGTTTGTGTTTGCAATCATTGCCAGGTAACGATAGTCAAACCACATCCGATTCCGTCTGAAGAGTTAAACAAGGGAATTAGCAGAGGTAAACAAGGGAAAGAAAAACAATCACCGAGCCTTACAAAGAGGCGGACTTGGCTTCGGTATAGGTATATAAGGTACCCTGCCTGCACTGCTTCTTACGGACAGTAGCGCGTCTGTCGTATTCAAGTCGCACTAAGCTGCTGTGTTGACTCTATATTTATATAAATTTACGTTGTTGAAGGGAGTTACGTATAAATCAAGAAGAAAATCAAGGCAAACTTCAGCTCCACCGGAAGCCATTTCCTACCATGAATGCTGCGATTTAATATTTATATTTAGTCCCTTACGTAAGCAATTTTTATAGTCTGTCCACAGAATACTTGTATGTCCAAGATTGAAGGGAGAAGAAGGTTAGCTTGCAGTTCACTGCACGTGATATTAAAACGTGCAACTCGTGTCCCCTGGTGCACTGGACAGAGCTAGTGTTCACGCTTTGAAGCTGACGATCACCAGCAACTCTGCTACAAAAGATTAACCACAATTCAAACTATTATTCACTAAAAACTAAACTGATTCTGACTGAACCATGGCCAACGGACACATCAACTAAATAAAGATGCAACTATTACACTGAATGACTGGCCAAGTCACTAATTAAATAACCAGTCAAGCAGATAAATAACCAAATCATTAATCAAAAATCTGACTAACCGACTGACTGACTTACTGTTTTTTCGTCTAAATCACTGAATGTGTAACCAAGTAAGTCACTGAAAAAAGAACTAACTAAACGTACAGCTAACTTACCTATCAGCCAATCAACCGAACAACTGACTTACGCACACACTGACGAAGTAACTAGCCAACCAATCGTCGAAACGACAAACTCGTCGGCTTGCTAATAAAAAGAAAAGCGAACTAAAGGGGCCCTTTTCGTTTGCTGGAAAAAGTCATGGCGACCAAATTATTTTCATTTTAGCGTATATGAAAACACATATCCAAAATTACATCTGCTGCCCCAGTTTGAACACAGCCTAATTGAAAGAAATTCTAAAAATCACGAAATAATTTCTTTTATGAAAGAATTTTCATTGTCAATATTCTGGTAAAACGAATAAACTATTAGGCCTTCTAATTATCAGCATGACGTATTTCTTGTGTGAGACAGATAAGGGGAAGAAGTCAAGTGCAGAAAAACGGCACGAGTTGCATTATGCAAGATACAAGACAGATAAACACAAACAATTACATAAGCAGCTGCGAGTAGTCAGAAATCTGACACAGCAGTGGTAGAACTTTGACCCCCTTAATCAGAACTTGACCAAAACAACGTTTTAGAAGAACCCTTGTAAATTAGACCTGTACACAAATCGCAAACCTTATCTTCAGGCCTCTGAAGCATTCAGTAGAAGTGTGGTTTATTCCAGGCCCTCGTCTGTGATCCTGACTATAGCATGTATCACTGAATATTTAATTACTACTGAATAAGGAATTTGGATGGATGCGGGAGGGCAATCTTGGACTGCTGTCGTAGGTAATATTGCGACATTTACCTGGAGGGACTGACGAGAAACTAAAAAACTTTTATTCAGAAACAGGGACGAATTTCAACCAACGACCGTTACATATTTGAATGTCAGCCAGTAGTGTATGTAGTTCAGATATACCACTCAGTGTGAAGACGGCCTAGAACTATTATAAAAGCTGACACAGCGATTTAACAGAAAAGCATGTCATCCTATATATATCTGTCCCATATTACACAAACACAAAGCCCGGCATCACTGGAAATATCCTTCAGGCAAACTCATACCCGCATGGTTGCAGTAAATTTGGCGTTGGAATTTGGAACACAAAAGGTGCTTGATACGAATATTCTGCCTAGAGAATGGGTACGGCCATCACTTAGGCTAATTTTCATGAATAATTTGTTCATGCTTTCAGACAAGCGGTTCATGAACTTTTCTCACGCAGAGGCGCAGTAGATGTCAACACGGCGCGGCGCGGCGCCTCAAATTTAAATCCGTCTGTCGGCTCAATGCACATATGTATGTTGTATGTATGGCATTCGGGTAGGTATATGTCTATGCATGTATGAGATGGTGTAAATACGTGCACGAAATATGCTCTTATTATTGTACAGAATTTATTATTTTTTAGTGTGTCATTCAATGACGCTGCCAGTTGATAAGTTTATATAGGTGACTTCAGGCTTCCGCCGCGCTGTGAGATATTCGCTCTTCTGTAGTACATTATATGGAATATTACATTTAATATTCTGTACCTATGCATTGGTTCCACTAACTTCTGTAATATTTTGATGTATGTATTCTTTGTAAAGCACCTCTCTGAAAGACGGCCACATGAGTGGCCAAGACATGTAGGAGGTATACGGTGTGTATAATACACTTTCACATAATTATGTGCGTTTGTTGGTTTTAATGTCACACGTTATTGTTCAGTGCATGGTTATGCATCATTTAAAACCAACAGGCTTATTTGTCATTTATTTATTTATGATTCGCAAACAACAGTTTGGCCTTAAGGCTCAAGTCTTCCCACAATAAATGTTTTGTCTTATTTATTCTGTTATCTCAAGGTAATCCTATTTATACAATGTATTTGATCGGTTACAAGCTGATAATCGCAGATTTGCTGCCACGGCTGTTCCAGTAGGTAGACGTACCTAAATAGAACCTATCCCTCTGCATGCAAGAGAGCTCCATAATTTCACTCCACAGTGCCATAATCGTGTACATGCGTCTTCTTAATGCATTTGTACAAGACACAGAGCAAATGTCTGCAGTAGAGGTTTGTGTCTGAACTGGCTCTAACAGGTACAGAGAATGGGGGCGGTTTTGTACAGTTTTATGTAACAAATATGGCGCGTGTGTTGTCACAGTACAATGGTAATAACTGAATAAGAGGTACGAGTGCTCGAGATGGATCCAAAGGGGCACAAGACAATGGAAGGACATAAAATGACGTCAGTTGTCAGCGGTCTTGTACTTTGACATTCATGTTCTTTCTTATCATACCGTGTACTTGCCAACAAATACATTCAGGTAACTAAATAAATAAGAAGAAAATAGTCAGGGCAGGTAGCATGCGGAGACGTAGTGAGACACACATGCACATAAAATTGAAGGCGCAGAATTGAAGTAGAGAGATCATTAGGAAGACCTAGAATTAGATGCGAATACGATGTTCAAATGTATCTGAAAAAGGTAGGATGTGTGGCAGTGAGCAATATCGACGTGATTCAGGACAGGGCGTGGTGAACATTGTATCGAAACGTCGGATTTCATGAAAAACGAAGGGTTCCTTGTCTAGCTGACACAACAAGAATGAAACTGCTCCGTGTAGTTAGTCACGTGTCTTTGAGAGCTGTTCGCCAGATAATGGCACGGCTGGCCCTGTCCGCGCCATGAAGGCGTATGCAGGGTACTGGAGGCACACTGTTATTAAAAGAGAACATCTACTCTGTGCTTTACTTCAGGCTTCCGCCGCCGAGTAAATGAGATCTTCGTTTTTCTGGGATTTTACGCAGCGTAGATAGGTAGCTCGTTACCGACGTTTCGGGACAACGTTTCGGTCCCATCTTCAAGGGTCAAGCAGTCTTCTTGGACTGACTGACCCATGAATATGGGACCGATAGTTTTTCCCCAAAAGTCGGCAACAAAATACCAATCTACACCCGCGTGGAATCCCATAAAGCGAAGATCTTAACATTTATTCTGTCCCCGTTTCATTACTTTTTTGCAGTTGAGTACAAACTCTCCGCCTTCCCTGTTTCTTTTTCACGTGTTTTGTGCCTCAAGTGTCGCATTCGTACAGCAGTGAGGAAGCTGCCGTGTGAAATTTCAGTTTTGTGTCCCGTCTCCTTCTATTTCTGCGTGTTCTGTTATCTGCAACGCATTCCGACTGGAACTTTTACAATTTTCCTTCTAAACTGCCATCAAATTTATAGCTCACATCGTAATCCAAATACTAAAACGCAGTAATTCTTCTATACGATCTGCCCATTTATTTCGATCTTAGACCTCACTTTTATTTTCACAAAGGTCATAAACTTTGACTTACTGAGATCATAAAATTACGGCTTTTATGTATGTGATTTAGATAAAAACTGATCTTTGTATTCCACCTAATGCTTCTGGGTCAATAGAAAAGATCATCAGCGCAAATAATAAGGGTATATGGAGATGTTGGCCCATTATCCTCCAATGTGATATATGGGTAAGCGGCACCCTTTTTGAAGTCCTTTATTAGCTAAGCTATTTATAGCTGTCCATAACAACATTCGTATCTTCTTATGCCGATGGTACTTCACTCACACAAACTGACGGAACAATTCTACTGGATGCTCCACATGGTTATGACTGCCCCTAAATACTGAAGGCCATCGTGCTACGAGCCCCAATTTCAACAAAATTTTTAGATAATTTGATACGTCCTATTTCTGTGCGTAAATGCCTCCATTGTCACAGCATTTGATCGAACCGTTCGCAGTTTCGTATGCAGTTTTATTGTATTGTTCGTTACCCTGGAAAACATATCTATCTCAACAGGTTACGGGCGACTGTTGCTCAAAGTGAGATCAACACACTGAACCTTTCTACTCAGTTGTCTGTAAACTTTCCTCTGAATCACACAGTTATCGTCTTACAGAAATGTCGTCCTTCTTTAAACGTCAACAGTTTTCATATCCTCAAAGAAAATCTCTGTTTGTCGATTGTTTTTAATCTGACGAATTCTATCATTAGAACAGCAGTAAAACGTATCCTAAGCGTACTTAAAACACACAAAAAAAAAGAACGAGGTACAAACTAAAGAGTGTCCACAATCAGATTTAAAAGATTCTGAAGATAGTTTACTTGACATTATGGACAGATCGCCCTGAGGCTATGTATAACTGATGTCTGATTTCAAAAATTGTGTTATACAAATGACGCCTTAAATATAAATTCAACATGGCACTGTTAGCAACTGCATTTCACGACTGCAAAAATCATCTGGCCAAACAGATGTTTTGTACAGACTAACCGTATTTCTTCAGTGTTTAGGAAAATAAATGAGATCATTCTGCTTTTCTGACTGAAGTGATTTGTCTCTTAACGTCAAAATAAAACTCGTTTCTGATATCCTGGTTCTTATGTATGATCCAAGTACTAAAGCTCTCCACGGTATAATATCGTTCAAACTCTTGCGACTTCTCCTAGTTCCAAATGCTTCACACATCACACACATTTAGAGGGAAGGTGCAGGTGGTGGTGGTAATGACGATAACACCACAGGGCAAAATGAGGCGATAAGCAGAGAGACAAAGACATAAATCCTGAGTTGAGGTCGTACGCACGAAAAACAGCACTGTGAAACCAAATTTCATCTTGCAATGTGTCCATTACTTGCGTACTTATCGCAAATAGATTGATTTAAGCTGCGAGTGAACTTTTCATTAGAACATGAACTACATTAACCTTTTAAAGCCTAGCGGTAACTTTACATACGACAAGGTTTAACATTAAAAAATTCTACGTGGTGTCCACATTGCGTTTATGTGTTTTGTACGGATCTCAGAACAAACAGCAACTTTTGCCTTATAGAACATTAAGAGATTGGTTTTTATAACCGAAGTGGAGAGTGTTTACAGCGCGGTACGCACTGAGTCCTTACATAAAACAGATACACTTCGTCTTTAAAGGGTTAAATTACTTACTTGCAAACATAGCAACGTTTCGTTAATTCACGATTCACAAACAACACAAATATCCTCGGGTCTGTTAAAACAGGAGATAGTCCAGCAAGCCCTTCCAAGCGCAGACCTTGCACTGCTTCCAACCGCAGAGGACGGTCGAATGAATATTTACGAAATAAATTAGATCTCACTAAGTCACCTGGTTGATTATTATGCCTCTGGCAACTACACAAAATGCCTCCGAGTGCTACAGATCGTGCGAATGATGGCAATGCTTGGGCCTAGACTGACCAAACAAGAAATTATAACACGGATTTTTCTTCAAGTGCAACAATGCATAGCAAAAGGCGTGGTTGGCAAGAACCAACGCCTTATGGAGAAATGGAAGTTAGGGGCACTGCGGTCTAGACCTAAGTTATGTGTCCTTTCACTAATCACAAGCAAACACATAGTAAAATATGTGCAACACAAGAACAAATAATAAGACAGAACGTCGCGGCAATGCGGATGGCGGGGAACTTTCGGATGCCATTAAGGCCCCTCCACCAGAAAAATGGAATCTCTTGGTGTGAAACTACAGACTATTTCCGTGTGTACACAACTAAACCGCGGATACATAAAACCAAACACCCCGGTTTACAAAACCGCAGTTGGCGAGGGACAAGTCTGTTGAACATCAGCCTATTTCCCGAGGCTATACCTACGGTTTAGTAAACCAACACGTGCTTAATTTCAAATAGTTACTTTCTAAGATTAGTTACAATTCAAAATGTCAAGACCGTGCATTACATTGTGCTGGTGTCACCCCATCGTATGAAGATAGTGCGTTCATGTTGACAGTACACACGACAGGATACTTCAAATTACAAAGGGTGACTTGTCCTCTAGTGCCACTAATTTATACCAGATTTCATTTAAGTGTCTGCACCGAGGTAGCTCAGTCGGTACAGTGGCGAGGCTAGGGGCCGGATAACAGAAAAATCGGGGTCTGATTCCTGGCAGCGGCAACACGGGTTTCGCTTCTCCAAAGAGCCCCAGACAAGCACTGGGGCTCAATGGGACCTGGAGGATATTTCCCCAGGGTAAAGCAGCCACGGCGTGAAGCTGACGACTCATATCCATATAATAACGTGGTTGAGAACGAATCGAGCTATACATACATTCCCCACACACGCTTTCATGGCGTCGACACTAACAACTTCACCTTGCCTTTAACGTCACCTGCCCCCGCTGCTACTGTTAGAGCTAACACCGCATTCACTGCTGCTGCTGCTACTACTACTACTAGTAGTAGTAGTAGTGGTAGTAGTAACTTCACAAACACCAGATTTCTTAAGGTTTCTTCTCCAGTTTTCAAAATAAATAGAAAAAGGAAAGGAAAAACAGCCAAGTGACGGTATGGCTCGCCGGCCTGATCCAGTTCTGGAAACAAACTTGGCAGATTCGCAGAGGGGAAGAGGAGTACAAGAATAGTAACTCCTCCGCCCTCCTACTCCAGCTAATATTCGCTAGGCTGGAAACGAAAACAAGAGACGGGAGGGCAAAGAACTGGTGGCAGACTTGGATTTTTACAATAATGGCCCACACACTGGCCAGCGTATCAACACACCATAGAAGAGCAGGGATGTCAAATGGTATGGAATTCATTATCGATATTGGAAACATTCACCTCGATACAGAACTGTATATCCGTTTACGCTTCTCTGAATTATACCATTAAGCCACATAAGTGGACTTACTCTTGAACACTTTATACTGAATGTACTACAAACTGTCGTATTTAACTAATGTAATGAAATGTTTCAAACCGCTTATACCGTAAATCCGGTCTTAAACATCAGGTATTATTTCTATTTTCATGACCCCATTACAGCTGTAATATTGCTACCGTCATTCATACACACCTTTCAGATTAACACCTAAACAGTCAGCACAGCGACTAGGCTAGGGGCCGGATTATCTGACGTTCGAATTCCAGCAGATGCAAGACAGCTTTGTCTCCAAAACCTACAGATTTCCTGTGGGGCCCACCCAGACTCGTACCCAATGGGTAGATGGGGCGGACGAGGCGTAAGGTTAACCACTAAACTCCACCAGATATCGACGTTAAGAAGGTGTGGAATTATGCCTCCAATCGCCACATATGATTTCACGGCATGTGCAGAGACAACTTGACCTTTACCTTTCTTCCTAACACCCAACAGAACATGTGTCAATATTTACTGCAATAAAAAGAGTTACGGGTTTTCGCCCTATTCCTAACAAACAGCACAGACTAGACAAAGAAATTACTCCGTATGTCTACAAGCTGACTGCATGTCCACATGAAATAACGCAGCCGATTTTACTATCGACTCATTGCCAGCCATCTGCATTCCCACAGCACAAAGCGAGCGAAATGTCAGTCTTGCATGCATATTGTGCTATGGACTCCAACAGGCACACACGTATTTGTGCCAGGTGGGGCCATGGCACTCTTATTGTCAGCAGGTTCACTGTTTGCAGGTGTAAACGCAAAGAATTTTGAGCCTGTGCCTAAAACTCAAAACCGAACAGGACTTTGCGCAAGAAGACCCGTGGGCATGATTCAGCCCATTGTTATTTATCGCCTTCAAACTGGCAACTCGAGAAAAATAAAGAATAAATGAACGCATAATGTGAAGTCTATCTTATCTACGAAATTACTGCGAGTGTACATATTTCATTAAAATCTTAAGGTTTGTTTAAAAATTTGTTGATATGATTAATAGCTATTCAACTAGCAAATATGTTACACAATTTGTCATTAGTACACAGCGACACAACACAAATAAATACATAAATAAATAAACGTGAACTCAACTCAATTACTGACACCCTGCCACAACTAAATTTAACATAAGATAACACTATTGACACATTATGAAACCAAATGTCTTATTGTAAAAGACGGACAGTGCCATTGGCATCATGTGAAGAAGGAAAGGCCTGTACATTGTACAAAGGCCGACATTAAATGGTTAAGAAACAATGCACACACATCACAGCTGCACTATGTAACATAACGTGCATTGACAAAACCTTTGAACACTGACATTCATCTAATTTATATAAAAAAATTAGTTGTCACATCACAGAAAACACATTCCCTGTCAATTTTAAGAGCCAACCAGTTATTGCTGTTTAAGGAAATGACTATTCGTATTCCTGTTTAGGGAAATGATTTATTGTTACAATCGTAGCAAACACAGACGCACTGTGTGGACAAAAGCACAATCTCGTTGACGTCACAGCAGGTGACAAGTACGCCCAAAAATACCAGCAGGCTTTAAAGTCCCACAGAAATTGAATGTGACAGCTGTCAGGTCAGACTTCATGTAACAAGAGCTTCATGATTAGTACTAAAAGAAAAACCGTACAATGGAGACCATAAAGCCGTATCTAGATGAAAAGTGTCCGAATTTTTTGAAACGTAATAAAAATGTTAGTGAAGTTTCAGAGAGGCAAACATAAAGCCTATGTGTACACACACACACACACACACACCCTATATATATATATGACCTACTAAATGAGAGAGAACAGCGCTATAGCATGCCTTACTAGCCACTGTTTACTAGGAAATGACGTGTCCCTGGTATGTTACTGGCGTACGCAATAAGGCTTCGCTTATAAGGCGATCCATATATTTCTGTACGGTTATTTCCGAAGTAAAAATCGTCGTCTTATTCGGGCCTATACGCTACTCACACATACCCTGAATCAAAAAATTTGTATTGTGTGTTGATAAAGCATACGACAATGTCTGTGTGCATAAGTTGTAACGAATACCCTGTTTAAACAAAAACGATATTTTACTACACCAGTGCTATAGCGGTATGTGCAGTGTCATTAACTCCGCAACAATGTGTTTGCATTTGCAATAATGAACGTGTATGTATCGTGAAATGGCAGGACATTGTACCTAATAGGGTATGCAAAATCACAAATCATGAATTGGAGTATACGTCTCCCCTCTTCTTTAACAAATCATAAGGAGGCCTTGAACGGCCTCTGTTTGCACCTCAGCACTACCTCATTCATGGCTTGGCTGATATAGCATGGAGACAGCAAAAGAAGACAAATGCAGACCTCTGCATCTGTATCTAAGAAAGTAGGCAGTGTGGAATGAAAGGAATTGATTATAACAAACTTCATGGCACACAGCCTTCTTGAATTGTTGGTAGTTATAAAAATATTCGAGAAATTCACTGTTTCATGTAACCCAATTTTTTTTAACCTTATTCACAGAAGCTTGCCATCGGATCATGTTCTTAGCCAGCTCATCCAGAGTACATCCTCACTCGAGATTTGACTTTGTCATAGCAGTGTTGCTGAAGATTCAGCAATCCAAGGCACGGCTTGTCCTTGAAGCTAACGACACTAAGGCCGATCGAAACATCTGTAACTTTACCAATCGACAAAACTTGACATCCCAGAAGACACCGATCTTCTTCCCCACGCATTACTTTGCGACGTATATGAATACCGCCCTTCCACTTACATCTGAATCTCCATAGCAATATCTGTCACTGAGTTTTTCTACCGTTCGTCCGAGCTTGTTGCATGTCCTTATATCTCATGGTTCAGAAATTAACGGCATTAACAAAAACAGACGAAGAGTTCAATTCGCATATACCTGATCCACAAAAATTTGAACCCTTCGCAACATTTATGGCCTGGAAATCTATAATATCCGTTTCGATGTACACAAGTATTTGCAATAGCAAGGAAGAGGAAACGCAAATCGGATCACTGTGCTGCAGAGTTGCCATCTCTGTACGCGTTACTTGTGTCACTTTTCCCTTTCAGTGTCTACATGTTTTCGAACAGTAAGCTGGCAATGTGCCGAAATTTTCGAGGCCGCCAACCCAGCACGTGGCAATTCAGAAAAATTTCCCCCAGAATATGTGCCTCTATCTCCACCTACACAGTCAGCAACCTACTGTAATATTCACTGTTCTACACCTAACCTACCGGGGCCATTTGGTGGAGGGGCGAAGCTTATGCAAGAAACCCCCCGCCTGCCTCTCACGTAGCATAATGATAAGGAAAATATACGCATGTTCGGAAATTGACGTGGTGTACATAAAAACAGACTTAAAATGTTACTCTTATATATAATAATTTATTAAATTATTATATGGATTTAATACTGCGTCTTTATCGAAAGCGGTAAGCCTCATTTCTGAAGGGACTTAATCTGTCCACGCGAGATTTGAGGTTCTCACGGTGGTGTGGTAGAGCTCTATCTATCTTATCTCATTTCGGCCATAAGAAAGCCTGTGTGGACTCCTGAAGCCAGCTTTCTCTACATCGAACTGTAGCGTTTCTCCTTAATTGGTAAACCCTGACACGTGTCGCCGTAAGGACGTATATCTTTTGTGCCACACGAACAATGGAATTTTGACCCCTGGCCTGATTCACATCATACTTAAATTGTTTTCTACATTACTATTATTTACACAAAAGTCGACGTTTTTCGTAGATAAAGGCACTGCTGATATGTCGCTTATCATGCGCAAACAACTGAAATAAATTTATCAAGTCAGATCATTGCACTGTTGTACAACGATTCAACAACCTGTCAACAGTTCTAAGACAATCCAACGGTTAACTTGACCCTGTGCTTGAGAACTGCGCCGTGACTACGTTTACGGTAGTACAGCTCCACATAATCTTAAAACTGGCATGGATGACATGAATAGTCCAAGTACGGGCTAGGCTCGGGAAGCAGAATAGGGTACATGGACATGAGGCTTGACGTATCCCACAGCCAACACGCTAAAAGATCGTAACACACTCATAACAGCGGAGTGGGTCAAGGCGCCTAGGAAATGAAGAGACAAGACTCTGTTTCTGGAGGTGCCGCGCCGGCCATTTAGTCACAAACTCTAGGACGGATCAAGGCCTTGTACTTTTTAACAACGTTGCATCCTACACAGAAGTTACGCTGTGTCATTAGACACGTTCGCAAGAAGACAGCAAAAAGCGAATATTGGCTTCTTTATGGCTGTCTATAAATCCGTCTCTGTCTCCGTTCATCTATTCGCATACAATAATTTGACTCCCACCGGATGGAACTGCGTGAAAATTAATACTGTGAATTTTGACTGAAATTTGTCAACACTTTAAAATTCTGGTTAAAATGGGACACAAGTAGCAGTCACTTTGCGGACGACTTGCGTGTCTTTACACCTACTTTGGTTACTAACCTTACCACGGGTAACTTCGTTACCAGGGTACTTGTGGCTGCCTTCGTTCCCATGACTTCTTTGTGACTAAAGTCACCACTAATTTTCTGGTTACCGAGGTAACGTATGTTCTTGCGGCTACCTTCATTAACACGGTTAAGTTTGTTTGTGAAAGTTACCAGTTTTCATTTTTGCTATTGTTGAGGATGCCAGAAGTTTTTGGCTTTGTGGACACTTCCTACCTTGTCTGGGCCCATACTGTTACCTAGGCGCAGTGGCGGACATTCTGCGGATGGAGTCCAAACGAGGGTTCCTTTGAACACGGCAGTGAAACACAGTTTTCATAAAACTTGGAGAGGGGGGTAATTTGAATGATTGCGCCACATCGTAATGTAAAGGGACAGAAAGGAAGCTGCAGTCGATATAGCGACTAGGCTACGGCCTGAAGGGTCTGAGGCTCGAATCCCAGTAAGGGTGACTGATTTTACTCTCCTCCAGAAGTCCAGACCGGCCCTGGGGCCCACCCAGCCTCCTGTTCAATGAGTACCGGGGTTCCTGTCAGGGAGTGATGTGGACGATGCGCGAATTTAACCACTGACCTCCACCTAGGGTCGAGGTTAAGAATAAGTGGTGCTATACCTCTGCTTCCCCTATATTTCTTCATGAGAGAAAAACTTGACTCGAAGCACTGCTACTTTGGCGAGCTTATTAGATTGTGTCTCTTCCGCTCCGTCGATTCACTGGGAAGGAAAGAGAACCAGGCACGATAGTGTAGTGAATTTTTAATCCACCTGCTTGAGGCTTGAGAATCGTGATTTATACAATGACAACAACATATGAGCCAGTACAAATGCTTTATTATGTAAGACCGGTTTCATCCACTTTGTCAACGTCACGTTATCAGTCAACGAAAAAAGTAACGTGTCTAAAGTGTTCGTAACAGATGCACCTATAAGCATAAGGTCCCTTCAATTTAACATATCGAAAAGCGTCACTTACAAAACATTATTTTTCTGCACAGATTGCGCTCGGCACACCTTACGAGCGGATAAGTGTTTAGCGAGCTACACTCAGGACGCACACAAAACGCATGTAGACCTCCAAGCAAAGTACCCATTGCAATCATCCAAGAGAAGTGAAAAATGAAAGAGTTAGGCATAATTTTTGTAAAGTTTTTCGGTATCAAATTTAGTGAAAACGGTTCAACGGTTCTACAGTTGACGCATGCTTACAGAAGACATACAATAGCCGCAACGTAAGGATTCGAATACTCCTAAAGAGGAAAATTTTTCACTGTGAAGCGAGCATGCAAACGTCTCAGCAGTAAAACACCGTCACTGTTAACCGTCACTCACGCCGCTTTGGAGATGGCACCCACTGCCGAGGAGGCTGCATGGGGCCCTCAGCAGGTCTGCACAAAGAAGAACATTTCCTGGCCCTGTAATCCAGCTCCTAACCTATAAATACACTGACTAAATTGTCACAGCCCATTGATCGCTATGATACTATTATTTAACGAAAGTAGCCACCTTTATGAAAAACGTAAAAAACAGCAAAAGACAAACGATAAAATTACCCTTAAGTGTCTCGGGTGTCACCATTGAAAAACCGCCAAATATGTAAATGAAAATAATATATCAAGTTAATGTATTACCTAGATCAAAGTTTGACATGCTTTTCTGTGTCTCCGAACTGACAGTTGAAGCCGGTGACAGGTTTCAGATGACAGCAAGCACTTACACACAGCAATCCAGTTCTCGCGATGTCACTATCAATTTTTCCCACAACAATAACTGAACTTCAGTTAATAATGTGAGCTCACAGAGCTCGATTTCCATTGCAACAATCGAATTATTACAACAATGTTCCCTTCGTCGCGCTGTGATTGCAGCTACGATAGCAACGCAGTTCACAGCGCACGTGCCCTAACCTCACTGCTTGCCACTGGGTGCCACTATGAGCGACTGCCAGCCATAACGACCAGCACAGTTTTTTGTTAGTTCCCTTCTTGCGCGCTAGTTGCTCTTATCTTGAACCTATGAGCTCGACCTCGAAGACACTGTCTGTAGCTTATTATAGACTCGAACGATGCTGCATCACACGTTAGGCTTTAACACCCGTACACGGTTCACAAAACTAACACTTGGGAAAATTACTGTCTTGTTTCCCACACCACGGAAATGACCTTCAAATGACGTCACTGTTACAGTCGCTGTGTTCAAATTCAGTTTGAAACAGACACAGAGAAGATACCAGTGGTTGGGGGTCTGAATAATATGACCCTGACACCGTATACAGAGCGACAGACTTGGTCTCTCAGTCTAAAAGAAGACATCATGTGAACAGAGCCCGTCTTCAAAAGCCAAGAAATTCCTCCCCGTTTATGGAACCTGAAGATTCATTATCTTCTGCGATACGACACACGAGGAAGAAAAGACAAGCAGCTACTGGACGACCTTAAGAAAAGGAGAAACTACTGAAAATTGAAAGACGAAGCACTCGATCGCATTATGTGGAGAACTCGCTTTAGAAAGGGCTATGGACTTGTGGAACGACAGCCTGCGGAATGAAAGAATGACACCGTAGTTTGGTGGATGTGTACCAGCTTTTCGCACGAGTGTTCTACCCACGTCAGCGGTGCAAACATTTTCCAAAAATCTAGAAGCCACCTCAGAATTCTAGGCGTCAGCATGGTGACAAGAAGCAAGTTTCATACTGAGGATCCACAGACACTGCGCGCCACCGTAACCCAAATAGTGGCCACGTCGATTTGGAGGCCAGGGTTAATGCAACCCGTGACCTACATCAATAGAGATGAAGACAGCAGTTTACTCCGAAACGTTGGTACCATTCGTCGAAATACAGAGTGTCATACACACACGGCATCATAGTGCTTACACTCACCACCATCAAAACCTCACGTCCGGAGGGTGCTCTAGAACACCCATGTCAAACTCAGTTTCTGCATTAGCGCTGCTCTACTTGAGGCAAAGTCGACGGGCCGCACTTCAAAATGTAAAGGTTTTCTGATCATAGCACTTTCCTAGAATGAGGAATTAAATCGTACTAAAGTTTCTGTTTTACAAGAATATATTCCGTTTTAAAATGCTAGATTACAGATTCAGGATTTGAATTTGTTATATCTTTTCATATTTATTTATGTAATAATTATATTTATTATTATTTATTTATATACAGTTGTTATACTTCTTGTTACGGCTTTTTGATAGACATAAGACATCTTTTCCGCGAAACAAGTTTTTCGATGTGAGGCTTTTGATTTTGTGAAGATGCGATTTTTAATATGGAGGATAAGTTTTCGGCTGTCAGTCTCGATTTTAGAGCCGACATATTTGCCTTCATAAGTAAAAACAGCTGCTCACAGAGATACGCAGAACCAAGAATCGCTAATGTTCTCGCAGCAAACTGACGCATTTCTGAATAGTGGCTTGGCAACTGATAATAAAATTGCGGGATTACAGCTTCATTGTATTTGATTTTCAACACAGAATCACACTGAATTTCAGTAACTTCCATTTGCCTCCTGAAGAACAAAGGAGAATGGAGCAGTGAACAAAGAGAAATCGTCCTCGCATGATTTTAAATGTTCGAACCTGTTTTGACAATCAGAAAGTAAGTCTTTTATGTTGGAGATATATCGACTGAACTCAGAATTCCTCTCTGACGTTTGATAATCCTGGCACGTAAGAAAATGCGTCAAGTTGCCACTATACAGTTTTCCTTCCCAAAGCCTGAGCTTTGTTTTAAAAGCCTTAATGGCATCGTACAATGATGTAACAACCTGTTGTTTCCCTTGAAGTTTTAAATTTAAGTCATTTAAAGCCCCGTAACATCTACCATAAATGTCAAATCCTGATGCCAGTTATTGTCATTAAGTTTCTCTGGTGAATTATATTTCGTTTCTGAGAACACCCTAATCTCCTTACGTAGAAGCCACAAACGCTTCAAAACGTAATAAAAAAAAGCCAGTGAACTTTTGCGTATTATGGTAAACCCTCAAATTCATTCCCCATTTCAGTGAGCAAAGAAGAAAATTGCTGTTGATTCAATCCCCGTGAAAGAACGAATCTGACTGTTTTATTTACAATTTCATAACGTGCTCCATTTTTATGGTTTTTTAACAAAGCACTTTCTGGTGAATAATGCATTGAAAGTGATGAAACTTGCGATCAGCTTAGCGACAAAACCGCTAATTTTCCCCGTCAAGGACGGAGCTCCATCCGTTGCCATACACACCAATTTTGATAATGAAGGATCATACTCTCCGAACAGACGACACACTTCTTTGAAAATATCCCCACCAGTTGTTGTATGATGAAGATAAATAATGTCCAGCAACTCCTCAGTTATATTTAAGTCCCTGTCACAGGCACGGATGAACGCGGATAACTGAGCCAAACCACTAACATCCGTACTTTCATCAACTGCAATCGAAAATGCAACAAAACTTTTAATTTTTGTAAGCAGTTGTTCACTTAAATTAGCCGCCGTTTCATCGACTTTCTCGGCAACAGAGTTCCGCTACAAAGGAACGTTTTTGAAAGCATGAACTTTATTGGGACACAATTTCGGCGGTGTAGACAAGGCACTGCCTTACAAATTCCCTTTCACTAAAGCATTTAGAATTTTTTTGCCAACAGTCATAGGCGTAACTTCGGGGGGAGGGGGCAAGGAAGCGGCAAATGCCCCCCAATATTTTTTCAACCTAGAAATAGTTTTTGCGTTACTGAATTGGATAATGGCAAATAAAAAATAGGCAGAAAAAATAAAACGAAAAACTTGCGTTTCATGGGACCAGTTTCCCCCTCTTTCAAATTTGACTCCTTTGTAAAATAAAGTTCCTAATGCCCATGGTACATTTGCCCCCGCCCCCCCCCCCAGTGTTATTAACCAAGTTACGCTTATGCCAACAGTTGTGCAATCACATAGCTAGCTTTTACAGCGGCTTCATTGTCTTTTTGCACACGCTTTGTTGCTTATTAAGTGCAGACTTAAAGTCCCCTAATTTATCTTCCCGTCATTGCTCTTTGTACTGATCACATTTACAGCGATGGGTTTCGTAATGGCGTTTTATATTATATTCCTTTGGAACACTGATATTCTGACCGCAGATCAAAACCGTAATTTTACCTCTAATTTCACAGCAGGAGTAAGCGAGTTCCCACTTTTCTTGAAAAACCCGGGGCTCATTTTCATTTTTTTTTAACTGGTGCACGGTTTCGAAAGCGACATTGCCTCCTTTGACACGTCACTATTACAACGCTGGAAAACTATTCTAAGCACTTATTTACCACAAATCACAAAATACTAGGTAACATACACCGCAACACCTGTAACCGAACCCAAAAGGGCAGTCTACTGACTGATGGGCAAGTGGCAAGCGCTTCACTACGTAGCATCACTTCCTCCACCACATCCAACTGTAGCAGGTATAGAAACAGGGATGGCAGGCACGTAGAACATCCTTTGTTGCATTAACCCTTAAATACAATACTTTGTCCTTGGCGAACATGAGAAACAGTTAAGCCCTTCTAAGGACCAGACATACCATATTGTTATTCTCTGAACTGTAGGATAGGCATTTTATGAGACTCCATGTCTTCTACGCTGAGAGAAAAATGCCGGTACAAGCGAAACTATTTTATATCACGATTTGTATATATTTTTAGATTAAACCTAAAAGTTTGGGGGCCGCACTTTGTATGGCTGAGGTCCACGTTTTTTACATACCTGCTCTAGAACAAACTATTGAGGAAGCTCCGGAAGTAAAAGACTGATGTAACAAGGGACTTGGGGGGGGGGGGGCAGGGAAATATCTACTAAAGATCTACATAATTTCCAATCTTCACCTAACATTGCTAGGGCAACTGAAATAAAGAAACAGATGCTCCGATTATGTAGTATGCATGGGACAAATGATAAATACACAATAATTTTCGTCGGAAAACCTTAAGGGAAAAGAGCATTTGGGAGATATAGGGATAGATGGGTCTGGCCTGAGATGAAGAACAACTGAACACCAGGGTAGTAAGTTGCAGATTTGTTAGGTCTATCATACATCCCAGAGGGTGCTGGTGGTAAAGATGACAGCAAGCAAGTCTTCGGTTCTGTAATGAAGATGTATCAACTTCACAAGTCATGCAGAATTGAGAAAAGACATTTATTAACCCTTGAAACACGGAAGGTGTCTGTTTTATATAAGGACTCAGTGCGTACCGCGCTGTAAACACTCTCCACTTCGGTTATGCAAAACCAGTCTTTTAATGTTTTATAAGGCAAAAGTTGCTGTTTGTTCTGAGATCCGTACAAAACACATAAACGCAATGTGAGCACCATGTAGAGTTTTCGAATGTTAAACCTGGTGGTATGTAAAGTTACCGCTAGGCTTTAAAAGGTTAAGAATGAGGAAGTATAGATTTGGAAAGGTATATGTGGTGGCCTGTTTTTAGGTAAGATCCGATAATTTGCCTAAAGATGCTTGGGAAAAGCACGACAGACATCCTGATATCCAACAGGCCAGCCGAGATTCAAATCGCGTACCTTCCCAATATAACTCGAGTAACCGCTACATCGACCTGCCCAGTAGGATACGTTGTTAACAGGTACAAAACATGCCGCAGTTTAAGCTCTTTATGCCGCTTACTTACGTCGTTAAGTCAGTACGAGATTAGAAGATGAAAATAGTTACTGCCGTTCACACACTGATAGCGATAAAACACATTAGCCACTGTCAGACTTTAATTTTCAGGAGCTCTAAAAGAAATGTAGAGACCGCGAGCGGTGAACACGTAGCGAAAAAAAAAAGAGACAAATAACTCAATACGGAGAGACATCGGTCCGCGCTGAAACAACTTTGAGATTGTTTGGCGTCAGATAATGATGTAACGAGATGAGTAACTTCGGTGAACCTGAAAGGGGTGATGAGACGATTGTGGACTATTATAAAGAGACTGAGGAAAACTACGAAAAACTTTAACATCTGCGATCTTATAGCATATCACGCGGCGTCGTTTAGTAATTGTTTACCGACGTTTCGGGACATCGGTCCCATCTTCAAGGGTAAAAAGTCAACATCGCGGCGGAAGCCTGAAATCAAGGTCACGAAAAACTTTTGATCAGCGCAGTCAACGTCCCTGCCAAGATCCTGACATTTCTCGAGTACACGTCAGAAAGAAGACAGTAAAACTAACGCGTCTTGTCACACACTTCCGGGCGCTTGTATCTACTGTACTGAACGAAATTACCCGAGCTGTCGAACCCCGTCAATGCGTAACTGCGTACATACACACAGGCCTACACAGCACTTCACGACGCGACCCGTAAGGTCATGACCTTCACACAGTTCTCTTAACTGATTAACGTATCCAGCACAATTTAATATTTTCATGTAGCATTTTACACTACTCTTACATCAGTTTGTTTGTAATGATATATACATTTTTCACTTATTTTTAATACGCAATGGCCTTGTAATCTGCTTGCGCTATAATTACGATCCCTGAGGATGGATGTCAAACCGAACCTCGTCAGTTGAGCGAATTACTCGATGCCATTAAAAAGCTGAAACGAGCAAGAATAATCATACAATTAGCCTTGGCCGCGTGTAATCCTGGTTAAACAAAACGATTACTCTTTTCGCCATTACACGTCCTTTGTAGCACTATCCGACGGCCTTACGGAGCCTGGGGGAAGGGAGTCACGTAACTTACATCTGCCTATCCGTCATATTCATACCCGCGTTTGAGAGATTTCGGCGATTCGAGTACGGGCGTCTACATATATTTTTCAGAACCGTATAATTATTTGAATCGATACATCGTAACCTCAAATTGAAACCGACCATTATCTAATTTCTAAAAAACGGGTCAATGTACAAAAATGGCGCACAGAACCTTCACGTTTAACTTCATAGCCTTACGTTTAGGCCTACATAATATATATTACATTAAAATCACCCACGAAAACACCCGTTTTCAGAACACCCTCAATATATTTCGACCAGAAATCTGGTCACCTTCAGGTGGTCTCTCCCACACAAAACGAAATACATTCTCTGCACTTGACATAACTGCTTTGTCTCAGTAAAGGTAAAGCTGTTCCCATGCATGCCATGAAGACTTATGGGGGAGCAGAGGCATAGCTCCACCCATTCTTAACATCGGTACTAGATGATAGTCATTGGTCAGCTTTACTACCGGACAGAGCTAATTTTCGAAGTCATTTTCTAGAACTGAATTTAAAACCAGCAACTATCTTTCAATGCCTTACAGCTGCATGTCATACTGCAGTATGAAATGGCACTGCTGTATGATTGAATAGAGATGAATAAAACAAGGTACATATACCAAACCAGAGTGAACTTGGTGAATATGATCTGTTAAGATAAATCAATCAGGTACAGAAAACTGAACAGGAACACTCGCCACACAGAACTGGTATGGAACAGACATCAACGGCCTTCAGTTCTGGGCACAGACAACACACACCATGTACCTACGTGCAACCCATGCTTTCAGTATGAACGTATTTTACATACTTTATATACTAATACACATACGAACTGAAATGAAGCGCATAAAAACAAACATAGACAAGATGATCAAACTCATTATCTATGACATCTTAATAATAGCTGTAATAGAGTAAATTTAAAGACGGTTAAATAATAACTTACACAATTAAGACTATTTAACTACTCAAAATACACTCAAAGTTAGTTACAATGTCATAAAAGGGACTGAATATCTTGTGCCATCATAAACAAGAGCAGTTCTTACCAAGGAGTATCACGCTATGTTTAACAGTGAGCAACCAACTGGTACCACAGAATATCTGATGCAATAAATGGTGATGTCATTACAACTGGGTTCCACTGTACAGCTGCTATACTCAACATTTCATGTTGTTAAGAAATATTCCGCCTGAATATGACCAGAACTCACATTAAAACATGTCAAGGATGTTCTGAAACCTGAGGTTTAATAAACAGATATTGAAGGTCATGTTGTAATATATCTTGACAGACAAGAAATCCCATTCATGGACACTTGACACCCAGACTTTCAGAGGCACTGACTGTGACAATGATCACTATCTGGTGCTTACACAGGTTATGGACAGACTGTCAGCAAGTACACAGAAAATGGTAAGCGCTGATATAGGAAGATTCAATTTCAAGAAACTATATGACACGGAACTTAAAGAACAGTATAACGTTAAATGATCAAAGAGGTACGCAGCTTTGCACAAATACCAAGTGCCTTGACAGACAAACAGAGAACAGTTTGAGCCGCCTCACCTAATTTACAGCCTTATTGTTCTTTATCTGCATACTATTCTATTTGTTTGACAAAATCCAGAAAAGAAAGAGACAATCACGTTCAGCAGAAAATAAAACTACAAGCCACGACCTCCATCTTCCCCAGGCAAAGAGCATTGTAGATTGTTTCAACGAAATACACAACCATAATTGTGCTAGTACACATTAAACTAGACGTTAAGCATGATATAGCACTTTCTAGAGGGGAAGAGTGGCTCGATATGGTACTGAAAACATTTTATTGTAACTGTGGATTGAAGGAAAAATATCATGAGACCAAGTTACTACCTCACACCGAATTCTGTGCTGAACTGTGATACTGAAATTGATGTAATATTTGCCAAAAAAAAACCCAAAGCAAGTTAGAAAAACACTTCATATGCAATGCCTTGGACAGGAAAACGTGCATATTACAGTTCGCCGATTCATCTGACAGCTTCAAAAAATGTGTGTTAAGGTACACTGAATATATCCAGTTTCGTATTATGCTGCAGTGGGTTACTGTGGGATGTGCTTCAGAAAATGAAATAGGTGATAGATTGTCATATGTTGTTACCTACTACGAAGGTATAACGGGTGACACACTACACTGCTGTAAGTGTTATGTTAAAGCAAATAATGAGCATGCTGACATACAGCATTACAATCCAAACTTGGAATCTAAATACTTCATGTATGTAGATGTCATTAAGGTAATTATGGTTGGACAATAAATGAATATTTGGATTCCAAAGTATCTGAAACAAAAATATTGACTGGCGATATGAACATATCTCATCACTATTAAACTGGGTACATCTTACATGTCCAACTACAATATACAAAACAAGTACACACACTATGTATATACTTCCACATATAGCCTTAGCTACAGAAGCAACAGCTCTACCAGCTTCCAAATAAATCGAATTATAAACAACATTGTAAGATAAACAAAAACACATTTTACGTTACAGAAACACAAATACTGTCCTATCGCATTGAATGAAGCTTCAAAAACTGTAAAGTCATGGATAAACATAGTGGCTCATGCAGGACACTGATTTAAGCACACAAATTAGAACTTAAACCAATATCCATGACTGGAAGGATTTTTATAAAGTAGTGGTTATGACGTCTAGTACACTTCACACAAAAATGGAGAACACGCCTCCAGAAATAATATGTGCATTCAATGAGAAACAATACCATAAATTAACTGCAAATCTCAAATTTTTTACAAGCAGGACTGTGTTTTCAGAAAATCTAACAGCTGTTTACATAAACAAAACAAAATTAAATTTAATACACCGCTCAATGTATTACATCAAACAATCAAGCTCTGGGACTGAGGTTATGAAAACAGACACAAAGAAACAAAGAAGAAAGTTGTTTTTATTTTCCTTCAAAATAATCTCCC
The DNA here is from genome assembly GCA_013340265.1 of Coptotermes formosanus. Classification (NCBI taxonomy): domain Eukaryota; kingdom Metazoa; phylum Arthropoda; class Insecta; order Blattodea; family Rhinotermitidae; genus Coptotermes; species Coptotermes formosanus. The sequence goes on from BLKM01000900.1 coordinate 1,393,900, forward strand.
TTTAATACAACACACAATTTACATCTGTTTTAACAGCTGCACAGAATAGCCACTCATGTGCCCAAAGGAATTTCATTAATTCAGCAGTTACTTGACATTGCACAACCTTCTCTCAGGAGGTTTTCACATTAGGAAAGCGAAAACAAAAGTTAAAAATGTACGTACACAAATAACTGGGCAGAGAAAAACCTAATCACACTGTACTTACAGCAAATGGTGGAGTCCACTTATAGGAGTTAGACGACTACAGGACAGGCGCTGGAACCCTGACAGTAGGATGGCAATGCATATGACAGACAGCAGGGCAGACGTGCAGCTTACTGTGAAATCCACACAATGATGAAGGCCTGACAGTCCTTACATAACAAAAAGCCCAATTTTCACACAGATGAGAATAAGGAAAGCATGTTGAAAATGCTGCACAGTGTCTGGTTGACCAAAAATCCAAGGCCTTTGGTACAGTACTGCTTCACCACCACGTCTGCTGAAGATAAAAATATGTGTTTCTGCAAACTCATTGTCACTAAGGGAATCTTCTATGCCAGGTAGCTGCTAACTGAGCAATTTTATTTCATCTACTGAGATTATTTGATACAGAATGAAACAAGATGATTATCATGGTGAACTAGAAATAAAAGAAGAATATGTAATTAAGGTGTATGTCAAGATAAGACACAGGAATTTCCTTGCAAGGACTGCACACAAACATGACAAACCTCACTTAAAATTGTCCATTCCATGCATGTACTATTACAACAACATGTATTTTCTTGTGAAGTTTTCTATACATTTTATTTTAATTTTGTGTACAAGTTGGTGAAAATACATGTTGTTATGACAAACCTCAGTTGCAATGGCCAGTGCACCAATCAGGCTACAATGAAGTCTTAGAGCTCTGCCTATTCTAGGTGTGGGCAATATAATGCAGCAAGTGTTCCACTTCAAGTTCCAACCGACGGATAGGAAGGAGAATGTTTAGGCCCCACAGCTGGTCCACATATGGCCCTGAAGAATAAATTGCTCTGCTTGTAGTAAGAAATGAATACCGGCTTTCCAGGTGCCGGCATGACCGAGATTTCACATCTTCCATTCACACGCGGCACCTGTAATACTCATGGTCCCAAACAGAACTTCTGAATGTCTTACAAGGCTATGTGAATAAACACTCCACTAATTCAGGTTGAAAATCCAATATGGATAAATAAGAAAACACTCTGTTACAAAAGAACACAAGAGAACTAAGCATCTGAAATTGTAATGTTCACCCTGATAAAGTCCACTGTAACTAAGCACGAATATAATCAATACCATACCCATATGGGTAATTAAACAAGTTCTTTTACTTCCAACTCATCAGAAATATACACACAATACACAATAACGTTTCCATAAAAATGATGTTTTCTCACAATTCTTTACCGCTTCTCTCTGGACTTCATAATGTCTTTACTTGCTTCTCTTCTCCTCTTATTTATAGGATTCCTTGGGTCATAGATTTCAAACCAATCATCAGTTTTGGTACTTGCATCCTTGGCAAGTACAGGTGTATTGGATTCAAACTTCAACTTGTGGGCAAGCCTGGAAGAGAGGATTATAACAAAGATATTACTTTACACAGCAGAACAAGGAACACCACTGCCCACAGTCCCTCCTGAGAAGGTAGTTTAAGTCCTGGGCTGCTGAAGGAATTCCCTGCATGTTATGGAACTTCAAGGTTCATTGTACTGTCTACAACAGTCTGCAACTTGTCCCTATCCTAAGCCATGTAACCCCCAGTCCATTCCCTCCCATCCCATTTCTTTAAGATCCATATTAATATTATCCTCTACACCTACATCTTCCAAGTTGTCCCTTCGCTTAAGGTCTGCCAACCAAACCCCTGCAGCTATTTCTCTTTTCCATGCGTACAAAAGGCACAGCCCATCTCACAGACCTAGTAACACCTGGTGACATATACAGGTCACAAAACTCTCGTAATGCAAGTTTCTCCAGCATCCTGCCACTTCCTACTTCTTAGGTCCAAATATCCTCGTCCCCACTCTGTTCTCAGACACCCTCAGTCTTTGTTCTTCCAATGTAAAGAACAAGTCTCCCACCCACATAAAATAAACATATGAAAAATAGCACTCAAATGCACAACGGAGTGGTCTCCAATTGCATCCTGTCTAGATCGTGTAAAGGAAAAAACATCCAGCAGTTGCAAAGTTACTGGGAAAAACATACAGCATATGAACACATGACCCAGAAATATGAAAAACACATTTTGTTGAGAGGGCCAAAAATGTGAAAATCACACAGTGAGAGGTCCAGACTGTATGGAGGATGATCAAACATCCTCCAGTACATGTGAGTGCATCAAGTCCTGGCCTGCACAGGCCACATGCGAACATGCCTTGTCATGCAACATAATACCACCCTCTGTCAGCATGCCTGGGTCATTCCTGTTGATGGCGGTAGCATTTACAGTCTCAAAAGGTTCCACAACAGCACCACATGTTGCTGGTGATGTGAGGGCCCTTCAATGCTAAAGCACCAAAGAGCTATAGATTTGGGCCAGACAGAGATATGAAGGTCCTGACAATGTAGCAGCTTCAGCAGCATCACAGGGAGTTCTGAGCAGTGGAAATCTGGTGGCTCATATGGCAAAGGCATGTACACCTCAGTGCCCACGGGAACCGAGGTGTTTCACTTGAGAAATCTGATAAGGTTCGTCTTTCTGAGTACAATATGGCTCACCAGTCTTCATTGTCATCGTTTTCAGTCTTATCCTCCAGGGTGGGGGAAGACTGTTCTTCTCCTTCATCCGACTTTTCAACGGCTTTCTCTTTTGCAGATGACAGCTTCTTTTGGAATTTTGCCAACAAAGCCAAAGTAAAATCTTCTCTTGAAGAACCTGAGGACACACCAGTTCAAGAAGTGTAGTTGATCATATCAATCCAACTGCACTGAATTTCACTGTATACCCCAAATATTGCAAGACATTATCATGCTGAAGTTTCAGACTTATAATGCTTACTTTCCTTACACACTTCAAACTACATGATGAAGTTGGCAATATTAACAACTACAGTTTCTGTGCACAGCTTAATTCTGGCATGTCACTCAATATTTAGCAAACTGTAGCACCAATAAGAATATCATAACCTTTGCGATGTAAATGTTAATACTTATGGAATACAAGACATATTAATCCTCATACATGACAGAATTTCTGAGAATACACCACTCAGCATATCGAGGGATTACTGTATTAACATAAGCAAATATAAAGAATTTTATGTTACCTTTCTCAGGTATCTGACCCTTCAGCTGTTTATATTTTCTTTGCTCCTGTTTGTATGCCTCAATTGCCTCATTTTTTGGCACTTCATTATTTTGTTCAGTCGCTCTTTCTTGTTTTGCTTCCACCTTTTTCTTCATGTCACTTTGTAATTCCCGTTTCAAGTCCCGTATTTCTTTGCGAATGTCATCTCTGCCAAGAAAAATGTAACCACATCTCAATGAACAAATCCAATTAAACCGAAAACGCATAATCTTCTGAATAAATAACCCCAAATTCTGTGATTTATATACTATTAACATATATGGAGGGCTCAACAAGTGACAGCCGCGCCGATCATTCAAGCTAAAATACTACTCATCAGATGTTTATGTTAACTTCTTGGAGAATATGAACTTAACATTTTCATCCCAAGCAGCTTGGTGTTTATCTATGGGCACCAGAGAGCTACTATGAAGCAGTAAAAACATACCTTCATACGTTCTCCACCCCCAAGTCCTCCAAAAAGAAAAATCATCATTCTGATAGTCTACAGATGACATTTCATCCACGCAACAATTACGACATTAAACCATCTATAAAACTGCTCTTCATACAAAACCAATGAATAACAATGTCACATCAATCCTTCCCTAACTGATACCTAATTTTTACCTCCATGCACACATTTAAACCATTTTAATTCATAAGATTTGGGGTTATCATGGCAGTGAATATTAAAATTACATTACCCTGGGATGTGATACTGTGTACTCTTGCATGACAAGCATGGATGGGAGGTTAATATTACAATGGGTCTTAAAGAAACAGGGTGTGGACCTAATACACATGACTCATGACAGGTTCAATGCTCAGCTTTCATAAACATGACATTAAACCTTTGGGTTTTTCAGGAAGATACTTCTTAGCCTGCCGAGTAATTATCAACTGTTCAAGGAAAACACAGTATCATGAGACTACTTATTACCACACACAGCCACGGCAGACTGCACTTTCTCTCTTATAAGGCAATTACAGTTTTATCAACACTGCATATAACAGTCTAGTAGGATAATCAATAGTGTAATGGATAGCAGCTTGTAAATTTGTTATTTTATAAATAAACAGGAGACAAGGTCTTTACTCAAGCATATATTAAACACTTTTGCACACAAAATTCAAAAACATGTTATAATATTTCACTATGCACACTAATTATTAAGGAGCCAGGACAGTGTAGTTGATATAGCAACTAATTAGAGGCTGGATGACCCAGGGTTTGAATCCTGGCAGAAGCAAGAGATTATTCACTTCTTCAAAACGATGTGACCAGCTATGGGGTTCCAGCCTCATATTCAGTGGGCACCATGGTTCTTTCCTGGGTGTAATGCAGTTAGGATGTGAAGCTGATTGCTTGCCACCACCTAGTGTCAAGGTTAAGAATGAGTGGGGCTATACATCTGCTCCCCACATAAGCCTTCGTGGTGTTGACAAGGACCTTTACCTTTTCTTTCACACGGAGTACTAACCCCACAACCCAGATATTAACAGAAACTAGAATAATATAAAAATATAGTTACGCTTTTCTTCTCATCTCACTGTTGCTTTCATCTCCACCTGACTCCCCTTCATTTTTATCTCCCTTTGGTCTCTTGGAAAGAGACAGCTGTAAACCTGCACCTCTATCACTTCTTAGTTTCTTCTTTACTTTACTAGCCTCATCACTGTAAAACAGGGAACTGAATTTAGATTACATAAACTTAGATAACAGTAAGATCAAAATGCAATGAAAACTCAAATAAAATTATGAATACTGGAACATACGTAACATTGTATGAACACATACTACGATATAAAGTTCATATGTAACATTGTTTAAGCTGATGGCATAAGATGAAAATAAACAAACTATCAATGCACACTCATTTCTCACCAGCTTTCCTTATTTTGCAAGGAAATATGTCATTAAGTCTGTATGTATGTCCATTAAAATAACATTTTAATTGAAGGACAGACTTTCATGATATCTGGTATGATCATGCCATAAAGGACAAATCTTCATGCTCCATCCAAGGCAGTGAATGTCACAGAGCAACTACCAAAACCTGACGTATGGAGTTTGTTAGTTAACTAAGCCTACCTCTCTCTAACAGAGAAATTATTTCCTGTACAAACAGCTTCATCTCCACTAAGCGCAGGGTCACTATCACTTGAATCTAATGTCCGTTTATGACTTTCCTCAGTCTTCTCTGCTGTTTCAACAGCTGGCACTGCGCTCAGGTGAGGATCGTTCAGAATGTCATGTGTTGATTTGCTGCGCCCAGAGTATTTCCTGTTTGCTTCACTGCTTTCCTCCTCATCTTCCTCTGCTTCTTCACCAAAAGATAATAACTTGAAATTTCTATGAGGAAAAAATGTATATATTTGTGTTCTGCTACTTTATCAGAAATGGCATAATAAAATATAACATATCACCAAACTATAGTCTTGCTTCTCTGTTTACTTAATAATATAAAATATAAAGGTTAAATACCACATTTACCCAGGTATAAAACGTGGATTTGTTCCTACTTCAGTTGTCTAAAAACGGTAGGTTATAACTGCAAACAGAGCAATACACTTCACTGGGACAAACACTTACAACTTCACTGACACAAAATATTCAATCTGTTTAGGTTTGGCTGCATTGCTATTCAAAACACAAACACATGGTCGTTTATGGTCAATTTATTTCCCCAACTAAACGCACAAAATGTTCATGTATATTACATATATCGCTCAGACATGTTTCGGCTTTCAGAACACCAATGCTAACTACTGACCGTGGATCACAAACAAGTGGCTTGTCTTCTGGCAATTGGTTTTAAATTTGGCATCATGTGCTCACTGAACATGGTGTTCCGAATGCGGAAACATGTCAGAGTGATATGTGTCATATACATAAACACTGTGTGCATCTAGTGGGGGCAATAAATTGACTATAATTCATCACAACAATGCATGGAATACACAGCCTTAAAAAATGTGTTGGCTTATCTATTACTCACAATTTCATAGTGCCAGAGGGAAAAAAATCTAACTCACTATACAAAAAAATTAAGTTTTTCCTCACAAATTCAATATCTGAACAATATTTTGGTCACTTTAATAATGAAAAGACAGTAAATCATTGTCCAATTCAGCTGGTACCAGCCATTCCAGACAGCAACTTGAGCCACATAATTTAACAGTTCACAAAACCACACATTTCTGTGTAAATTAAAAGTACCACTATCCAGAGAAAGAAAGGTACAGCACTATATTCTCTTTTTGGTGTTGTTTATTATCAAATACTTTCATCTGAGCAGTACACAAAATGTGACTTACGGAGCCATTTCACAACAAAAAAGTGCGCTGTTTATGTTCCTTCTTGAACCAACATACACAAGCCAAGAATTACATATCTGTGTTAAATATCAGCAGCAGACATCCTGTTAATTCCACCAAGGTGGCACCGAAGCAACAATGGCTGGCAACATATCCTCCTGATTCTCCACTCACAATAATAACTTCTAAATAAAGAACTTTTGTGCAACAGAACTCACAAATTTCAGACCCCAGAACTGTCACACAAAAATTAATTGTATTTTTTACTGTTACTTTATTGGGCTGTTTTAAATTACAAGGTCATAAGATACATGAACAGAGATGACTGTAACAGGAATATAGTATGGCCTTTCAACAAATATTCATCTGTTCTCTGGAGAAACTGAATAGTCATGAAAATCCTTGGACAGAATGGCCACCCCCCTGCTAAGTACCTCCAGAAGATCAGATGCATTGCCGCTATGCTAACCCACTTGTGCTGCTATGCAAATATTTCATTGGCATTACTCTGCACATCAAGAGCCAGGACAGCGTAGTCAGTATAGTGACTCACTACAGGCTGGATGGTCCAGGGATTGAATCCCAGAAGAGGCGAGATTTCCCGCACCTGCCCAGACCAGCCCCGGGGCCCACCCAGCCTCCTGTACAATGGGTACTAGGTCTTTCCCAGGGATACGGTGGCTGGGGCATGGAGCTAGCCACCTCACCCCCTTCTCATGCCAAGCCTAACAAAAGGGTACAGCTATACCTCTACTCCCCCTTGGGCCTTAACGGCCTGTATAGGGTCCTCCTTACCGTATTATTACCATCCTAGCTCTTTGTCGGTGGAACAAGTTTGTAACTTGGGGAATATATGTGGTGCTGTGCTGTGAAGGTGGGGAAGGCCAGTCATGTTTGTAGTTGTAATATATAAAAACAATGTGTCCCAGTTTAACTGTACTTCTATGTATATTTCACCTCTCTTTTTTACAACAAAGTTCACACAGTAATATAAGCTTTCAAAAACAAAATGCCTTTCTTTACAATGTCTGTGGCCTCTGAATATGAATGCCTCAGTCTCCACTTATGCCCTTTGAACATTCACTATTTTTCCATATGACAGTCTTTGACCTGCCTGCTCGCAATCCCAACTCGAACTCCCCACACTGCAAACACAGCTTGCCACTACTCGCAACTCCATGCCTAACATTCCTCCAAGCATCACTCCCCTCTCTTGCGCCTCTACCAACTTAATGGCTACATTACCTTACATTGTACATCAATTAATAAAAACTTTCTCCAATTGTATCAACAGTACAGAAACCTCCCTGTATGCAGGGTTACCAGAAATTTAAAAGAACCTTACTTGACTCCAACTTTCTTCTCCTTTTTGCTTTTTCCCACTTTGTCTTCCCGCGTTTCAAGCCGTATCCTTGGTACAATATCAGGAAAAGGATTATACAGAATTTCTGTTTTTATTATCTTCTGTGGATACAGTGGTCTTTCATCCTGTAAAATGAAATGACAGACATCAAAGTGCGAGGTACGTTTTACCCAATAAAGCCACTGAAAATCTGCATCAACTAGCCCCAGTGAATTCTAACCTTATCAACAAGCGCATCCTCCAATTTCAACATGTTGAAAACAGTCTCACCAGTGACCTTCCCAAAGATGGTATGCTTATTCTGCAACTCTGGAGTTGGACCCAATGTGAAGAAAAACTGTGATGCATTGTCATTCTGCCCTGCATTTGCCATGGCCAGGAGGCCTCGTCTATTAAAACGTAAGCGGGAATGGAACTCGTCCTAAAATAAGTATGAATACCGTTTGCTGTAACATAAACTTTAAATCACATATACCACAATTTTTATCCAGTTTAAGCAACTCAACACAAATAATTTCCTCCACCAACAGCCACTATACATATGATGGGTCTGTTGTTGAGGGTCTGTTTATTTTAAGTCTTTTACTGGTATGCTAACTTCTTTAGTGTACATCCAGCCAAATGCCAGGTCAGAGGTCATGCACCAAGGGCTTTGGTCTGCCCTGTGCTATATGCCTTCATGGTCTATACAGGGAGAACTTTACCTTCTACTTACTTATGCCTACTCTCACACAAGAATGGTCGCACCACAGAGGGATGGTCATAATTAGCATTCTACAACAGGGAACAGAGCAACACAAGAAGGGCACTATTTTAAATTTAACATAAAGCTCAACCACAGCCACATACTAGGTGACTGGGCCTACCCAGGCCTCAAGGAAGGTGAAAAATGGTATTGAAAATTTATGGAATGATGACTGGCAGGAGAAAACAGAGGTTACAAGAGAAATCTGTATTTGCGCCTCTCTATCCCATATCCAACATTCACAATTGGTATTATATGGGCAGACATTGGTACTAGTTTGTAACTAATGCTGCTTCACTAAAACCTTGAATGGAAGTCCATAGATAGATTCTCCTCCTGTGCCAGTGCCAGTTGGGTCTCCACCCTGAATGATGAAACCTTTCACAACTCTGTGGAATATTGTGTCATTGTAGTACCCCTCCAAGCATAACTGCACAAAATTTCGGCATGCTTTAGGCGTTTCCTTTGACCACAATTCTAAGTCGATATCACCAACTGTAGTTTTCAGCAACACCTGTAAACAATAAATCAATTTGTTTCCTTGTTCATTTATTATGCTCTCTTAATGTAGAGTATCAGCCACATAGGATTGACTTCGTTCAATGGCGGTGGATTTTTCTCATCTGTATATAACAGCATCATACATCACAGGTTGAATTTAAAGTTGATTGTGACAAGAAATGGTCGTCTCCTAATTTAAGGCATACCTCTGAATTTACAGGGGAAAACTGAAAAAACCGGAATACTGGAGCTTCAGAGTCTAGCACTAAACCCAACATTTCCAAAATATGAAGCAGGATGGCCAACTACCGAACAATAATATTCGTACAATGAATCAGCAATGCGTGTGTGTGTGTGTGTGTGTGTGTTACCGTTCCCGGAGGAAAGGAATGCAAGCGATATTGTACGCAGTGAGATGAACATCCCGTGAGTACTGTAGCACGAGGGTGAAAGCATGTCCTAATTCTTAATTTTACCCACATAACCTAGAACAACTACACCACAGATGTACAACGCATACATACCTTCCCATTAGTTGGGGGTTCCTGTATGTATATATTACTCATTGCTTTTATTTAAATTAGTAACAACTAGTGCACATATTCCCAACTCGCTAATAACTTATACCCCACACCAAACAATTCACTTCACCTATACCAACACACACATGCCCTCATCACGGTACGCACCACATTCTGTATCACGGATAAGAACTACTCTTGAGCTTAATTAGCTCCAATCCGTGATGGGTCAAAAGACAAACCATTCTCATGTAACTTACGTACACCTTTATGTCACAACACTATGTAAACAATAATACTACGTAAGAGGTAAAATTGGTCCCGCTGACGCCATGAAGTCGTATTGGGGGAGTACAGGTATAGCTCCATTCATTCTTAACTTCAGCACTGTATGGAGGTAAAGACGGGTTTAGACAGTTCACTTTGGATGATCACTTTGGATGAATTACTAAAAGTGAACGGCGTAAGCAGTCTGTTCATCAAAAGTGATCATCCAAGATTTGGATGAATCAACCTGGCTGAATCATCGAAAGTGACCAATGTAAACGTGTCACTGCATTTTTTATGTTTTCCATACCATGCTTGAGTGTCACTGCATGTTACTCCGCAGTGAACAACGGGTGCTTCTACTATTTGGATGCTTCTTCTGTTGAGTCTGAAATACCGACTATGGTTTGCAAATGGAAAGACTTTCTTCTGTTGCTCTTTTTTTTTTAATTTTTCTACATTAATTGATTAAATAATCGCAAACAAAAACGATACTTAAAGGCATGAGTTCAGTTGCTGCCATTTTGAAGTGTACTGTCCTATTCAGTCTTGATGAACAATGTGAACAGATTTTGGTTCATCCATTGAATTCACTTTGGATGATTCATCCATGATGATCATCCCGGATGACCAATGCAAACCCGCCTTAAGCAGTCAGCTTCACGCCCCGGCCGCTTTAGCGTCGTAAAAACCCCGGTACCCATTAAACAGGAGGCTGGGTAGGCCCCAAAGCCTATGTCCACGTTTTGGAGGAAAAAAATCCTTCGCCCTGCCAGGATTCGAACCCCAATCGTCCAGACCGTAGCCTAGGCATTTTACAGACTACGCAATCCCGGCTCTAAAATGCTATCTTCTTTTCAATATATGTGTGTGAAACATTTTAAATATGCACGTGAGAATTAATTCTACAACAAACATTTTACTATTCCTGAATTTTCCCGCAAACTATTTGTACTAACGAGATACGTCAATGTGCAAAGGGAAATATGCGTACGAACTCTTGGTTACCCTGAATGTGTGAGTGTGCAAAGATTCACCGAGAAAGCAGGGGGGGGAAGTGTAGGTCGAACGTAACGTGTGACACCGACAAATACGGAAACGCGCGTTTGTGCTCGTGAATTCTTTTCGGTATTATGGCAGACAGAGATGAACTGTTATCTCAGTTTACAGATGTGACGGGGATAGATGCAGAGAGAGCGAAATTCTACCTTGAATCAGCAGCATGGCAGTTGGAGGTGAGGCAGTGCATAATGCAAGTCGTAAATGACAAGTATAATGTAATGCAGTGAAACCTGCCTATAACGGAAGAGCAAGAGACCTAATTTTTTCGTTGTGTGCAGGTTCCGTTTCATACAGGTACTTGATATTAAATTAAAGCCCTTTTAGAGTCACGTACCGTATGTATTTTACCTTGTGTAAAAGGTTTACAGTGCCATTCCCAGTGACGTAATACAGTTTTCTGTGCGAAGACTGAGAAGCTTAACTTACAGTAAACATTCTAGGTTTGCAAACTTTATTAAGTAGTACGGAATTATTTTGGATTTGTGAAAATTTCGAAAGCCTGACCTTTACAGAGCTTTAGTTGGTAGTGCACCAAGAAAATTAAGCCCATTTTGTCCCCATTTGTAGTGTCTGCTGTTCGCTGCAGCCAGGTACCTGCATATTTCTTTGCTGCTGCTGCTGGTACCCCTGATCACATAGGAGTCCACATTTCAGCTACAGCCAGTCATATCTTGAGTTACTTATATTTATTAAAGAATCAAACTGCAAAATTTCATGTCACTTCTTTGCATCATGAACATAAGAACCTAACCATATTCAAATTACAGTGCTGAATGGAACAAACTCTGACATGTATTATGCCTTGGTGTCATTACTAAGTTCTTGACATTTGAATATACAGTTAACCATTCTTATGGATATTCACACATTACATTTAAGTTAGTACCAAACTTTCTGTTCTCATGTTTAGCGTACATATTTTTTAACTGGCTGGACTCATTTCTGTTCAGTATTTTGCAAAGGATCAATAATACAGAGTTTACAACTTACAGCCAGGGAGGCTCCCAGGCTTGTGAAGTCATACTAGCAAAGTTTACCTTCAGAAATTCTCCTCTCCTATTTATGTTTGTAGGTGGCATTAGCTAGCTTTTATGAAAATGATGCTGAAGATAATTCAGTTGAGGATGAAGAGGCAGATTCACAACGTGTTGAGGAACTTCCAGTACAACCACTTGCACCTCATGAAAAAGCACAACCAAAACCCAAGTCTGGAGGCATGTTCTCTGCAAGGTATATTACAATCAGTAATTGGTAATTAGTGCAGTCACTAAAGTGACTGGCTGTGGACTGAGTAACCAAGGTCGAGTTCCTGGTAAGAGCAAACATTTTTATATGCCTCCCATCCAGTCGGTCTGTGGCATAAGGTGGGTAGAACATGAAGCTAACTGCACTCCTCCAATTCCCAGTTTAGTGTGTGGAACTTTTGGCCCCATGCTGCCACACAACTGAAGGGCATGGTGTTGAAGCAAGGGATGATGATGTCTGTACTGGCTGCTGACCCAGACAAGTGTCTGCCGCTGTGTCTACAGAATCAAATGCACAGCTGTGCCACCAACACTGCCACAGCAGTGCCATTTATAGTTTTGGTGGTTACATGCCTCACACATTTACAGTTACAGTGCTAAGACTGTTTCCTACTATACTTACACGTGAAATATGCATACACTGAATTAGAGACCAAGATTTATTTTTTCATTTTATGATGGATGAGTATCAAGTTGTTAAGCCAGAATACCACTGCACAGAACTGTGTTGTCTGTGTGTAATACTTTGATCTGGTAATTTACACCAGGTTTGGTACAGTGGCTGGTCTGAATAGAAATGATGGTAGCTCTGATGAGGAAGAAGGCCAAGCATTCTATGCGGGAGGTTCAGAACACAGTGGACAACAAGTCCTTGGTCCAGGGAAAAAGAAGAAGGACATAGTAGCTGAGATGTTCAGATCAGTGCAAGAGTAAGTTGTTTGTGATAGAAGCAGAAATTTTTGGATGTTTTGGATACTCTTCAAGTACACAAAAAATTGATCATGCTGCGTGTTCAGCACGAAGAAAAAATTAACACTTAGTCCACTATCTTTGTTTGTAATAATCTCTTGGGTATGACACCATTTCACAGTGGTAAAAGTCACCACTGTTTCAGACAAACTTGCTATTCACTCTGTCAGTGCAAAGTAAGACTGAAGAAGGAGGTAATGAGTTCTTCCAAAACATCTATAAATTCTATTTTCACACACTCTGATACTCAGAAGACTCTCCAATGAATATGGACCACTCCAAATGCATGTAGTTTCATATTTTTATTTTACTTTTTGAATTACTGTACTGAACTGACACCAAGACTGCCTTGACGTAAAAATAACTAACAGAATTTGGACAGTTTAAAGTACGACAGTTTTACGTTTAATAATTTTCTTCCTTGATAACTTCTAATGCTTTTAGGTAATAATGCTAACGACTGAAAAATCTGAATATGGAAAAAGTAACTGAAATGGTGAGAAATGATCAGTGATTGGTTGTGGAAGACAGCAGAACTGAGTAGAATAGAGAAGTTGACTCTCACCAAAGATATGAGCATCCATAAATTGTGTGTCAAAATGGCAGCAGAGTAGCTGTGTGGTAAAACAGTTTGCTCAGGCTATAACTCCATTGTTTTGTTGCTTTCCATTTGGAGAAAAAATTGGTTAAATTATTTGTCAGACCTTGTACAAAATAGGGTTTGGAGCCACTAAACACTAAACAGTATGGTGTTTTAGTTTTTTCTTTTCTAAGACTGTGTTACAGATTAATGCCTTATGGAAGTAAGGGATTTTGTCTCAATTAATAAGACAAATCCTTTATCCAGACAGGGTGCTGAGGTGGTGGATCCTCGAAATCCCCGTGCAGCTAAATACAACAGTTTCAGTGGTACTGGGTATCGATTGGGTCAGTCTAGTAACGATAGTGAAGGTATGTATAATTTCAAGTGCAACCTCATTATAACAAGAATTTATAAAAATCATGGTATCTGTTAGGTACTCATAATATCCAAAAATGGTTGAATACTAGTCTTCAAGTCACAGTGCAATTCTGAGGTTTAAAGAATTAATATGGTATTGCATTATCTCACTGTAATACACTATAGTCCCAGTCAACATTCGGCGCTGAAAGGAGACAATTTGTTAGCCTCATGCTCCGGCCACTTTACTACATGAGAAAGAGTCCACTAGGAGTGTTAGTTGAAGACATCAGCTACAGTGGAAAAATATGAATATTTCCGTGTGTAGTTACCCTGTATTCACAGTAAATAACAGTCCACTGTTAAGATCACATATGTACAGAAAAAATGTGACGTCACCATAATTGTAATTTCATTGTTTTAAAAAACAGAACTTCTGGAACCATGAGAATAGTATTTAATCCAGTGAGATGGGGACATGATTTACTAAGTTGTGAGTGCAAAACATCCTTATTTCATCATCACGTCCCAGTTTTGATATTTAAAACTGTCATGAAGTATGTAATTACAGCTGTAAATGTGGTATTTGAGTGTTCATCTGGTGCTAAGAATTTTCACTATTTTGTTTAATTTTTTAGTAATTGGACCTACTTCCAGTTCAAGACGAGATTCTCACACAGAAGTGACCCTAAAGCTTTGGAAGGAAGGTTTTAGTATCAATGATGGGGCAGTGAGGGAATATGCAGATCCAGCAAATACAGAGTTCTTAGAGTCTGTTCGCAGAGGGTGAGTATAATTCATTATAAGACTGTAATGAATACGTAACCACAGGAAAGAATGAGCAGTTTTACTCCCTGACAGCAAGAAGAAAGCCTCCCCAGTTATCGCAACAAGCAGCATAAATGGCCCTTTTCATGTGCATATATCCATGAGTTATTCATTCCTTGCCACCTGCACTACTGTTTGTCTCTACAAACCTGTTACATTTCAAGTCCCAAGTTCATTTGTGTACCTCACACCCAACTACTCATCAGTGTCCCTGAATTTTCCTGCCTGCTACACCTCGTTCTCCATTCATTCCCACTGGCTTGCCACATAATCATCCGTAGTTATATAATATACCTGTATCTTCTGGCATGGTTACTGTTTATGGACTGCTTGACCCTAAAGATAGAGGCACTGTGCTCCTCCAAGATGTCTGTAACTGTTTACCAGTCAACTGAACATAACATCCCAGAAGACTTGAATTGTCATGAATGGCTATACCATGGGTCCACCAATTTTCCGTAAATCTTGGAGCCACCTCCAAATTCTAGTTGCCAGGAGGGTGACATGAAATGAGTTCCACACAGAGGTCCCACAGTGCTGCAGTGACTGTGAACCTCACTGTTATATGGTACTCCCCACCTGCTGCACATGGACTGATACAAATTTTTGTGTGCGAGAAAACTGCCATGACTGTGCTGAAAATATTAGGTGCCACCACACAAAATGCAATTACCCGGGTGACCATATGCCTTGGATTTCTACACCCTCGGCCAATACTTACAATAACACAATTTGCTTGGCAAAGGACAGGAAAAATACAGCATGATAGCTACATCTATGACAGTGGAAAGTGTCACTGAAGAGTGGAATAGGTATATCGTAAACTTTACGTGGACAGTTTCTTCTCCTCTTGAGACTTATTTAATGACCTGCACACTAAGATCTTACGTTAAAACATTGTGAGATATACATGCTAGGATGACAGCAGTGACTAAGAACATAAGCAAGACATGTACAGCTTTACAAATAGTTGACTTCTAAGATGATTAAGGGAAAGCTCAAAAACCCATCATTTTTCAAGACTACAATCAATACATGGACTATGTGGGAATTACCATCATCACCCCTCACTCCATCCATTGGATCTAAATATATTGAATAGTTACATCATTCTATGACTTTGTGGTAGCAAAACCGACCACCAGAAATTTCATCTGACTGGTACAGTTGGTTGGAAATGAGTCAACCTGAAGCAGATGATCAAACCCACTGGTCAGTCAGATGCCCCACCCCGAAGCTTAACTCACTGACCAACTGCAGAGTTGAACTTGCACTGTTGTATATACTTGGTGAACAAGAAATGTTGCAAAATGATGTGTACAAAGTGAAAAGTGCTGTATGTTTAGATACACTGTATGTCCAGAATGTGTTGCTTTAAGAAATCTATGAACCTGTTTGGACACAGCAGATTCTATAGTAGTAAGTAATTATGCTGTAGAATTTGGAGGTTTATTTTCTCTGAGTTACTTTGAACAAGAACGTGTTACATATTTCCTGCATTAATATCATGGCTACTTAACATCCTCCAGTTAAATTTTGGCTGACAGTGCTCTGTTACCCGTATGACAGAGTTTAATTACATTTTCTGGACACAATACAGTCCACCTTCTGTGACA
The DNA here is from genome assembly GCA_013340265.1 of Coptotermes formosanus. Classification (NCBI taxonomy): domain Eukaryota; kingdom Metazoa; phylum Arthropoda; class Insecta; order Blattodea; family Rhinotermitidae; genus Coptotermes; species Coptotermes formosanus. Next base: position 1,410,362 of record BLKM01000900.1, read on the forward strand.
AAATAAACCAACCAAAACCTTTTAAAATTTCAGTTAAGTCATATAAGCAGGGTTTTGCTGGCATAATTAATTGATATATTTGTTGTGGCAGGGAAGTTCCAGCGGAACTGGTGAGAGAAGCAAGAGGCAGTGAAGTGCATCTCAACATGGAAGATCATAGGCATGAAGAGCATGTTTCTCTTAAACCTAAAGTAAAGGCATTCTCAGGGAAAGGACATGTGCTCGGAAGGTATGACATTAGTTAACTGTTATGCTGCAGCACAGGTGTTTGGTGGCCTCTGATGTTCACTTGTACACCACAACCTGAGAAATCCCTGCTCCTGAAACTGACACCCAGTATAAGACAACCCTACATAAAAGATGACTCCCCTTCCACAGCCTTTAGTTTTCAAAAAAATACCAATACAGAGCATATTCAATTTTGTGCACAATTATAAGGTGACCCCCAGTTTTTTAGATTATGAAACAAAAACAAATTGCAGTCTTATTTGCTGCTAAATATGGCATTTTATGAAAGGATTCTTAACCATCTTCACTCAGATATTCTGTATGTGTTACAGATACCATGATTCAAGCAGCATGTTATGAAAATGGATGATAGATCCAAATACATATTTATACAATATGCTCTGGCCAGATGTGTGAAATAGTTCATATAGTTGCCAAAAAACTGCAGAAACTCTAATGATGTATTTATAAATGCACTGCATAAGTATTCACTCCATTGAAATTGAGTGTACTCAATCACTGCAGCAAAGGGGTTAGTTACCCAGGGAGATTGAAACAACTAACCCATAGACTACAAACGATTGTTGAAGTATGGCCTGTTTGACTTAAATGCCTCCAGGTAGGTGTTCAGCCATCCCCAACTTTTGTTCACCTCAAAAAGGTGAAAGCTGGACTCCATATTTAAGATGGGAAGCAGTAGTGTAGGTAATGTAGGATTTCCATTTTGCCTTCATTGATATTGATGAAAATACGGACAGTAGTTGGCAAAGGGGACCATGCAGTCTAATCCATGGTGGGATGACCCGATACAACTTGCACAGGTGTGAAAAAAGGGGCAGCAATGGATCTGGCTGTTCCATATCCAAGATCTGCACCTCACCCTGAAATCAACAGATTCCCTTATCATGGTATAATCTTGAGTGTTTGGTAGATCACATTTGAACAGATTGGTTCCATCTGTTACAGCCCATCTCCTGCTACCATTGGTATTACCATGCCACTGGATGAAAAAGATAGAACAATAAATGAGGAACAAGCAAAGAATTCAGTATCGGTGGACAGTTCGCGTCCTGTTACAACAGTTCAGATACGATTGGCAGATGGCTCCAGGCTAGTTGGACAGTTTAACCATTCGCATACAATTGCCGATGTTCGCAGATTTATCACTGTGTATCCTTTACTCAAGTCTCATGTGATTAGGGCTGTACCGAGTGTGGGGGACCGGCTTACTGGGGAATGTAGAAATTTCAAGATGCCTAAATTAGCAACTGCATATAACAAAATCTGGCAGTAATATAGTTTTTAAATATTTTTTGTGTGACAACAAATTAATATAGAAGAGGTCTGATAATTGAGTGAATGCAGAATTCTATACAAAAAATACATTGTCATTAAAGTTTAGTGAGTATATGGATCACTTTCAGAGTATATGCCTTCTGACCTCTTACACACATTCGACACCTGTCTTGCTTGAAAACATTATTCTGAAAGTTCAAATGAAGCCAAATCAGATGAGTATGATAAATGTTCCAGCATAAAGCTAATTAAGATGCATAGCCTTCATTCATATTTGATACCTTTTTTGATGTTATGTTTAAGAAATCAAAAAACTGAAGTCTGCTATGTGTTTGGAATGTGTTTGCCTTTGCAACATTTAAGTTATGGACATCAAGACCAATCAAACATTAAGAATCACACAGAATGCATTTTGAAAATAAATGATTACAAGTTACAAGTAAATTGAAGAACACCTTTCTATTTGTATTTTAGGTTAGAACTTTCTGTGTGTGTAAGTTTTAGTACTAGTTCTGCATATGCCAAGAAATGTAGAAGGAAACCCCACACGTTATATAGCAGCCTTAACTGATGTTCTTTAGAGCCCGACCACAGTATGAACATCAGGCTTTCAGTCTGCTGGCAACCTTCCCTAGAAAGGAATTACGTGATGATGCTCAAACACTGGATGAAGCAGGGATCCTAAATGCTGCAGTTCTGCAGAGATTAACATAGGTTTGCCTAACACATTAAAATGTTAAATCTCTCAAATATACTTCCTGCATGAAATGAGGTTGGTTTATTTTGCTGTTCCATTATGTAACAGTATTTATTTTTCCACTAAATATTTTTATTATACAGCTGCTAAAAATCAATCTGTTGCTGCAGTACTTCATATAGCTGCTGTGATGCAAATTTATATTCATTACTACTATTATTAGCATTGCAATAGACAGTATTGGTATTTCATGGAGTCTTCACTTTAACTGTCATTGCGAATTTTATGACTGACAGGGAAATATAATGAACCAGTTTGTCAGATACACATACTGATTTAAAACTTCTGATGGTGTTAAAGGATATGAAGCAAATATTACTTTTCAGTTCAGAGTTACAGCAACAAAATATCTCACAGCTTTATTGCAGTTTCACAACATTCTGATTAATATGAAATTATTAAGCTGTTCTTCTTTGTGGACAGTTATAAATATTTTTGTCTAACTGTACTGATCATTTTATTGACCCTGTGACATCAACCAGAATTTGATAACACGTTACATACCGTATGTGTAAAAGAATGTATGGAATCTAAGAAATAAAATATCTTCATGGTCAGCAAAAGTTACATGGTTTCTGATGATAAGATTTAATTTATACGGATTAACGTTTTAAAACCTAGTGGTTACTTTAGGTACCACCAGGTTTAACATTCAAAAATTCTACGTGGTGCTCACATTGCCTTTATGCGTTGTGTATGGTTCTCTGAACAGCGACTTTTCCCCTATACAGCATTAACAGGTGGGTTTTGTATAACCAAGGTGGAGAGTGTTTACTGTGTGGCAAGCATTGAGTCCTTATATAAAACACACACATTTTGTCTTTAAAGGGTTAATGCACAAGGTGATCTAGTCAGCACATATTTAAATACAGTATCATCAAATATCACAGTCAAGTCAGCAGCATTCTTTCATATTCAAGTTCCTATCTCGGCCCCAAGACGTGCTATTGTGGTGGGTTGTTCATGGTTTTCCTGTCCTTCCAGACAAATTCTCAAATTAAGCAAAACCTGTTTTCTTCCACATCCTTCCCAAGTTCTTGTAATGTATTTTTGCACTGATGTTAGTTAAAGTATGTATCTTACTTGTAATTATTCAAAATTTAAATGTTACTGCAAGTTGTATCTTAGGGGACTGCAAGTTAACAATTTGGTCTCCAAAATTAGTGAGATTTTGTAAGGGGTCCATGTACCACGAAGATGAAGAGAAAACTTGAGAAAGACAAAGATGGCAGGAAAATACTAATTTTTCAGATACAAAGAACAGTATGCCAAATACTCATTCTAATCAACACATTAAAACTTCTGGTCATTAAGTTACATTTTTCATTGAGCAAAACCCCTTTACTATTTTGTCTAAACTTTTCTTACTTACAAGTCCAAAATCCCCACGTTACACAAAACAAATTTTTTATGAAGTGAACAAAGAGGTGAAATACTCAGTGTTGTTATTCACTTCAGATGCCAAGTGAATTATTTTTCCAACAAACTCAAGGGAAATGGGCCATTAAGCAAACCATAACTACAAAAACAACACATACGTAGTGCCAGTGTTTCATTACTAGCAACCTGCACACATGGACATGCATTCTATGAAGCCTCTGCTCTGTTTACGTGCTACTAAAAGAAATGACCTTGACAAAAGTTGGACCAAAGCTACAGGCACCCAACATCTCCTAATGTGGACCCCCCAGCACCAAATTTAATAAAAAATCCACTGAATAATTATGGAAATGAAACATGGATTGATGGACATACACGTGCTCTCCAGTACGCACTAATACACACTTTGTGGACTGAAAATTCCTGGTAAGCTGGGCATATTGCCTGCTGCCTCAGACTGGCAGCTTTATCACTGCTTACCTTCAGTGCCATATGTAGCAACCGAACCACGTTTCTTGAGCATACAATGTAGAGCCTATTTCATACCCACTGAAACTGCTGAAAAGTAACACAATAAAATGTAAATACTAACAATATTTATTAGCAAATTTAGACTTTGTGGTACATGATATATCAACCATGCAACAGCTCACATAAAAAAAGCTGTAACTCAAGAACTCTGAAAATATGTCATCAGAGGTAAGTGTAACAAATGGTATAAACTTAACAATGCACTGCTAACATTACAAAATTAACTAATTCACTCTGAAAGTCTGACATCAAAGATACGTGTAACAAACGTAACAACTCACTTATAACAGCAGAAAATGGGTGTGGCATGTTTAATCACATACCCACATTTGTTTTTGGAACAACTGTAAAGCTATTACACCCATGAAACTATAATAAAACTTTTCCTCAGAATTATAGTTCAGGCTTTTCCAAAATTGTAAACAACACTTTTCAAAATTTAAATGCATTATACACAATATGTTTTTATATTTGAACCCTCAGACTACTATGAATTACTGCTTATGGATTTCATTCACTAAAGTGCTGATTACAGTTTTGAAGAGCTTACACGCACACAATTTCCTCTTAAAGGAAGGCATCAAAATCTGTCCAAATCAACTGCTAAGTTATATAGTGTCAGAAATAAGTGAATGAGTACACAACACACGGACAGGAAAACAGAAGTACTTGCAGAACCTGTCACAGTGCTGCTTTGTCCACAAATTCTACATGGACTGGCCTGGGGTTGTATCTCAGCCTCCACAATTGAGCCATGGCACAGCTCCTCTCCAAATGAGTTTCATTTTGTCTTGGCTTCTCAGTAGCCTAATTTCACATTACACCCATCCCCGACTTTTCACTGAATGCACAATGACAATTTGTACATGTTTTTCATTTTAAGGACTACTTTATCGATCTTATGGACAAATGGGTCAGGTGGGCGCATGGTCCAATACACCTGCACTTGTACTGCCACAGATTTTCACCTTATGGACAGGTTTCACAGAACACATCATGTCCACAAAAGCAAGGTGCAGATGTATTTTGTCTGTGCTAAATACATGTGAAACAGCCTTACTCTAAGAACATGGAGTTTAAGAACAAGTGCCAAGGAAGATATGTACAACTACGTGAAACTAAGAACAGAGAAAATTACATGATGTGGAACATCATTAACTGTGCTCCTCACCCAGTATATTTAGGTTTAATAAGTGTACAATGATAAGATTGTCAGAACATGTAGAATGAATATGGCCGGCAAGTATCACAGCATACATGTACTTGTGAGTGGATGACAGTAAAAACTGATCTCAAGACAAATAAGGTGGAAAGGTGTAGACTAAGTTCAGCAGGCTCCAAAAGAGGGCCCAAAGCTGTGAGCTTGTTAATATGGTTATGAACTTACGGGTTCCATAACAGAATGACCAACCGCATGAGTATGAAGTGCTCAAGAAGACCCTATACTATGCAGTTAATTACTGTCAAATTAATTTGTCTCACTACATGTATTTAACTACTAACAGTGCACAGCCAAACAGCCACTCTGCAATATAAGTTATGAAAATTAAATAAACTTCATTTATTGTCACAACTGAAATTCTTGACACTGCCATCATCTCAGGCTCAATCCCTGACCCAGGGACCAGGGACAGAGTTGTGTAAAAAAAACAGAGAATTAATGCTTGTCTTAAAATTCTGATTACAATATAATTTCTCCCTGTAACATCTGCTTATCACTTTTCAACATATTTCAACCACTGACATCATCATCATCATCAGGTAATTATCATCTTACAGTTTAGCATGTGTTGCTTTCATTCTAACAGTGTGTCACAGTGCGATAAAAGATATAACTCTTTGAAGGCTATCTTTGAACATGCTGTAACTTCCTGTGTTACCAACACAGAGGAGAACACAACACTAGCAACTTGAAGAAGCACCTCTTCTTCTTTGTGCTGAGACTGTTCAGGAGGGTCTAACTGAGCATTTGCTGGGACAATTTACTGGAAGAGGAAGTTCAAACCTTATCTGCCTATGTCACCAGACTTCCACCCCTGAAGTACAGGAATGTAGTAGTGTCAAGCATAATAATGGCAATTTGAACCAAAACACTAGAAGACACTACTGAATTTATAACCTGAGATGCTCTAACTTAAGTGTGGCAAGAATATGAATACCATGAGAGGTATAGTGATAAATGTGCCTCACACTCAACGTAAGTAATGACATGTACACTTGGGAGTTCTCATGGCATGGACTATGAAGATAATGGCATACTGGATGTTATGTCACATATACTGGTGGGCAAGTACCCATACTACAGAGGAACATGTTGCCTCCACCCTGAAGATGGAGGCAGCAGGTTCTTCTGAAATGTCAGCATTTATCTCCCATGTCACATGGTATCACACCCTAGAATACAGCACCTGAAACAGGGGCAGACTTTTGTTTTCACTTCAAATTTTTCATATATCACTTCTCACGAAACAGCTAGGCTTCAGATCTATACTGTAACTTTATGGACCAGGGGTGGCCACAATGCACCTTATGGTGGCTGCATTGACTAAGACAGTGAGCACTGTTGCTACCATGTGTTCCCCCTCATGAATGAAGACATGGCTCTTGCCTATGTTGCCTCGTAAAACGTGGCTCCCAAAGCTCAACTAACTAGCCACACCTGTTACAGACTGCATGCTGTTCTTTATAGACTACATGGAGTAATTCTAAATCACTGACACATCATACAGAATGTTCCAGAGACAAACCAAGTACCTGATGACATCAATTTAACAGTATAAGCATGCTGCAAAAATACTGTAATGTTGAATGTTGTGAAGACAGTAATTATACTATAATCAACACAACAACAATTACACTGTAATCAACAAATGGCATATAAATAACCATATTAAAATTTATGCCTAACAGTATCTCAATCCCTGGGAATGAAATGGTTTAGCAAAGAGGTATGTTAACGGCATTATAAAGATTATTGTAGGTACATTATAAAGGCATGTGGTAAATATGACAACATATCAAAGTGCATTACATTTGTATACAAAATGTGACTTTAATAAGATGAAAATGGAAGCAGTATTATGTGCACCATGCATGGCAGCAACCACACCAACCAAGTCTACAACCAATTTTAAGTGCCTGTCCCATATACAGGACACGCAGCACTTAAAGCTTAAGTAAGGGACTCGAGTGCAATTTATATGTAATGAGCAAAATGATTTAATATATGTGTTCACTACACTATATGTGTTTAATAATTTGTATTACTGTTAGAGAATATTTTTTGTGAACTAACTTATGATGGTTGTAATCATGTACAGTTGTGAATTATGTTCACAATTTTGTTACCTACAAAGAATTTAAATAACCCACGCTATGGGACATTTTTTGTATAAATCTATCATTATGAAGAAACAATTTGTGCTGCACAAGAAAGCATGGCGTCAGTTACGTGCAGAGCTGCTCCAACAACAATGCTTGTCTTCAGAATTTGAACAGCAAAAACAGCCATAAAATATTGCATTTATCTCCAAATACTGATAATTCAGTCAACAGTCCCAAACACAGAACTGACGAGACATATTTTTCTTCATTAATAGTGAAAGATACGTCTTCATCCACTTCTGCTCCTGACTTCCACAACTTTATACAGGTGTGTGTGCATGCATGTGTGCATGTGCATGCACAAACATATGCTGTTTCAGGCGACTGTTCTGTTGATATGGCATTGGAAGCAAAATTCACAAAGCATACTTCCCAACTGCACAGATTTATAATCCTACATATTTGTTAGTATTACGGCTCTTATTTTATGTTATTTCTCTACAAAACTTGTTCCCCAGAGTTTCACACTGTTGACTTAAAAGCAGTATTTCACACATAATGCACAGACAAACTTATGCAATTGAGGCTCTCACTGCAGTGTGAATGAAAATTCAAGTCTTCTGGAATGTGATGCCATGTCAACTGGTAAAGTTACCAATGTTTCAGAGAAGGTAGTGTTTGATGTAGTTGAAGTTACTACCAAACATGGGGTGAGGAAAAACACAAGAAGCTTGCCTGGACAGTAACTGTCCTGGTCAAGATTCAAATTAGGACCTCGCAGACACATGGCAGCAACATTAACACCAGCCACACCATCCAGATGGCCATGTCATCACCACATGCAGTCCAACTCTTCAAACACACGGCATGTGGAAGCAGATCCCATCGGCACCGTGGGGCAACAGCGTTGTCCCTCACGGTTAAGCTTCATGATGAGCACCTGCAATCAACCTAGCACAGCGGCCTGCGCCATTGATACCACCACAAGCTCCAGAACACAGGCGGTCATTATCCTGGGAGATGGTGGCCTTGGCTGGGAGTCAACTTGCGCAGTAAATGTTCTCAGAATAACAGACTTTAACTGTTATGCAAAACATGTCACATACTACAGGACTGGAAACAGAGCTATCTTCCTTAATGCAACATCATCAGCATTTTGCATTTAACAGGGAACAAATATGGACCAATTAACAAAGATCATAAGGAGTGCACCATTTACAAAATCAGCATTCAGGAATTATTCATTGATTCACTGACTCTACAGCAATGTAGGGAGTGAAGTTACCTCTGTTCTTAATTGAGCACCACACCATGAAGGTCTATGAGTGTACGGAGGTATACATCCACACACGCTGTACCTCCACGCTAGGTAGAAATGAGTTGTCAGCTTCACTTTCTGGCAGACTTACCCCAAGTTCCCAACAGACAGGACACTGGGTAGCCCTCAATCTGAACATGAGTGGTAAAAAAAAAGCCCTCTTCCTGACAAGAATCAAACCTTAGTTATCAAACCCAATGCCAATAACAGAACTGACTGAGCTATCCTGGCTCACAACAGTGTACTTCACATATTACAGTTTTAAATGTTGATGGTATTAATGACAATACTTAAACTATAAAGGAAATATGGTAAATTGTCACAGCAAAATTTTGTCAGCCACTGTGTGCACCAAGTGGGATATCTATGTTCTAGTCACAAGGTGATTGAAGAGCTGCCTGAATAACAGGGAAGTTAAAAGTATAAAACAACTTCATTATACAAAAACATCCAAATGCCATGTTAACAGACATTTCATTGTCAAGAAGAGTCTAACTTTCTGCAAAGAAAAGCAGACTAAGTCTAGTATTTCACATTTCACTATCATACTCCCTTCCAAGCTGATCAATGCATAATGTCAAAATTCTGTGCCAGAGTGGGTAAAAGATATGAAATATAGGTTCTTGCAGTTCATTTGAAAATGACATTCATATAAACATTTTACCAGAAGACCATGCCTTGAGTAATTTTGATCTGTTCAGATCACCTGAAAATCGCTGCATGGCAGGTTCATTAAGGTATTCTTGTTCAGCAGATGACCCCCAACTTTGGGAGCAATGTGCATATCGATGCACTGCTGCTATTCCTTGAGACACATGTTGTGTTGTGGCCACCAGCTCCCTGTTGTTGGACGATATCAAGTGTGGACGGTACACATAAAATGGACTTTCACTGTCACCTACTTTACGATATCGAGTTTTACGAACTAACAAAGAAGATGTTGGTTCTACTCGTTCATCATCAGGAAATTCAACACAGAATGTTAAGTGTGGAATTTCAAACCTTGATGTAGCCTTCCTTCCAGAATCAAAATCATCCAACATGGATGCAAGCAAATGGTGATACCGTGGGACTATGTATTCTTCCCATGTTAAAACAGCAACATTATGAACTTTTCCCATTGTACGCAGAAGACAATCCTTTTCCATCACCATCCTAGCAACTGCTTCAGTCTGTGGGGATGCAACGGGAAAGTTCCAAGGGAGAACTGACACATCCAGTCCAAAACCCTCATGCACTGATGTGCCATGGAGAAATGAGAGAACTTTATTTGGCAAGCCTCCATTGTATATAACATAATTTCTAACACCAACAAGCTGGTGATAAGCAAAAAATTCTCCAACAGTTGACCCTGGTAAACCTGGTGTCAGAGATGCTGTAATACAAATAGCAGTGCTATTTGACAATGGTAATTCCTCATTTGTGTAATACACAGGAATGAAAGCTTTGGAAGGCACTGTATCATCAGTCTTGTAAAATGTGACTCCATATGGCACATTGGTAACATCTTTGGCTCTACAAAGTAAATAGTAACTATTAATTTTGGGTTTGTTTTTGTCTCCTGCAACTTCATTAATGGGTTCTTTCATTGGAATTTTGGAAAAGCTGAATGTTCCCGGTACAGATGCATCTCCATCTTCAAGCCAGAAACTGCAACCAAAATTTGGAATGCTGTCTCCTAATTCCACAGACACAGCCTTGACCTGTCTTCCTTCTTCAGACAGCTCCCAATATGCTGCATAAACAAAATGTGTACTGGACACTCTTTGCCATGTAGGTATCGGTTCTGCAAAACTCAAGAATTTTTTGCCGAGTGATGAATTTACAGTGATACAATCATCTGAAGTCAAACCACTTTGTTGTCCTCCAGGTTTCCCAAAGAAATTCAAAACTTCCAGTACATACCGAAGTCTGTTGTATTCATGGCGATAAAACAGCAATGTCACCACACTCACAAGAGAAATGATCACCAATGCAAGTTGATAGTATTTCTTCATAGCTGACGGAACAGACTGGTAATGGGTAATAAGCGTTATGCTGCTAATGTCTTTATGCATGTCAGGCTTTCAAGTGTGATACTGCTGGTACACACAGCACCACACATGTTAAATAAATGGATGCTACATGTAAAACCTGAAATGCCAAATAAAGTAATCCTTACTTCACTAGAGAAACTGGAATGCAAACTAAACCAAAAACTTACATAAATTTGTAAACAATTCTTATAAAACAAGTATTTAAAAAAATGTTGGAGGAGAACAGTACAAATTCATAATTATCTAAATTTGTTATAGTATTCACTTTTGTACAAGCATTTTCAAGAAATTTTATAAAATGTAATTTTGGCTTCACAGAAAGTAAACGCTATGGGCTGGTACACTTTTCATCTAATGTGGCTGGCAACTACTAACAACATCCATCAAGTATTTTCAGAGGTGACAAATGTAGGTAGCAGGCATGCCATCCGTATTATTCATTTCCTTTATGTACTTTGTACACATACATGCTTAAACCTAAGGATTCAAGACATGGTTTTCATTATACATTTCCCACTACAAGACTATGAAATACAAATTTAGGCCTTTGGTACTACATGATTCATAATGTGATTTTATTACAGTATTATGTTATGTCCTTGCAACAACCAAAATAATCACTTGTTCTGTACAATCAATTGGTATAATTCATTGCTCCTCAGGGGATCAGTCAGCACATGCACACGCATATGTGTGGTGTGTGTCCACATGCATGCACAAGCACAACATCTGGACAGGCATAAGTTAACAAACACTTGGATGCCAAAAACGTTAATTCCGACTCTGATGTATACATGTGCCATGGGAAGCAGATGGTACACTTCAAACATCAACACAGTAGCCACTTGCACTCAAGCATGTGGCCCACTGTGGGACCAAGGCCTGTATCCCAGTGTAGAAGAGTTCAGTGCCAAGTGTCTGTAGCTCAGATGCAACAGCTTACTTCATGTCAGCATATGCTGCAAATTGCTTGTCAGGCAGGTACTTCTTAAGGAGTCTAAAAAAGGTAAATGGATCCCCATACAGGCCTGAGGCCCTAGGGTGAGTAGAGGTATAGCTCTACCCTTTCATTAGCCTCTGCGCTACAAAGGGGTGGGGTAGCTAGCCCCATGTCCTGGCTGCTTTGCCCCTGGAAAGACCTGGTACTTATTGTACAAGAGGCTGGGTGGGCCCCAAGGCTAGTCTGGATGGGTGCAGAAAATCTCACCCCCCTGGATTTCGATCCCTGGACTGTTCAGCCTGTAGCAAGTCAGTATACCAACTAAGCTATCCCAGCCCACCTTAATGAGTCTAAAGAGATGGAAATCAGCCAGCCCTATTTGCCAACATGACTTGTGACTCATTTTGGTTACAGTGCTGTGGCAGGGAGGTTATGGACCACTCTCCCTACACTCCTGATCTTGCATCCAATAAGCCAGTCAGGCAGGATATACAGAGCATTCCAGGAAGAATAAGCCATACTTCGGGAGAACACTTAATTTACACTGATATAACCAAACATACCTATATCTGAAATTTAACAGTTGAAGAGATGATAACGTGAGGAAAATTTGGTCTTCTTGCGATTCCACATACTGTACCTGTTTAACATGATCTGTTGTTGGTGCACTGCGCAGATGCATCCTTGAGCTGATAGCCACAACAAGCATACAAAGATGTGTGTGTAACGCAAAGTATGTGGAATCCTAATGATGATTTCTATTAAACTAGTTTTTTCTTACTTAATGTCTTTATGTTATTCAGATGTTAATGTGATATTATGTACAGGTGTTAACATTACAGGAACTACAAATCCATCCTCGGTTTAATATGTACCTGGTAACCAATAAATGTATAACAGTTCTCCTTCTTTAAAACTTACCTCACCATTATCTCCATTATCATTAGGTTATGTCGATGTAATTTAACCTACAGAACATTCTCTCAAAGTATGGCAGATTCCTCCTAGAACATTCTGTATACCCAACTTCGCTACTCAGAAGGGTGAGGCAAAGATCCTGCAAATTCCTCGGTGATTTACCAAGGACAAGGACGATCTCAAGTGCTAGACTCTTTGACTTCAGATACAGATCTCAAACCTGCCTTCACTGGCATGGCCTTCTCCCTCACAATACCACTGACTAACAACCCTGCATGTCTCTCATCTTCCAGCCATACATACAAGGCCTTTTCCATGTTTTTGAGGAAAAGGTCACAACTTATGCAACAAATTTCTGCACTCTGCAGAGTACTCGTCTCACTCCTTCCCCTGATCATGCTCATTTTTCTTCATAAAAGGAAACATCAATTTCTTTATATGATGATGGTATCTGACTGCAGCAATGCTTATTCCACTGTCCAAGTAATAAAACACCTCCACTTCCTCTAACAGAATAATCACTTTCCTTTTCTTTTTTATGCTTAGGCTCTTCATCAGCATGTACATCAGCCTGTCCACACAGAATTAAAATGTGAGGGTAAGAAACAGTTCCAAAAACTCTGAAAATACAGTATTGGTATGTTCTGTGCCCCAGTATCTAGGTAGGTAATGGGTGGGAGAGGCAGGCAGACGCAGCCTGTTGTGAAAGCATGTATGACTGCAAATGAGTGACAGACCTAGATCACAACTGTGTGAAACCACAAATGAGGCAAGTCTGCTGCAATTTGTATAGTCCCCACTAATAGGAACCTCAAATGGGTTATGCAGTACAGACAAAGGTAATATTAGAGTCATGGCTCCCCAACCAACTTCAGTACACATCAAAAGGGAATGGGGAAGGGCCACAAACAAAGAGATACAGTCCTTCCATTTTTCCTGCCAACCTCAACAAAGTTGATGTGCACCATTACTACACTCCTTACACCAGAAGTATTACTCACAGTCAGCTGGCATAAGTTTTGGTGCAAAGGAAACACTCATCAGATTCCAAATGCTCAAGAAAGCTTCTCAGAAACTGAAAAAAATCAACCCTTATCTAAACTATTCCCACTTATTAAACTATTTACTTGCCACTGAATTTGAAATTTATCAATTCTAACCCAATACAATCAATTCAACTCAGGCAATACTCCTCACTGGTCACCCCCAACCACATGTGTGTACCACAAAAATTACATGCAAAGATCAAGATCGCAAACCTCACTCACAAAGAAACCCACACATAAACTTGCGCTGTCCTTTCCGTCCCCTCCAAGGTGTTGAACCTTCAGTGGGATCTGCAATTGTTCAGTTGGTTAAGACAATTACAAACGTTTTATGAACTCAAGTTACTTTTCATATTTACAACGGCCTGCAACTGGTCCCTATTCTGGACCACTTGACTGCATTCCGTAACCTCACATATGTCTTTACAGTTCGTGACAATATGATCTTACCGCCTTCGCCAGTGGTTCCCTTTTGGTATTACGACTAAAATTTTGTTGAATTTCTAATCTCCTCCATGTCTCAACAAAATATCCCGCCTATATGTTTCAATTTATGTACTGTGGCAATACTTTTTATCTTTAATCACAACACTATCGGGAAGCATCGTGAAACACATACTTACATCAGGTTCGTTTTAAAATTACCGTCAAGGCGTAACAAGTCTTGGAAACTAATGCAAAACTTGAGAACTGTTCCTTTGTAATGTACATTTAACTGCTAACCAATTCAGGACGTATACGAAGTATGTACTACTAGCTTATCATTTGTCGTATACCTGTTAAATTACACAAACGTCACGTTTGCTCCCGTGTCTAAGCCACATACGCTGAAATTGAACTGCAACGCGCAACTAGTCAAATTCATGTTTATTATTTCTCACTACACTTCACTCGAATACACGCCTTCTTTTCACTTGACACACGCATTCACTACGTGCAAAAACTGTTCATTATCCTACTCCACCAACAAATCTAGAACGAACTCCCGATTACTCTCCATTAGTTCTAACCTCCGTAACCAGTCCTACCACTGACAGAACACACCCCCCATCCTCACACATTACCAAGCTACCGAATAAGCGACACTTCCCCTCGCAGATTACAAATGTAGGCAAATTCTAATCCACGGTTTACTACTCGCGCCTTTTTCCAAACCATTCAATTCTAAATTCAATTTAGTCATCCCTTGGAAACAACAGGCACTTGATACCGGACATTTCACAATGACAATGCGTGAAACTCCCGTCTTCAGAGACGGGATGCCGAGACCCGCACAAGGGCAACACCTTTTGGAGAGGCTTCCTGTCTCTCTTCAGACGAAACCAAGTAAAGACTCACCTAAACCTGGGTCAAGAAATTCCTTAGACACTGTACTACCTATTTCCCAATCTACACGTCGTCATATCTCAAAATATGGCATTTATCACCCACACCAGTCAGAACCTGAACTCTTGCATAGAATATAGGAAGCAGAAGGATAGGCCATTCCCTGCTCCACTGTTATGTGGAGTAATAATTATACACTGAGTAACATCATCATCCCTGCACAGTTTGTTAAGACAAACAGGATAACCTCTAATCCCTTGTTGCCCTTTCAGGCACTAGTTTGTCTCTGAATGATGCCAATTTCGGTGTGTCATTAGCCCTACTCCTGGATAGCCTGGTCATAAAAGGCTGCTGCCTGGTGAGCCTCTTCTGTATGGCGACAGTGAGGCGAGTCATTTCCCACTGCCTCCTTCGTTCTAGTTATACAACCAGTTCCCAGTCCCTGACGAGATTTAGCCACTGAAACAGTGCCCGCCACCTGCGACAAGGACGCACTCATCAGGGATTACCTGGATGTATATACTGTTAGCCAAAGCCGTATACCGGAGAGCACAGATCCAAAAATCTAGGAGCTACCATAACAATCTAGGCACCTGACAGGTGGCATGAAGCAAGTCCCACACTCACTAATATTAGGAACCACCACACAAAATTAAGTCACCTGGAATTGTGAACTCCTATGGCAGGGTGGACATACAGACTGCCTGATTCTTAACCTCAGAACTAGATGTATGCCAGTGACCAGCTTCATGCATGGCCACACTTCCCCAAGCATCAATCAAACAGGAGGCTCGATTGACATCCAGTGCCAGTCTGGACTTAAAAAACATCTGTTGTTCCTGCTAGAAATCAAATGACAGTTACTTGAGTCATCCAGCCAACAGCCTATTCACCACAGAAACTACATGATCCCACTTCATTTATGCATTTAGTATAAAACAAGAAAAATACACAATGACAAAATCAAAACATAATAAAAAGATATAATGCAATAAAAGGTAATACACAAAAGTATGACACACACACACAGTCTACAAGAATATACCTTAGTATACAACACAAAGTTTAAGCAGCCACCTTCTTCTATTGTGTAGGCGTATGGACTAAGTGTTCACACTTCTATGCCAATAAAATTATCACCACAGCAGTCCATGCTAAGCCCACAATACGCCCTCAAGAGTTTAGATTTATGTGCAGCAATTACAAAGGTCACCATTTCTTGGGATCCAACAACATGGGGCATCTGGTAGAAATTTATGAATGTTTCAGAGGCACATGAGGCCTCCATCTTCAGGGTATGTCTTATGTTCCTCACTCTTGTTAACACTGTTGTAATCCAAGACTGGAATCATGACTTACCAACATCCAACAAACATTTGTAATCTGTGACCAACACCCATATTCAAAATCAATCCATCAACAGCAAGAAAAACCAACAACTATTTCTTTCTTCTTTCTCAAACAGTAAATATTAAAAGGAAAAATGTGTTACTTTAATAGTAATGCCTTACCCTGCAAAAGGACTAACAGTATCAAAATAAAGGTGTCTAGGGATCCAACAGGCCAGGCTAAGAGTTGCCAATGTGTTGCCCTTAACACTATTTTGTCTTAGAAACCCCTCACTTATGGGCTGAAATGAGAATATACAAGAAGCAGATGGTGGGTTGTTTCTCCCAGGCCAGTCCTTGAGTAAACCACAACACAATTCACCAACACAAAAATGTAGACTGTAAGTGTCATGAACCCACCACATAATAAAGTACACTGGCTGTAGGGAATGACATTAACACAAGTTAACACACAGTAAAAATTTGTTTTCTTTAATGAGTGTCAGAACAATACACAACAGCAGCTTTCAGTAAAAGGAATTACGAATATGTTCTTAAAATCACTTACAAGAAAATGAAGTGCAGCTCCTGTGAAAAAAGAAGTGATATTGTGCCTTATTTTAGAAAATGCATGAAGACAGATGGAAAACATAAGCACAAAATGACTACTGAAAATGAGTTGACCTACATGTTGTTTTATTATACTAGCATTAATAAAGATAAACATGTATGCATTCAAGTTTGGTTAACTATGAGAGGAATTCATAACTGTCTTGAAGTTACGAAGAAAATCAAGACCTCCATACTGATCAGCAGCACTGTACCATCTACAACGTAATCATTACTTTTTATTACATATGCACAAACAAAACCTGACTGACATGAAATTGTTCACTTTTTTGACATGATCTGTAGTACTCACCCTTTCCAACCTGCTCCACTGAATTTAATAATTAACATGATAATAAAAAATTCTTCCCTGACAGCAAACAAATATTAAATTTACATGCAGTGGTTTGCTGTTAACTGGTACTTAGGCCTATTCAAACTGGCAAGGAATCAACAGTAAAAACAGAATGAATAAACAATCAATATATTAAGGCTTCAACATTCTCTGTCAACACATACATTAAAAGATTTTGTTGCAAGTACCACTGAACTTGATCCAACCTCTCCGCTGGAAGAGCTGGACACTCCTCACATCACACTGGACCCCCAGACATTCAGACCGCTAGTGGAACTGAAAAACTTATGGGGGTTAAACATTTTGCAAATACAACTTACCCATAAAACCAGGTCAGAAAACAAAACCCAGTAACAACTTGACTGAAGGATCCAGTTAATACCATTCCCCCGTAGCATGACTGCAAGGTTCTAATTCATGTATTCGTGCTACCTTAAACAGTCTCACTTTCAGAACTTTTGTCCATGTTGCTTATTCTGCAATCCCCTTCTCCTGTGCAATATTTCAGAAGGATTTTACAAAGAGTATTTGAGCCTAGCATTGGTTCCATTCATCTCTCTTCAGTGAGATCCCTTAAGTTTCGACTTGTTTCTGTCTGATAATAACTGTTTTAATTTATTTACTATTGCATGAATGGTTTCTCTATGTGAAATTTTAACATCCCCAAATTTATGCCAGAATCTTCTTAGTTTCTTGCAATCCCACTCTCACATAGGTATCATATACAAACACTCATTATTCGAATGTATATCTCACACAGGACATTGCAGTTTGAAATTATGTGATGGTGACAGACTGCTATCACTACTAAGACATCAAGTACAGCAACAGGAGCTAAGTACCATGTGACTCAGGAGATATGAGTACACCAGTCCATAATGCATAAGCTCCTTTCACAACTCCACTGTCAAGAACCACTGCTCAGCTTTTCTGCAACAATTAATTTGTGGCAGCATTACTGTAACAGTTGTTACATGATTCTGAACCACATACTACAAAACCATGCACTGTACAGTGTTCCTCCATCCTTGCTTCAAAGCAGTGTCACCAATAGTACATTTCTTGGTGAATTTGTAATTTCAGACGAATGCTTTCACATGTATATATACGTACAAAAACCGTCAGATAGCCAACAATATATGTTTATTATTATACATAGATTAAAAACAGAGCAACTAGTTTCGGCCGCATTCGGCCATCATCAGGCTCAAATTCAAAAACTAGTATTAGCAAAATCTCTACATGAGTGAAAGGAGGTGGAGGCCTTCACTTTTATAGTATAAAATGTGACATACATTAACATAATACAGTATAAAATACAATGGATAAATGTAGTTAAAATTATCGAATTTTGTTGTTGGATTATATAGGCATCTTCTATATTGTGGTGGTTGCACTTGATAAATGTGAGATTCAGAAGTTGTTAGGAGTGCATGTTTATGTTCTTCTTTTCGTTGTCTGGTGATGGGTTGTCCCATATTTTTGTATGGGGTCTTCTTATGCTGTAAAATATGTGGGTTTTACAATGTTGATGCTCCTTGTTTCTATAGATGTTTGTAAGTATACCGCTTTTTTTCTTTACTCACGTTAGTTTACTGTTGTTGCCTTGGCATGTGGCTATTGCTTTCGTGTGGAGGTGGTGCAGAACCGGTTTTCTCGCTGTGTTCTTTACTGTTCTGGTGGTTGTAGGCAACTGATTAGCGATGGTTTGCTTCAGCATGTGGTATGAGTGCATGGTAGTACGTTGTTCAATAATTTGTTTATTTTCTGATAGTTTGAAACTATCATAGAAAATAAACAAATTATTTTCTATTTATTTTCTATGATAGTTTGAAACTATCATAGAAAATAAACAAATTATTGAACAACATACTACCATGCACTCATACCACATGCTGAAGCAAACCATCGCTAATCAGTTGCCTACAACCACCAGAACAGTAAAGAACACAGCGAGAAAACCGGTTCTGCACCACCTCCACACGAAAGCAACAGCCACATGCCAAGGCAACAACAGCAAACTAACGTGAGTAAAGAAACAAAAGCGGTATACTTACAAACATCTATAGAAACAAGGAGCATCAACATTGTAAAACCCACATATTTTACAGCATAAGAAGACCCCATACGAAAATACGGGACAACCCATCACCAGACAACGAAAAGAAGAACATAAACATGCACTCTTAACAACTTCTGAATCTCACATTTATAAAGTGCAACCACCACAATATAGATGATGCCTACATAATCCAATAAGAACATTCATCAATAAGTTTAACTACTTTTATCCATTGTATTTTATACTGTATTACATCAATATATGTCACATTTTATACTGTAAAAGTGAAGGCCTCCACCTCCTTTCACTTATGTAGAGATTTTGCTAATACTAGTTTTTGAATTTAAGCCTGATGATGGCCGAATGCAGCCCAAACTAGTTGCCCTGTTTTTAATCTATATATAATAATAAACATACACTGTTGGCTATCTGACGGTTTTTGTACTTATATATACATTTGAATATATGCCAACTGCGACAATGAATACAAAAATCATGAATGCTTTCACATTTAGGACTCTTTGGCCACAACATACTGCTGCCTCACCTTCTTAATGAAATGTAATTACATCTGCCTAAACACCAGCTTAAAACAGTGTCTGAAGTCCTACAGGACTTGTCCATGCTTTTAAGAATACATAACTCATCACAACTAGAAACACTTATGAGAAACAGGATTTTCCCTTATAATTGAATTTAATATAAGATGCTTCTGTTGAAAGCCATCACAGAATAGACAAGCCAGACTCATTTGATGACAAATTTGGCTTCAGTCAATGTTCAATTGTCACCAAGAACATGCCCCCTTCCCCAGTTGTGCCCTCCACCACCTCCACCATCATTAGCTGGACGCCTTGAAGCAGGAGGCTGCCCAAAACCATGAACACCACCTCTCTGGTTGGGAAAGAAACTGTATCTGAAAAATAAATGTTAGTAATTTACAAGTGAGCAACCACTCTGCCAAATGCTAGCCATTAAGAAGGAATGCAACTTGCAGTGTTTCTTTAAAAATCATGAAAATTTTGGGCTTCCAAAAACAGTTCAATATCACAGATACCAAACACATAACCACATGACACTAGAACACAAAGATTCAGCACCTCTAATATAATGCAACTAACTGTATGTTATGGGATATTTTTCAGTCAAGAAATTCTTCCTTTGTTTAATTAAGCCTGAAAGTTTCTGTCCAGAATCACCTTATATTTTGTCTTCCCTTCATATTTTCCAATCAAACTTCAGTCTGCATTTCCCCATAAACCCCACATGCCCTACCCATTCCATCTTGATGTAATCAACCAACAATACTGAGGAAACAGCCTCTAAATATGGAAAAATAGCTATAAACATGCTGATAGAAAGTTACGGATAACTGAACAGGAGTGGTTCTCCACTCTGTGGATGGGCTATGGGGGTTGTAAGGGATCAATCCTGTTCACCACCCCAACCTTAAGTTGTAAGTTATGGACTTGAACCGTAAAAGGAAGCAGACACCTGCAAGTCACAGGTGTCCCCTAAACGTTAGGAATTGTATTTCTAATCTCCTAGAATCCGGTGCAGTCACATTCTGTGTTGAGCGGTTCTGTGACCTCACTAAGGATCTAAGAAATTAGTTTATTAGGGTGACTACAGAAACTCACCGCCAATGACAAAGTTGAAATTTTGTAATATATTCTGGGGGACTCATTTTGGTGGTGTGGATGAGGGGGCAACTGATGAATGAGAGGGAGCTGGTGGGAGACAATTGTGGAGAAAAGTTTGAGAACACGAGTTAGTGAGTTGGTGTGAATAGTAATCCATATCCAGGTTTAATTACTTGTGCAATGGACTTATTGTGAATGCTCATTGGAGTACTTAATAAATCGTTCAAAGGGACACTGCCAGTTATTCCAGGAAACCCAAAATCACTATACCAAAGACCCTGAAATT
This sequence comes from Coptotermes formosanus, assembly GCA_013340265.1. NCBI lineage: Eukaryota > Metazoa > Arthropoda > Insecta > Blattodea > Rhinotermitidae > Coptotermes > Coptotermes formosanus. Next base: position 1,431,745 of record BLKM01000900.1, read on the forward strand.
GATCCCAATCCACCCTGGATCACCAGACTGTGTCCATAAGGGAATCACGGGGAACTTCTCTGGAAGAAGAAATCCTGGGATATTCAGCACCTGGCGACTGAAGATAAAAATCCGGTATAGGGTAAAACAATTCCTCACCATTAAACAATGCATATAATGAAATGCCAAAAACAGCAGTGAGTAAATTTGACAGTGCTAACCACTTATACTGAATGGCACCATAAAATAAACTGCACATGCAACAAATTCTGCAACAGAGAGCACTATGCTAGACACTTATGGCAACAAGTTTTGAAGTTTTGTGATCCACAACACTAAAAATATAAACTGTCTTAATGACAGCCTACAGTACATTTTAAACTTACATTATAGATGGTGTGCTAAGTAAAGCTGGTCCACCAAATTCCTGTGGATATTTGAACATCAGGAAGAAGTACATATGTCCAACCATTATCCCCACTAACTCCATTATTCCCCTGCAATAAAAGATCAACACACCTGAACTGCTGCATTTGCACTTGTACTATTACATACACACTAACGTGCACAGCATGCCTCTCAGAACTGGAAGAAGTCTCAACATTAATGCAATCTGATACATGTTGCATGGTTTATTTAAATAGTATACAAACAACAGACAAAACAGCTATGGTATTTAGACACATTTCTTATTCTGTATATTAAAAAGGCTGTTAAATAATTAGCTTAAATGTTTCCACCTGAAGTGCTAAAATCATACACACTCGAATGTCATTCCACTTTCTTTCATCAGTCAAAACAGCCCTCGGTCTCACCTGACCAGAAGTCCATGACAAAGAGGAGCAAGTGAAGAAACAGAGCAGCAAGACAACATGGTAAGCAGTTTACTTTGGATGCTTTAGAGCACATGTGTCATGTACCTGATATTCAGGAGACAAAACCAAATGGCCAAAGTTTCTACACAGTATCAAATAATAGAAACATGAATCCAAATGTGAAACTGGGACCCAAAGGTCATGGTGAAGAGACAGAGTGAGAAAAGATGTTTCGAACCCTTGACAGAGGATAGAGGCAAATAAAGATGGAATCTGTCATAAGATGACCCAACCTGGTTGCAATGTAATCAGTGAATATAAAATGGGTAATTACAGCCCTATACATATCAATAAATAATATTTCAACCACATAACAATTATTTCTAGAAATAACTTTTTATAACCTAAGGTGCTACTTGAGTAGTCACACCCAGGCTGAGAGATCAACAGTGCATCATTACACATTAACAATGCTGGCACGTGCAGATCCTGGCCCCCATACAAATACCACCCTAGATAATGGCTAATCATAGATACATCAGCAACATTCATAAAAGGAAAACAATGCATACAATTAGGAAAAAGGAATGTCAGTTAATCATCAGCACTGGAGTATACTGTGATGACAAAGTGCAGCTGTAAAAGCACATGACACTTGGACTAAAATAACTGGAACTTAATTTAAAAAAATATTATTCACGATTATATTCAGGTCTTGTAATATCTGCAGAATTTGGTTTAAATTACCTCAGTAATTCAGACTGAGTGGTTCCTGAAGTTCTCAATTCAGCAACCAAAATCCCCATCAGTACACACAAACCCCCACAGTAACATAAATTTCACCCACTGTTACTTGCTCCAAAGGCTACAGTGAAGACCTTGGTCTGAACACACTCCCCACACAATACAAAGTATTCTGCATCAATTTGGTGTCTGCAGTTATCATGAATTGTTCTGCAGCATAGTTTCAGTTACTTTACCTCCCAAAATTTATCACTGAAAAATAATTAAAAATCTTCCCCTAACTTCATTTGTATCTTTGATGCAACATGCATTTCAAATTCATCAGTGAAAAGTTCTGTCCATTCCCTATAATTTCACATGTCTTAACATCTGCACTAGTATGACTCACCATTTCACCATTACCACCCTCATCACAAGCAGCAGCAGAAGCAACATTCACCAACATATCAACTAGTACACAATCCAACAAACTCCCTTCTGAACCACACCTTAACTTTTAGTCAGCACAGTTGGTTTTATCCTGCTACCACTAGCTTCCATGCCTCAAACTCAGGTACTAACTTCAGACTATCACGACAACAATGCATGCAGCATATGAAGGTAATGAAATATTATTCTTCCTTGGAAACAATAAACAAATAAGACCAGGCCTGTCATAACCTACTGATCATTGGCCAGCAGCTATAAACATGTACTACAGTGATGACAATACAGAACAGACATCTTGACATATGCTGCTTTGTAAAATCCCCCATCTCATTTCCAAATGTCAAGCATGCAACATGCAAGAATCAGTTCAACCCCAAATACAAACTGCCTTTGTTCCATTTCGATGCAGCAGCCTTTGATCTTTACAAAACAAATGTCAAGACGGCAGCCAATTAAATGCACATCCTTTCTGTATAGGGAAACACTGTCCCACAGTCAGCATTTACACTGAATAGTGCTCTGGCCACAGCAGAAACCTAGCACTTCAAAGGCCATACACTAAAGGCTAAGGGGTGAAATTCCACCATACACACGATGACTAAAGTAGTGCTGTTCTCTGCACATGAGACAGTGACATGGTCAACAGACCAGATGAAGGGCTAAAGGAACTTGGTATACACTCTAAATGACATGGACGAACACCAAATGTATATATAATACTGACTTTTGTAACATTCTGTGTTCATGTGTTTCTAAATACTGTATTTTGGTATGCGCTTACCCTCCAGATATTATAAGATTGAATGCAAACAGCACCCATGGGAGATACATAGCTTTGAACTGGGAGCCAAACCAGAAGCTGACCACGACATCTTTATTTAGCTGACACCATACATAAAGTACACTTAGTACCATTGGATCCATAAGCAGCTGAAAGAATAATATAATTACTGAGTACTATATATAAATGCCAAAGGCTAGGGATAAAATACTGGTCTGCTATTGGCCAACACCATCACCCTAAGCGTGCTTCACACAATGCCTCCAATTCTTTGAGCAGAAATTAGTAGGTTTTCAGGGCATCAAAAGGGCAAAGTAGGCATCAGTGGTACCATGTACATGTTTCATAATTTGGAAAAATGGCTGGTGGTTACAGCAGATGAGTCTAGAGAACAAATGTGGAATAACTAGGTGTCAAAGGTGTTACCATGGCATTTACAGTTCTGTGCAGAGTGGAAAAATTTGTCTGCCAATTCTAGACATGTACCATGCAGCCGAGTCCTTCTTCAGAAGCCAGCAGTTCCTTAGCTAGTCGAGAAATTCCCTGCACTTTACAGAACCTCAATATTCATTGCTATATTCATAACAGGCCACCACTCATCCCTATTCTAAACCACACAAATCCAGTCCACATCCTCCCATTCTGTAGCTTTGAGAACCATTTTAATATTATCCTCCCATCTAAGCGTGAGTCTTCCAAGTGTTCTCATTCCTTCACTACAGCCAAATACAACATTCTTTAACTTGCTAGCAGTGCAATTCCATAGCACTGCTACACCTCCAAAATCTAATCCACATCTAGTCCCTGGCCCACTTACTAAAACTGGGGCAAGTAGCATGTCACAAGATGTTCAGAAACTGACAATCTGAATGTTCTGGAACCTCCCCCGTGTAACAACAGTCCTGGTGGAAAAACTTCAGTATGAGCAAAAATGTTTGATTTTAAACATGGTGAAGCACAACCCTGACATCTGAACAGAGCATTTTTGCAGTGTCAGTAACATGTAAATGCAGACCAATCAACAGATCTATATAATCCTGCACTATAAAAATAACGGGGAAAAAATATACAAATTACATTAATAAGCTGGTTGGAACTTTCATTAACACAAACTGTACACAGTTTTCATTTCAACAATACATTCAGAACAATTAACTAGCAGACAGAAAAACAATACATTAGCAACACTGACACTGGTTCCTAGGCCTTCCACTGAAACTGCATGGTCAGTGAGAACAAAATAAGGGTTGAGTCTTGATGTTCAAGATTAACTGAGACCAATAAAACCATCATGAATGTTGTAATCATGAACTTCATAAAACACCTGCCTGGTTAATGAATCTTATGAAATACCAGTAACAAAAATATAAAATAACCTCAAAAAGCATTAACAGCATGAAAGTCTACTTAAAAAATAACACCAAACAATACTTCTAAACCAGAATTATGGAGGAAGGAGGCACTCAACCTTACATAATGAAAGACAGAGCCGGACTGGGCTGACAGGGATCTGCGTAAGAACAGAAGAGTGGGAGAACTTGACTTGCTAGCCACATGTTCTCAACCAAATTCATCTGGATCAGTCACTCACTCATTCATACAATCCGACTCACTCACTCACTCACTCACTCACTCACTCACACACACTAAGGAGGTTATATAAGGTGGGTAAAAGTTGGCACATTCTAAATAATAACTATACAATAATCATCAAAACAAGGTACTGCCAAGCATAAAGAAACAGTCATTTTATCTAAAGTAACCACTATCGACAGAGCTGGGTATTGCATTTATTACAGGAAATGTAACTTATGACTATGGTAAAAATATTACTGTAAGAAGTAACACTCACTGGTATGTCAGCAATTAAACCAACAATGACACAACAAGCCCAGTTGAAGAGCAACATAAAGAAATAATCACCAGGTCGGCCATCAAATATTCCTAAAAATAAATCACAAATCAATCAGCATTACTAGTCCCATTAAATAATCAGTCTCACAAATTAACAATGAATTCCACACAGAACTCAAAGCCTGCTTCCCACTACACAAATTTCTAGTGCACATACGTATTAGCATTAGGCCACAACCTACTTTCCTAAGGCCCATTTTAATGTTATCCTTCCATCTCTTTCTCAACCTTCCAAGTGGCCACGTTCCACAAGGCACTCTCACGAACAAAAAAAGCCCTCTACATATGTCACATCTAACCCATTCAAACTACCTGTTTGGCCTGCCATTACCAGCTTCACTTCACTTCCTTAATAATGTTAGGTGATGTGTAGAAATCACAGGTGCATCATTATGAAATACATGAGAACGACCATTAACAGACATGACGACACCAGATAAGTTCAAGCATTTTTCTCAACACTTCACATCCAAACACTTGTAATTTATATAATTCCCTGAAGCAAGAAAAAATTTTTCACAGCCATATAAAATACACAGTACAATTCTTGTTTATATCACAAACAGCATCCTGGCAACTTTCACAATACACCATGTGTCAAAGATTCGTGTTACTTAGTATGTGCCTCTACCATTGTAACTGTTAATGTCACACAAGTTCACTTTCTTTAATATACGCCTCTATAACTACATTACCTGTTTCAAGTCTCAGAGAGTAGTTGTATAAAAAATAGCAGTTTATCAAGAAGTGGAATCCTGTTGATGGTGTCAGTGGGTAATAAAAAACAGCAGTTGCTGGTCTCCATATCTGTAATACAAAACAATCACGTAACAGAACTAAATACAAAATTATATACAGAAGGGCCGACACACCTGTCTTTTGGTGATAATATTCAGAGTGAGTAAACATGTTGGAAGTACTGGTTAAGGTATTTTTATCAACTTAAATACTGGGCAGCAAAGGGAAACCTATTGTAGAATATTACAACAATAAATATCTGTATTTGAGTTCACTTAATGCTGCCATTAGTAACCCACACTACATATGAAATTATCAGGCATACAAGACTCAGAAAAACCCAAAACCACTGTCAGCACCAGGACTGTGAAGTCAGAGTCGGAAGGAATTTTGGGTGTAGTCAGCCTTGGTAAAAATGTATGGACTTCAACATAAAATCTGAAATAGATACTATCACAATAACCATTAGACTTATACTTAAATACAGGTTATAAGCCTAAAAAGTAGCCTGATGAATCACATGGTGGTGATGAAATGTCTTATGATACTATTTACCATTTTAGTAGGTTTACCATTATTAATACATATTGAGCTTTTGTGAAGGAGTCGGAGTCGGAGTTTTAAAACTGAGGCATCGGAGTCGAAGGTTTTGTAAACCGACTCCCAAGCTCTGGTATGCACACAACTTATATTTTTATATTAAACCAACAGATGATGTTGTGGCATTTAGCAAGCATCATCAGACTGTGTACAAATATGAAAAGGTGTGAAGCTGTGAAATGTTACTGAAAATCAGGAGCATTACTGATGCTGCGACTTCACAGCAGGCAACTGACTAGCACACGATGTGTACTATGATGTGACTCATAACACTGGGTAACAAATTTGAACATGCTGCTTTGGCTTCCTGAATGACATGTGGTGTCCCTTCTAGATACTGAACCATGATTCTGAATCTGGCAACAAAAAATGCTGTTGCACATGGGGTTTTCAAAATAAATGAAATTTCATATGAATTCAGTCTCTTTTATTAACTGTAATATTATAAAGCTTACGCAGAAAATGCAGTAGTGATGTTTCATTTGTTTTATTCATGGTAATATCAAATATGAAAGAAAAATAAACACTTCTATACAAATAAAGAGGAAGCATGACTGCCACATTCCAATGCTATGATTCACCTCTGAAATTAGTTATGATAATGCAGCCCAATCAAACTGCCACTCAGAGAATAGTGATTAATATATGCAGGTTTATCAAGTCAGCAAACAAAACTCTTTTCAACATCTACGTGGTACTGACTATGAAACAACATACTTTGTGTGAAAACATAACCTCAATGTATGCATTTTTTAAATGAAAGTGTTTTTCAATAATCAGCTTCCCTTTGTCTTGTTAATATCATGCTTCAGTCAACTTTTCACTCCTTCACTTTTGGTGCACCTCACTATTATACCAGCTTACCAGCATAACACAACATAATTTTATATTAGATAAAAGTGGGAAAAACATTTAAAGGTTATTTTTCCTTTCATATGTTTAACAGCATCATGAACAAAAGTAATGAAACATTCCCCACCACATTTTCTATACAAGATATGTAACACTGCAGTTAAAAACAAGACGAAATTCATGTAAATTGTTGTAGATTTCTTAAAACCCCATGTGCTAAAGAATCCTTTCAAGATTCCGACTCATGACTCATAGCACAGGAAATACAGAAAATATCATTCACAAAGCAAAAGGAACACATTAAAATTTGTTGCTCAATGTTATTACTCACTTCACAGGCAGCACACATCATGTGCTAATCCGTTGCAAGCTGTGAAGTCATAGCATCAATAATGCTGCTAATTTTCAAAGTAAAGATCCAGAAAGTTCAAAAGTTATCACTAATTTTAAATATGCTCATATGCACTCTCATTTCAACATTTCATAAAATATCATACTCATATTAACCACAAATAATTTTTACCCTACCTCATTAACAACAGCTTCAACTTATCCTTCTCTACAGTAAATTTGCCTGGAAGAAGAAAACTGCCAGGTCTTTGCATGCACTGAAAAGACAAAATTTAACAAAGTTCTGTCTATTTTTTTCATCAAAGCTATGTATGGTCTTAAACATGTCATATATACAGCCCAATTTTACATCGTAGTTCCGTTAATGATAAATTTCACGTGCTTCAAATAATGATACCGCATCAGACGCAGTTGAACATAGGGCCTTACTTGAAACTGTTTTATAAACGGCTCGTACAGCAACACCAACTGATAAGCTTTGAATATTCCAAAACGGCCACACAGTGTAAATCCTGCCGTCAGCGAAAGCCACCACCGCGTGAAAAATGGCAGTCGTTTAAACCAGTCGGCTATGTCACTCATTCTGTTACTATAATCTGTAAGGAAAGGACAATGTAATCCATAACACTGAGAATTTGAGCTTTACTTGAACAGGCTTCGAAAGGTGGTTGTAACACACCCAACTCAAAAACATTATGTATACCTTAACGACACAATTACAAACGAATAAGTGAAATGATAAACAGAAAATAATTACAACACGCATTACAAGACGACATTGCATGCTACTACACCACTCATAAAATGACACGTGTCCTAGCTATCATGGATCACAACTATCTACACATCCCAACTAACATCCGCTTCCCAATGACTTCCATCTTTCCAACTATCGACAAAATCGAGCTATCGAAAGGGTCTACAGGCAACTCTTGACAAGGCCGAGGTATCGAAAGAATGCAACGTCTGCGCACGTAAACTTAACCGTGAACCGTGGTAAAGTTTTCCTATGCACGCGGTGGAGTGACATGGGGGAGTAGAGGCAGAGCTTCACGTATTCTTACCCTCGGTACTAGATGGGGTGAGTGGTCAGCTTCACGCCTCGGCCGCTCTATCCCCTAGGTCTCTGGTAGCGCTTGAATAAGAGCTGAGTGGACACCAGTGCCTCTCTGGTGGCTTTGCAGAAGGATACCTCTCTTAACCTTCCTTGCTGTCGAACAATAATACAATACAGTACAATACAATAATACTGCAAAATGAATACATTTTTAAGTATCTTGATGTTACAAACAACTATGTGTTCCCTCTTTCTTTTTTCCTTTCTTAGCAAGTAAGCAGGCACAAGCTTGGGGTTATGTTATTCTGGGATATGATGCATGAAAACTTTTAATGTAAATTCCAATAACGAAATTTCATCAATGTCTGATCAGCAGTTTTGGGGATTGTGAATATGCAGACAGACACAACGTATAGGTAATGCGTTCAGTACGTATATGTAATGCACGCATATCTTTGCTATAAGCTTTAGGCAAGCAGAACACTTCCAGCATCCAAGGGCGCCTCCAATCGGGGGGGGGGGCCCGCCAACGGCTGCCGGGCGGCAGCCCCCCAAACCCCCCAAAACTGAAATGTAAAAAAACACAGATTTTGTAGATACTCTCTTATCAAAACTTTTACGTGAATTCCCCTTCAGCCAAAATCAGCCACTGAAATCAACCGATGACTAGTACATTTGAATCTTGAAAAATAAGTTAATAAAATTTAAAAAAAAGGCAAGGAGATAGGACACTGCGATTGAGTCAGGGAATATGTAGTTATATTTGTATGTATACAAATGCAGTTGCAGACAGTGTTGTGGTGTACTTACAACATGATTTTTATAACACAAATTTTTAAAATCAAACATAAATTATATATAGCCTCAGGGTAGGGGCCCCCCCCCCCCAGGAAAAATTCTGGGTGCGCACCTGTCACGAACACGTAATTTTCCCATACCATATTAACTTTTATGACCCAACGGTACAAAACAGAATGTATTCTCACTAAAATGTTTAAAATTTTCGACCAAAATATCGTAAATATCCTCATATTCCTTCGATGAAAATCAACTTTTTCTCACCAACGGTACTGCGTGGCACGCAGCAGTCGACTGGATGACAACTGTTACGTGACACGGATGAGTGATAACGCATGCATGCTGAGTAAAATCACGCGCGCATATTTTAACAAACCACAACCATACGGTAGGCCTACTAACCAGTCAAATTCCTTGCGATGAAGAAACAGCCCATCACGCGTCACGCTTTCACGGATGCGTGGATCCTAAAAACGAAGGCTGAAAGGGGGGCTTTCAGGAACAATTTCGCGAGTCGGTTCGTTTAAAGTGGATCATCGCTACAGTAGGGTCTATAAGGTTTATCTTCGAACACGGTCAAGAACAGGAGACGAACATCTGGATATTCTTTCTTGGAGTATCAAAATCTTGTCAAATAAGAAGCTCCACTGCCGTAATTTACAAGGTAAAATTCCGCCGTGAAACACAAAGCATTTTGTCAAGTACAAGAACGGAAAGTAAGCACTGTATAGTTAAACCTTGAAAAAGCGAAACACAATACATTGAAATTGTTATAAAATATTTATGTTGCGGAGTCAAATCCATAAATGACTGGTTAGCTTACCACCATACATTGGAGCGTTTAAATAACAGAAGATGAGTGGGCTAGGCCAAAGGTGGGACGGATAAGGAACCGTCATTTGAATGCCGGCAGGGGCAGATACTTGTCTTATCTCCACAGCGTCCTTACCGGCTCCTTCCCCAGAAACACAGCAACGGGTCTGCAACACTGACCGCTCGCTGCCATGCAGCGCCCAGGTGTGGCTGGAAGCCCAGTTCCGTGAAATTTCTTTACGCCCTTTGCCTCTTCTTAAAAACAGAATCTTAAAACAAAGAATACGGTAAGAAGATATCAAAAGATGTGTACAATAAATCACTGTATTAAGAAAGCAGATACACATAGCACTCAAGTTCACATGTACATTGTTGCCTAAATATACAGCTTGGAGTTGCTTAGATATATATAACTAATTGTTAAAATTAACATTGAGAAGATAAGGCTGAAACACTGCCTTCAGGAAAAAGAATGGATTAGATACACGTTAATCACGCTTTAGACATATGTGGCTGTTATGTTACGTTAACGAATTTTGGTACAGGAAACTATTGGGAATTGTCGAATTGGAAGATCAAAATGCAAGTAGGAATATAAAAGCTGGATCTTATGGAGACACAAACTTTATAACTTAATTTCTCTTCCTGCCTTAATGTTTGCCAGAAATCCCAATTTCAAAACAGGCTCAGTACTTTTTATGTGGAAATTAATGTAGTAGCAGGTTATATAATAGATTTTTAAACACACATTTGTAGGTTTCTCAGTAAAATGCAAGACAGAGGAGCTTCATTAATAGGAAGGACTTTAAAGTTAACATTTGCAATAAACGCATCCTGTTTGGCCAAGGAACGGTGCATTCCCGAAACTGATAATTCTGACAAATATATACATTCTTGGAGAAAAGTTTTTAAAGGCACGAAGGATTTGTTTAAACTACGTCCAGGAAGGAAAAAAACTATTTTTGGGGGTTTTGACTATTCTGGGTCAAAAGTCAAAGTTCCTTCCGTGTAGGCGTATTCGTGGAAACGTCTGTAGTTTCGTCTCCATTCACGTGTGACAGAAAGCAGTTGGCGTAAAACGGCCACCAATTCCAAAAATTTATTAGCATATTTCGAATTCTCCTTAGAAAACCCACAATTTAACAAATACAGTTACAGCATTTTTGTTGTAATATCACTTTTATCTGTGATCCCTGGTTTTTAATTTTTTTGTGACTTGCGTTTAAGGGCCTTGTTATTATGCAGCCATATCAGCGGTACACGCCTACAGATATTCTACAGCACAGCGGTAAAAATTTCATACTCCTTTCCACTTTTCTCTTTCAGACTTCGCTTTCAGCAAATGTCAAAAGAAAGATTGCTCAGGCATTCGCAATTCCACTTTAAAAACTTGGGATTTTTCGCAGTGAGAGGGGTTTAAATATTTATTGGGTCTTGTGTACGACAATTTTCAGCTGATCCTTATATCTGGTAATATCTTAAAATGGCGGACTGACAGCGGACAAGACTAGGACATAGAGAGTCAGCACTCAATTTGACGATGATTACAGAAACATGGAATCCGAATATAAGCGCATTATTGTTGATTCTATTGTGCTTTTGTATACTACCTTAGGTCTCTTTTATCAAACAATCTTAGAAACTATCAAATGCAGAAAGGACACATAAATTTAAAATTCCTCTTAATTCCCGAGTTTATGTGTCATATATGTATAAACAAGTACAAGTAAATGTGTATGTACTGTGTTTGTATTGCATTCCCATCTAACAAGGTAAAACAAAGGGTTTAATATGGCGTACAAGAAAAGTTGCAAATGTCTGAACTAGTTATTCGAAGTTATTGCACTTTTTATTAGAATGGACATTGTAAATTCAAAATTCAATCAAAATCCTTTCACGAAGTTTAACCAATGACATGAATATAGCGAGCCTAATCTATGTGACTCGAAGCAGTCAAATTTGTGTGGCAGATGGTACTTCGAAAGGAAGAAGAGAATGAATGGAGACTGTGTGCAAAACATTATAGTATTAATTCCCAAGGGGCTGCAAATTGCGTCATATTTTTCTTATTTGTCGGGAAGATATGAATCTTGCTGTAGGCTTTCTTGTACAAGTCAGACTGACGGTGTTAAACGTTAAACGTTAAGTTGATCTGAACTTGTAAGTTCCGCGAGAATCATTACATAAACTGAGATGCAGAAACGTTGCAAGCAAGGCAACTCAAATATCTCACCCTGCAATAGTAACAGCGTAAACGTAACGCGATATATAACATGACAAAAAAGTTTTGTAAGTAATAACGGAAATATGTCGGGAATGCACCTTTCCTTGTTTCACCCGCTCGCCACGGTGAGGCACAGGATATGAGCGGGACCTGAAAAGAGACCCCAAAAAAAAAAAGAAAAAAAAAAGAGAAAAGGACACAATTAGTAACACAGTAACACGTACAGTCCGGGAAAAAGTAAAAACAGTAGTAAGTACAGTCCGTAAATAAGAAACTTGGAAATGCTGAAAACTTACCTGTGCTGTCCCTGTCCTTTTACTTCATTTTGCTTATGTTCTTATACAACGCAGATTTGTAATGTATAGCTCTTGATTCGGAATGGCCAGCACTAATATTCGTGCTCAAGGAAAAACGTACGCATGAATGAGTGTTTTGTATTCTTGGTTCATTGCATATACAATCCTTGTCAGACCAGGATCATGCAACGACCATTAGATACAAACGCATATCGTCGACTGCTGCGGATGAAAACAAACAGACGGTATAAGGAAGCGAAAGTTAACATTTTCAGACACAGCTACGGTTACTCGTCTGAAAAATAAAAAAAAAATCGATATATTCGTGCGTTTAAAGCGCAACGTGCATTTATCGCCTTGAAACGGCACTTCTTTCAGTACGCGACACAGCAGCATCAACAAAAACAAGTCGACGGCTTCTTCTTCTTCTTCTTCTTCTTCTTCTCCTCCTCCTCCTCCTTTTCCTTCTTCTATTGAAACCGCAAATAAAATACGAGTATATCGTGTTCGAAGGACGGTACATTCATTTAGGAAATCAAACCCTAACACAAGGTTGGGCCTATCAACTACGTTCCTATTCCTTGCTTTCAGAAATTCGCCAATATAGTAAGAAACCTGCCAAGTGTAACATTGCCTGGCGACTGTTCACAGGAACCTCCAACGCAAATCAGTTCATTCGCATCCTAATACGGTCGCTTGTTCGACTGCTAGCGATTATATCAGTTACATTTTGTGTATTTCAAAACATGACGCTGACGACGACAATTCCTTGACTTTACAGGCACCTGAAATGTAAGGGCTACTAATGCGCTTTCACTCCACCATTCGTAACGACACACACGACCAACCTTCGATTCCTATCCCTCGACGTCACCACGTTGCCGGTCCCTCGACATCCGGGACCTACCTTTGGTTTGTCCCTCGATGGCTGCTCCAGAGGGAGAACTGTGGGATGATTTATACAACGCATTCACGCCACATTCACACAAGCGTACCTAACAAATGAGTGTATGAGTGTCTGTAACGTTACGGTTTGCTCGTTGCTCCTTTCCACTTGGTCCTGGGTTCGAAGTTCTGCTGCGGATGACTGCTGCTGCAATTCTTTAATTGTTGCAAACGTTCACACAATCACAGCACTTGAAACTGGAGCACTATCACTGCCACAATCAGAATCACAATTAATATCACTGGCACTGGCACTGGCACTTATACGGTCGTTGCAATCACTTTCGCATTCACATCACAAGTAATTAGACACTGCATGATCAAAAGGAACACCAACTTTCTATGCGTAATACTCGAAAAAAAAAAAGAATGACTCAAAAACACTATTCAAGACCACGAGGAACATACTACGCATTAAAAATACGGGGTATAAGAATTTTCATTCACTGCACAAACACTCTCGCAAACTTAAGAATTTTTACATTTGGTGTCCAGACACCCCCGAAAATAAACAAGACCGAAATTTTGAAGCCAAACGAAATTAATCCACAGGTTTGCTGTCGGCTGCGCTTGAATTTTTCTGAAATGTTAAAGTGACACTCTCCAATAGCAACGAATTTAGAGAAACGCCGGTCTCTGTTGAAATTTAGCGTCACAGACTGTTTGAAAATTAATATTGAACTCGAAATTTAAAATGAATGCTGTTGCTGGTATGTGATTCTTGCATTAATTTTGTGCATTAACGTGTAAATCTTACAGGTTCTAATTTAGAATTAGTGTGAAATCATTAAAAAAGAAATTAGTGAATTAATTAAGTCGATAATAATCGCCAGGTTTTGCATAAATATTGGTGTTAATTAGATACTCCAAAAGTGTTTTACCTCGTGAGAACACGCTGTTGAGGAAAAGGTCTCGTAGGTCTACCAAATGAGGTAAGACAATGGCGTGAACTACGTATACGTAAACGTTGTTGACACGCATTCAAATCAGACGAATTTTACGTTCATCTGAAAATATTTCTCGACTCTAAACATGATACGCATAGAAAGGTTTGTGAACAGTGCTATTCAGAAGAGGCTACTTTAAATCATGGGATCATAACATTAAGATGGAACAAGACTGCGACTATGTGAACCAGAATTAAATTGCTCAAACCGATAAATGTGTGATTTACACTTTCGGTGTTTAGTTATACTTTCTTACATCTACTCAACGATTAAGGAATGTCGCACCGGGAACGGTAATGCAATTTGTTAATACGCCAGTACTTACAACGCTGTACAACTTCAATAATTCCACAGCGAAATAACCGAAAATACCTTCCTATTCCGGGGTCATGAAGCCGACTTATTACCAAATTTTCTAATACGTAATTTATAAAAGTATTTAACCCTCCTATTACCGAGGCATGACGCCCCTCGTACGCGAATGTATTTCACAATGCACGTTATATAAAACTTTAATTCTCCTATTCCCGGGTATGAAGCCCCCACTATACTAATATATTCTATAATACACTTACGGAAATATTTAACCCTCCTATTCCCCGGCAGGAGGTCCCTCCTAGATCATATATTTCACAATACACATTATATAAATATTTAACCCTTCTATTCCCGGACATGAAGCCCCTCCTATATCAATACATTCTAATATACATTTACGGAAATATTTAACCCTCCTGTTGCCGGGGCATGAAGCCCCTATTATACCAATATATTCTACAACACGCTTATGGAAATAATTAACCCTCCTCTTGCCGGGGCATGAAGCCCCTATTATGCCAATATATTCTACAATACGCTTATGGAGATAATTAACCCTCCTGTTGCCGGGGCATCAAGCCCCTATTATACCAATATATTCTACAACACGCTTATGGAAATAATTAACCCTCCTCTTGCCGGGGCATGAAGCCCCTATTATACCAATATATTCTACAACACGCTTATGGAAATAATTAACCCTCCTGTTGGGGGGGCATGAAGCCCCTATTATACCAATATATTCTAAAATACGCTTATGGAAATAATTAACCCTCCTGTTGCCGGGGCATGAAGCCCCTACTATATCAATATATTCTACAATACACTAATGGAAATAATTAACCCTCCTACTGCCGGGACATGAAGCCCCTACTATATCAACATATTCTAAAATACACGTATGGAAATATTAACCCTCCTATTGCCTGGGCATGAAGCCCCTGCTATATCAATATGTTCTACAACACTTAGGACATATTTCACGCTCCTATTGCCGGGGCATGAAGCCCCTATTATACCAATATATTCTAAAATACGCTTATGGAAATAATTAACCCTCCTCTTGCCGGGGCATGAAGCCCCTACTATATCAACATATTCTACAATACACTTATGGAAATATTTAACCCTCCTATTGCCGGGGCATGAAGCCCCTGCTATATCAATATGTTCTACAACACTTACGGACATATTTCACCCTCCTATTGCCGGGGCATGAAGCCCCTACTATATCAATATATTCTAAAATACGCTTATGGAAATAATTAACCATCCAATTGCCGGGGCATGAAGCCCCTACTGTATCAACATATTCTACAATACACTTATGGAAATATTTAACCCTCCTATTGCCGGGGCACGAAGCCCCTCCTACATCAATGTATTTCACAGTACACCTTATATAATTATTTAATTTTTCTATTCCCGGGCATCCGTGTTAAGTGGGTCCCTGTCACCAGGGCATGGCGCGTCCTCACGTTGCGGATGGAGGAACGGCCTCCAGTTATGGAGGCTGGCTACGATTACATTGAATAAGAAGTCGCGGACAGCCGAGAAGGGGTGGTTCTCCAGCTTGGGGTTTGGGCGAGGTGCTAACAACTCCTCACCGTAAAAAATTATTATGTTACGAAACAGACAGAGAAGCCTCGCACCTGGACCGATTCTTTGGCACGACCCCAGCTACGGAAAAGGGACATGAGTTTTCTTCAAGTAGTGGGATGGTGGGGCATGGACTGGATTGAGCTGGCTCAGGATAGGGACAGGTGGCAGGATCTTGTGAATGCGGTAATGAACCTCCGAGTTCCATAAAATGAGGGGAATTTCTTGACTAGCTGAGAAACTGTTAGCTTCTCAAGAAGGCCTCTGCTCCATAGAGTTAGTTAGTTATTCCCGGGCATGAAGCCCCTACTATATCAATATATTCTGCAATACACTTATGAAAATATCTAACCCTCCCATTGCCGGGGCATGAAGCCCCTACTATATCAATATATTCTGCAATACACTTATGGAAATATCTAACTCTCTCATTGCCGGGGCATGAAGCCCCTACTATATCAATATATTCTGCAATACACTTATGGAAATATCTAACCCTCCCATTGCCGGGGCATGAAGCCCCTACTATATGAATATATTCTACAATACACTTATGGAAATGTTTAACCCTCCTATTACCGAGGCATTAGCCCCTACTATATCAGTATATTCTCCAATACACTTATGGAAATATTTAACTCTCCCACTGCCGGTGCATGAAGCCCCTACTGTATCAACATATTCTACAGTACACCTAAGAAAATATTTAAACCTCCTATTACCGGGGCATGAAGCCCCCTAAAAAAATATATATATATTTCACAACACTCGTTACAAAAATAGATAACCATCCTATTCCCGGACATGAAGCCCCCACTATAACAATAGAGTCTGCAACATAATTTATAAAATTATGAAATACGTACGGACTTGAGCCACATTACTCTACCCTCGTATTTGCAGGGCACAGCTGGATAATTGCTCCTCTCCACACTTCACTCAAAATTGTTATCTTTTTGCATTGTGTTTACACTCACTCCTATTTTCATCACTTTGAACCACAAGCCTTTTATATAAATAGAGCGGAATGCCTTCTGAAAATCTACGAAACACCAGAATATTTTACCTCTTTCAGCTCACAAATATTTGCCCTCACTTCTTGTTATTCTGAAAATATTACCCAGTGGTTTTGCACCTTTAAAAGAACCCAGCTTGAACGAGAGTGTCACGTGATTCGACATCCAGTCCCTACCTTCAGTTAAGGCTATCGTGATTGAGGAGGATGAGGGGGCCAAATTTACACAAGGTGGCGCTGTAAGTTTAGACAAACTTTTGTGTGGGAAACTTCGTGTTAAACAAAACTGGAAGACAATACATGATATTTCGGCTAAGGTTGTGCGAGAGTAAACGTGATTAAACTGACTGACGGTGGGGTATAATGACAGATTTTATGACGCTGAAATTTCGGAGACGCAATGATGAAAATTCAGAAAGTGGTACAGCAATGAGGGTGCATGACAGGGCACTGGTATTAATTAATATTTTGTTGACATTCTATTGTGGAAATTTTGGCGACGAAAAGCGTTTCCAAATTGTGAATGGCCTACTCCACATTCAAGGATACCTGCATTTCTACCTCCACGCCCCACATTCTGCTACGATGATACAACTTTTCTTGCGTTTCCTTAACACTTCATTACGAATAAAAAGAGAATGCGTTATGTGGAGACCACATCTGTCTACCTGCCCGTCTGTCTGTGGCCTAATACCTTAGACTAAACCGTTCTTTGGATTTTCATGAAATTTCGCGTGTATCGTTAAACCGTGTGGCATTTCGAAAGTAAACAATGCCTTGGCAAAGCCTTCGTACTACTGTACATCATGGAGTACACGATTTGCAATCTTGTTACTAACAATTTTATCACATATTCAAAGTGTATGGCCATATATACATTCCTGTTTTTATCTATCATCCACGAAACGTTACTGGACCAACGGGTAAAATTTAAAAGCCAGTAATGTAACGCAAGCTCTGTTGTGCCAAAAATGAAATTTGAACCAGTGTAACAAATCAGATACAGGCCTAGTCAAATACCCACTGAAAGTATTAAAAAAATTTATGTAAGATGTTTTCGGAATTAGAATCGAAAGAAGAATGTTGTATAGTCTGTGTAACTGACACCGGTTGGCAATGGATGCATGTGGATGTACAAATCGTGTTAATTTAGTATGTGCCGGCCATGCAGAAAGGAGAGAGGAAACCCACAACCAGAAGAAAGAAGTGTTAGTTCACTTAGTGTGTTAGTAGTCAGAAATAAAGAAAAGTGATCTGTGCCATTCATATGCATGTTGCCAACGTATAAAAATAGCAAATCTTGACGTCTGTATTTAGCAAATCCTGTATAACTTACGTACCATTAGTCGCAGAATGGCTAAATTACCTGCATAGGACTGTGGTGATTGCATCAAAATAAGTCATGCTGTTCTATGAAAAGTTGAATATTTAAAACAATTTTGCAGTAATTCATCATTCACCGTGCCCAATAATAAAGTGGCCCTCAATAAATGGATCATCTTTGTGTAAAGAGTGGCTTAGGGATGAGTGTTTTTAAAATAGATTCTCTTTTTATTTATGGTGCCATTATCAGATATTGATTTACAGAAAGTAAAAATAAGATATTTTTCCTTATAAAGGTTGTAAGGTCCATATATATATATATATATATATATATATATATGTAAGGTTTTAAGGTTCATATTTCGATCAGATATATAGTTACGTCTGATACAGTCGCTATTTCTTTCCAGTCCATCTCACGGGCATACGAAAACAGCAAACGATGTAATCCGTGGCGTAGAACACAGAGTTTACAAAGTCATTTTTTTTTACTTTCAATATATAATCATTATATTGCACGGTACACGCATAATGTAAGTTATGTAATTAACGACCGTACCAACGTGCGGCCTTTCCTGCGCAGATGTTCACAAAACACACCAACACTCTACAGTAACACGTACACATTTCTTGTACAGAACGTCTTCTAATGTGACTTCAAATGGTGAAAACACGAATAGAATTTCATTCAGGCCTTTAAGGAAAAAAGGCTTACACTCCTCCGACTTTCACCAAACTCAAAGTAATAACAATAAACTTGAGTAGATACACCCCCTCCCCCGAATTATAGTTAAAAGGAACGAAAATGTAGAAGGCAATTACAAAATTTCACTTACGTCCCCAAGTAAAATATGGTGTCTATTGCATGGATTTTAACGAAACCCATTATCAGTCAATGGCCTTACATGAAATTCTTCCAAACCGAATGCTGCCAAAATCGATCACGGCATATGAAAAATAAATGTAGAAAATCATTTACTCTCCTAAATAAAATATGGCTGTCGAAACGCCGATTTTTAACGAAACTTAAGCTCTCTCAGCAACTTCTTGTAAACAGCTGTAACACCGAATTTCATGAAAATGTGACAGACGGTTTTGACGCTGGTACTTGGTAAAAGACAGGCTGAGTCGGAGTGACGTAATATCCACATAAAGCCACCCTTTTCTTTCTTCGTAAAGGCTACCTAATAATTTCAAAACTATTACAATATAAAACAATATATTTGGATTCTCATGACATTTTCAACACAAACCAGAGAACTTGTCCCAGATTTGTAAGTCCGCATGTCGGTACAAATTGCTGGACGCCACGTCAGCTACAGTAGGCGTGATATTCTGATGTTGTGAACACCTGCGACCTAAACGCCTGTCACCTGACTTGATATAGAAGACTTTTTCGCGTAATGATCTCCCAAACGAACAACCTCTTTCATTACCAAGTTCCGGTAATTAATGAAAAATGAAATACCTTTGTTAGTCAAGACCTGTTCTGTTGTTTGCTCTAAAGAAAACTAGCCAGCAATACAATTTCCAGCAACTGATTTAATGATATAGGAAATGCATTCGGATATTTAATATTGCAACTGCACGAAATATCCTCAAAATATCATTAGTCTAACGATGTGTCAGTATTCAAATGTATTAAGCACAAGAGAGGTATGGCAGCAACGCATGAACCACAGTAAGCATGAGCTAACACCAACACCATAGGCGTTTTATGCATGGGACGCAGCAGTGCTTTATGTCATACGTCGCGACAGAAAGAGACACGAAGAGATGCACTGGAAAAATGAGTTGCTGACGGTTACAAAACAGGACGCAGAGTTAGATTATGTTGTGCACGGTCAGCATCGAGCCACCTGGGCTTAGACAAGATAAGGAAGCGAGCAACCAGTGAGTAGGTGGAACTAACCTAAGGCGAGTTCCGAAGAGAAGGGAGCGAAGTAGTCAGGTGTATCGTGCTAGTGTATGACACAAGCGGAACACCTGAGCGGAACTGTAAAAATTACCAGCTACAGAAGCTTTAAACGGATATGTCTGACAGGATACGTCACTGTTAATTAAAAAATATAAACTGGATTTCAGATATTGGTAACAATGGCATTCACCATTCTACACGTAAGCAGAATAGACGGCGTAACAACATGTAAAGGCATCACATTAATAATCAGTAAGTTACTAACTACACATCTACCTAACCTACCTACCTACCTACCTACTACCTATCTAACTAACTAACTAACTAACTAACTAGCTAACAACTCCATATAGCAGGCCCCTTCCTGAGAAGTTAAGAGTTCCAAAGCTAGTCCAAAAGATTCCCCGCATTTTATGGAACCCAAATGTTCATTACCGCATTCACAAGAGCCTGAGACTTGTCCCTATCCTGAGCCAGATCAATCCGGTCCACGACTCCCCATTCCTCTTCTTGAAGACCCACTTCATATTACGCTCCTATCTAAGCCTACGTCTTCCAAGTGGTCTCTTTCCCTCGGGCTCATCCACCAAAACCCTGTGTGCAACTATCCCCTCCCCCATACGTGCTACATGGCCAGTCCAACTCATTCTTCTTGATTTGATCACCGACCAACATTCGGTGAAGAAATTATTAACTTAGAGTGTTTATAATAATAATAATAATAATAATAATAATAATAATAATAAAGTTGTCTCATACATGCCATGAAGGCACAGACGGAAAGTAGAGGTATAGCTCCGCACGCTCTTAACTTAGGCGCTAGATGGAGGTTGAGTGCTAATGCTATTAATAATACTAATACTAATACTAATGCTAATAATAATCCTAGTAACAATGTCGTATGTCCCACGGAGTAGTAACAAATCAAACCAAAAATGTACTTGTTGAATCAAATTAAACAGCATACTGCATCCGCTAACATCAGGTTTCTTTTTTTTTTTTTTGCCCCCAGTATTCAGCCTGTATACCTACGTTTATAAACATCATCATCTAATAAACAATTCTTATCTACCATCCATATTTCCCATTTCACTTGTAATTCAATATGCTTTTGTGCTTTTAGGCCCATTGATACAAAACATAAAGAAATTGCATAATAATGAAGCCAGCATTTTTCTCGTACGTTTCACTAAATCAATTACCTAAAAAAGCAAACACATAACCCTTCAACTTCCACTTCTTTTCTATGTACGTCATAACATTCATAAAAGGAGTAGTTATAGTAGAGATATAGCTCCTCTTACTAGTAACCTCGGCACTGTATGGAGGCGAGTCTTACCTATATAAACCTACAAAAATTACTAAAACTTTTCCGTCCTACCTAAATCTAAAATGTTCTTGTGGTCTTGGATTTCTCATCTAAAAAGCGTAAAGCAATGTAACAATAAAATGTTACAGCGATGGAGTCTACATTTTTCCCCATACGTTAGACTAAATCATTTGCTTATATAAACAACCCCATAAATCTACAACCTTCACTTCTTCACCTAAGTACCTTACAAAATTCGGGCTTAAGTTAAACATTACGTTTTATAATTATGCTTCAAAAATCCTGTTAAGAATTTCTAAAATATGAGATAATAAATTAATATTCGATTACTTAATACGTTTTATCAATATAAGGCATGTGTAAAGAAGCGGTTTTAATATATTAGAAAACATTATCTCAAAAGAACAAAATAAAATCTTGAATGGAATTTATACGCACGACGTTTCATTTTCTATAGATGCCACTCAACGGTCGAAGAAAGCCATGATGAATCTGGATAATAATAAATCGTTTCCCTGTCAGGATTCGAACTGGTTGCCTGCCGAATGCAAGCCAACAACATAATAGTAACGGCACGTAACTTGTTCTTTCCACACAATTTGTAAATACCTTCGTAAATATCGCTGTATTTGTTCGCCCGTTCCTACCGTATGTAACCGACACGACCAGCCATCTTTCAGAATACGTAATACAGCATCTAGCACTCGTTGGCGTATGAATACATAACGATAGTTACAAATGCATATTCAGCGTAAAATAAAATGAAAATAAAGTTCTTAACCTCATATTTCGAATTCAATTATACCAGCAACCATTAAGAATTAAAGTGTGACTAGCAAAATGTTTAAATTTATATACGTAATTGTAAAATTCAAGGTAAATTGCTGTGACCTACACCCTGAAAACGAAGTCGCTACGTGTTAATTTCTGAACTTCGAAAAGCGCCGAAATAATATTAATATCACAATATAACATGTTTCCGTTGGTTTACAAGTGCTTTTAAAGTAAGTAAATTAATACAAAATCATATATACCTGCTGAATAGCAACAACAGCACACTGTATTGCCTCGGCAACTACCCCTCTACAACAAGCAGTGTTGCAACTGGCAAGGCTACCGCCAGGAGGGGAAGACGCGTCCGCCCTTAGCGAATGTCAACGAACCTCTGGTCGGGTTTTCGCGTAAACCGTGTTTAAGTACATATGCACTGATCAAATGTATGGCAGGTGGCAATGTCAGATCTGAAATCAAGTCGTGTAGGAATGCGCAAAGTAGTTCACAACTTGTAATTACGAATCGAAATAAATATGTAAAACGTAAAAACATTTCTGTTTTTTCCTGACAGTCCACGAACTGAGGAAAATGTCTTTCCCTCTCGGATCTATCAAACGTCGGAATTCTGCCTTTTCGAATAAAATGTTATGTAACCTGCAGCTGTGTGGGAGAGTAGTGATACCAATGGGAGTGTTTCGGGTTGCAGAGCAAAGGGGCACATCAACGTTTGGACACAAAAAACTGGTAGGGTTTTGGCGGTAAACCATGTTAAGTACATATGCACTGATCAAATGTATGGCACGTGTCAAGGTCATATCTGAAATCAACGGCGGGCGGAATGCAAAAAGTAGTTCAAAACTTGTAATTATAAATTGGAATAAATACATAAACGGTAAATATATCCCAAATTTATTCTGACAGTCCACGAAACGAGGAAAATGTTTTTTCCCCCTTGGATCTATCAAATGTCGGAATTTTACCATTTCAAATGAAATGTTATGTAGCCTGCAGTTTTTTTGGGAGAGTAGCAAACTGTGTTACCGACGGGAGTGTGTCGGGTTGCAGAAGAAAGGGTACAGTAATGTTTGGAAACACACAAACTGGTAGTATTTTTCGTTCATATGCTTCTGATTTTCGGATGGAATTGCCCAGGATTCGCTCAGTGAGATAATTCATCTACATAATACATAAAAACCCAGTTCGTACTTCGAAATAAACAAAATACACTCCATTACGAAAATCAACCTGTTAGTGGCTCTTAGGAAAATAATAACTGCTTACTGTAATAATTATACGAAACGCACAAATGTATTATATAGACAAAATAAAAAGTTTTTAATATTGAAAGAAATGGTAAAATACTTACCACTCAATATTAAAGCCTCAAATAAAGAGTCAATGCATAACATATGCTTAGGACGTTCCTCGCGGTCTGTAATGACAGAAGGGAGAGTTTTAACGGTTTTCAACTACGTAATTGGCACATAAAGCGGTCTGTAACGACTTGACGTGCTCGACATTAGCTGTAACGTTACTTACTGCCTGTTCAGTCACTTCAGAATCTGCCTAAATCAAATTCAGTCACCCTGAAGTTGGAAGTCCCATGTTTCTCGAAACGTCGGAGCAGACTTTGTACACACTGTGGTGTAAAGACCTATAAGACAACCACTGGAGCAACACCCGCCTAAAAGGCCTGGAAACATAGATCCCTGCTCCTGCTGCAAGACAAAGCCCCGGTTTCTATGTCATCCAACACAACCTAGTAGAACCTATTCCTAACTACACAAGTTGCTGTCACATTCCCTGACAAAGAGGACCACCTGTTGATCAAGTCGAGGATTGGTAAAACTGTCAAGCAGAACAGGGCATTGAGAGAGAGTGTTGCAGCCCACTGTGGAGTCATGGGTTCAATTCGTGGACACTGCATATGGATTCATTGTGAAAAGTGTTTCATTTTGCCTAATTATTCGGTTTTCCCCTTCCAATAAACATTTTACCCATGTTATATAGTCAGACATCATGTTCTTTAATGTGTACAACATGACTGACAAGCGACAACACCTTTTGGACCTACAGCCTCATATACATCTTCAGTTTATCCCTGATCTCTGGTTTAGCAAGGAACAGTAGGCATATTTTTTATATACTTACATTCCAATTGTACAGATTTATGATTTCATTGTGTACCCAACATCTCTGTAAGTGTAGTTAAGTTGGTACTACTTGTAACTTCCATATTTCTGTTCACTTCTAATGTTTTCTTTCTCTTCCGGTTTTCTTTGTGTTTCTATCATGAGTGCACCAGTCTTTCAAATAATACCCGTATCTCACTGCATCCAGCCCTGATTACTTACTTTTGCCTCAAGAATCTAACAGGTTATGGGCCCAGACAGACCAACATTGTGTGTGGTGCTATACTTTTATGTGTTCTGTATGTATTTTTGTGGTTTGGGAATGATGACCACGTCAACAAATATAACTGCAACACAAGCCACTGCACTGGTAGTAATATCTCAAGAAGCTGGAGCATGGACGATGGTCTAGGAGAGATTACATGGATTGGACAATTATCGCACTTGGAAATTCACAATGAAAATGGCACTTGTTCTTGAGGTCCTATATGACTGTGTAACCCAAACAGACACTGATGAAGGCTGAAATCAGGTTGCCATTGCTCAATTGCTTTGTGGGTTCAGCCTCAATTCTATGCCCACCTTGTTGATGCACAGACTGCTAAGGAAGCATGGGAAAGGCTTGAGAAGGAGTATACTGATAAGGGACTTTTTCAATGGATTAGTCTCAAGTGCCGTCTTCTGCGTATGAAGTATGAAGACATCACTTCTATGGTCAGTTACACAGAGGCCGTAACGTCTGTGGCGCAGCAACTCAGTGAGACTGGGCACCATGTTGACAATGAGGAGCTTGCTGTGATCATGCTATGTGGACTGCCAGACTATTTGATCCTCTCGTAATGAGTATTTCTGTGTACCACAAGGACAAGTTGGGCAGTGAAGATGTGAGGATGACACTGTTGCAGGATGAGTTCGGCAGACTGAAGCAGCTTCTGAGAGTGCATCCATTGGTGGATATTCAGCACTAGCAGCAGGAAAGTTGGACAAGAAGAAATTCTTCGAACCAGTATGCCATCATTGCAAGAAACCTGGACATATTAGCCCGAAACGTCCGAAGTTAAGAAGAAGAAGGGTACCTCAATTGAAGCAAAATGCTAAGTCAAAGACTAATAATGATTCTTTGTTGTTAGCTACAGCTTTCCTGAGTATGTATATTGAAGAAAGTGACTGGATCCTGGACTCTGTTTGTACAGGTCATGTGAGTGGTCATAAAGACTGTATGAGTGATTACACTGTACAACAAATTTAGACTTTTTTTTCTGCCCTCTGAATAATACAGTGTGATTTTAGTTGTTCTTGAGGAGCTGAATCAGGATCTTCTAGTAAAAATGTCCTATCCTGTATTGTTTCCAAGCAACACAGCTTTTAATGTCTTTATTTTTACACACAATTTTCACAGACTGAATACAAATTACTTTACATGTGGACAACTTTAAAATGTCTTTCTTGATCTTTCTCTTTTGTAGCCACTGTCTGGGGTTTCTCTGACTATAGACCAAAGTATTCTGCAAGCATACCACGGTTCCATCTTCCCACAAACCCTTTCTCCATGATGGAAATGTCTTGGTGAGATCTTTCGCCATGTTCATCGCTAACTGCTCCCAAGTTTTTAGGGAATAAGTCCGGATGATAATCGAGGAAATGTAGCTTCAGTGACATGTTGTACTTCATAACTTGGAAACACTTCAACATTTCACTAACAAATTCTCTATAGGTCTCAGCTTTGTGATTCCCAAGAAAGTTAGTGCACATTGACGTGAAAGCCTTCCATGCTGCCTTTTCAGTATCGTTCAAAGTGCTGTGAAAGTCTGGATTCTGCATAACCTCTTATATCTGGGGACCAATAAAGATTCCCTCTTTCCCTGTAGCCTCACTCAATTCGGGGAACTTGTTTCTCAGATACGTAAAAGTTTGTCCATCTGTGTCCAGAGCTTTAACAAAGATCTTCATCAGCCCTAGTTTAATGTGCAGAGGGAGGAGATATATATCTTGAGGATTCACTAATGGTTCACAAGAAATATTCATTTTTCGTGGAGTGAAAGTGTGTTGCTGAGGCCAGTCTTTACATACATAGTGATGTTTCTTATCATGCCTGTCCCATTCACATACGACACAGCAGTATTTAGTGTAATCTTGCTGCATACTGAGTAACAGTCCCAATACCTCCAAATCTCCACACACCTTCCTCTTAAACTGGTCATAATCAATGCAGTTTAGCAAAGCATGCATACTTTCATGAGACTCCTTCATGTAAACAGAGTATGCTTGTGGAACAGAAGGATAAATGTTGCCATTGTGAAGCAGCACTGCCTTTAAACTGACTTTCAGTGAGTCAATAAAAAGCTGCCACTCTTCTGGATTATAAACCTGACCCAATGCTCCAAACAAACCATCTACATCATTACAATACACAACATCTTCTGAGGATAAGAAAAACTTTCCAAAATCATGCTGTCGTCACCTAAGTGAAGTGACTTTAACACCTTTCTCTAGCAGATTCCACCCTTGCAGCCGTGAAGCCAACAACTCTGACAGTGTTTGTGAAAGGTTTAAGTCCCTAACAAGATCATGAAGCTCCTGTTATAGGATGAAATGAGGTGATGTTGACATTAGCGGAAAAAAATCTGGATCCTTGTGTGCTATACTGGTTGTAGCTCCATGCCCATTGTCTGAGAAACTCTCCTCACCTTCACCATCAATGTTTCAATCACTTGGGGGCTTTGGAATGGGGAAACCGTCCTGGGGGACTGGCCATATTGCCAAGGGCAAATTCAGCTACTGAATGTCATGCTTGGATTTTGCAGAGAGGCCTTTCACATTGGTCAAACAGAAATAACAGTCTGTGATGTGATCTTTTCGCTCATGCCAAGCCATCGGTACTGCAAAGTTCATTCATGGTTGCGAACCATGTAGCCACGCCCTTAAGTTACTTGCCCATGTACCACAACAGATATGAGGGGCCCAAGGCTTGTCTTGGTCCCCTCCTTTGCAGCCAAAGTATAATTCGTAGGCCTTTTTAACTAAAGGAGTAAGACTGTGTCTTTGAGCTTTCACTGTAAATTCTCCACACACATAACAAATATATCAGGGTTGTTCACACATTTTCGAGACTCTGTGAATATCACTTGCAACAAATATTAGCATTCAAACTCACACAAATAATGAACAAAGAACAGTGGCCACTGCCATTACATGTCATCAACTGATTCAGAAAACATGAAGGAAGTGTAATAGTTGAAAGATAGCAGCACAAGAAAGAATATGAAGATGGTGTTAACAGGTGGGAAAGCTAAATGGCAACACCATATGGATGACAGTTAGGTGCTGGCAAGAGGTGTGAATTAAAGATAAGCTTCGAAGTGCGTGAACTTTAAAGGATCATATATAACACATTACATTGGAAAATTTAAGAAAGAAGATGGTTCAGTTCCTCAGTGAATGGTATATGACAGAGAAAAACTAAAAGCATAGTTGGAAATGTCGCGAAAAAATAAAGCAAAATCACCTATTTTCATTGGGAGGGCAAAATCTGTGTTGTACAATGTTATTTGAAATCAGCGGGAAAAGGTATCAGTACTGCTAACAGTGAAAGGTTAGTTTGCAAAGGCCAAGGTAATGTAAAAGTAATTATTGATGTTAACGTTGAGAAGACTATAACTGATGTTATGCATGTTCCTGACATCTCTGTTACTCTATTGTCTGTCAGTAAATTAGCTGTAAATGGTTTAATCCTGGTTTTTGACAAACATAAATGTCGAGTTTACAGAGAATCTGATGTTATTGTAAAAGGTGTACGTAAATTCAGAGTTGCAAATGTTAAGGGACTTTACAAGCTAAGAAGTGTAAGACCTATGCCTGATCAAGGATCAGCAAATGGGTGCAATGTGACTTCAAATCCCAGTAATGTTGTTCTGGCTGCAGTTTCTCAGGAAATATGGCACCACCATTTGGGCACTTGAATTCAAAAAGTATGTTGCTTTTGAAAGATCTTGCCCATGGGATTACTTCTGAAGAAAAACCAGAAATATTCAGTTGTGTCCCTGTATTTAGGTGAAAATTAAAACAAAGACTTTTCCATAGGGATGTAGTAGGTAATCCCAGGAGAAACTGGGGTTAGTTCACTCTGATCTATGTGGTCCTATGAAGGAGTGTTCCTGGGGAGGTGCTCGTTATTTACTTACATTTACTGATGATTTTTCCAGGAAGAGTTCTGGGTATATTTTAAAGAACAAAAGCCAAACACTCAAAATGTTTTTGGAATTTAAAGCACTTGTTGGAAATCAGACAGGCCTGAAAATTAAGAGGCTTAGAACTGATAATAGAGGAGAGGTCTGTAACAAAACTTTTGATGATTTTTGGCCAAAATGGCATTATTTGTGAGACAACTGTACCATACTTACCACAACAGAATGGAATGGCTGAGAGGTTGAATCGTACTGTCATCGAAAAGGCCAGATCTGTGTTACAAGGTGCAGGTTTAGGGCGACATTATTGGGATGAAGCAACCATGACTGCCATTTACCTCAAAAATTGAAGCATAACTATACCTGTAAAAGGTGCCACCCCTGAAGAGATATGGTTGTTTCAAAGGTGGACCTAAGCCATTTGCAAGTTTTCGGGTGTGAATCTTATGCTTGAATTCCAAACAAGGATAGATCCAAAATTGACATCACGGCAAAATTGTATTTTATGTTAGGATATTGTGAAATCACAAAGAGATGTAGGTTTGCTGAGTTAGAGGGACCTGGAAAAGTTAAGGTTGCTCGTAATATTGAATTTATTGGGCATGAAATGGCCATGTTGAATGTGAGAAAAGCAAATTCAGGTGCTGAAATCAAAAACCCTGCTGTTGATGTGCCTTTTATGAACATAACTCCTGTGCCAATTGTAAATGTTAATGAGAGAGCAGTTGAGAATCATACTGAAAGAGATAGTTCTTTCAATGAAGGCACTGCAACAGTTGATTCTGATTCTCATCACCAAACTGTGTCTGAGAAATGTGAATCGGAGACCACAGGGTCCCCAAAAAGTTTGTTACATCTGAATGCAAGCCCAGGTACTTCCAATCCACATGTTTCTAGGAAATTATTATTAATGATGTGGAACCTATGAGACCAGCAAGACAGAGGCATACCCCTGCATGGATGAATGACTATGAGGTCAGTTTTTTATCAGTTCCATACAGGGATGAACCAGAATCGTACATAGAGGCAATTACAGGGCCTAACAAAGTTCAGTGGGAAATTGCTATGAGGGAGGAATATGAAACTCTTATTAAGAATGGTGTTTAGAAACTAGTTGACAGGCCAACTAATAGGAATGTGGTTAAATGTAAATGAGTTTACAAAGTTAAAAGAAATGCCTCAGGAGATTTTGAAAAATCTAAGGCACATCTGGTTGCTTGAGGCTTCAGTCAGAAATATGGGATAGATGAAATGTTTTCTCCCGTAGTCAGGTATTCTACTTTAAGGGTGTTATTTGTCATTGCAAATGAGATGGATCTTGATATGGGTCATCTTGACATAGGTACAACATTTCTAAATGGGTAATTAAAGGAAACCATTTACATGGAGCAGCCACCTGGCTATGGAGTTGAAGGAGACAAAGTTTGCTTACTTCGAAAAAGCATTTATGGGTTGAAAGAGGCAAGTAGAGCCTGGAATAAAAGAATTCATGGAGTTCTGAAAAATTTGTAATTTGTGCAGTCAAAGGTTGAACCTTGTGTTTATATTAAGAGGACTGAAAGTAGACTGACTATAATTGCATTGTATGTGAATGACCTCTTTGTATTTAGAAATTGTAAAACTGAACAGGGCAGGTTCGTTACTGTTTCAAAAGAAAATTTTGATGTTAAACTTCTGGGGCCAACAGGGCAATGAGGGGCTTGGTGTAAAAGCTCCAGATATGCTTGAGTAAGTGGGAATGTTGAGATTTATGATCTCATTGTGTACTCAACATCTCTGTAAGTGTAGTCAATTTGGTACTACTCATAACGTCCATATTTCTGTTACTTCTACTTTTTTCTTCCTCTTCTGGTTTTCTTTGTGTTTTCTTCATGAGTGTGTAAGTCTTTCAAATAATACCTGTATCTCATTGCATCCAGCCCTGGTTATTTACTTTTGCCTCAAGAATCTAACACCATTTCACAATACTCAACCAACAAAATGCCCAACATTGTTCCTTAGATATTTATATTATATAATATTACACTTAATATTCAGTGTGATATAAAAAACAAATATCTAAGGAAGATTACTGTGCATTTTTTGTGTGAGTGTTGTGCATTTGTTATGGACAATGCATGGAATGAAAAATATAGAATTTAAATTCCAGTTATACTGTTTATCATGTCTGGCATGTTTACAGTTTTCTTTGACTTGTCTAAGATATTATGTGTATAAATTATATACACATCCTCAGGGTCAGAACCCCCCCCCCCAAAGAAAAATTCTGGGTGTGCCTATGCCAGCATCTATCTGCAAAATATAAGTGACATATTAGCCAATGATCCATTCTGGTTATAAAATGTGAGGCTTTCAGATATGCTACTGACTTTCCAGTTTTATGCCACTGATGTCTTGTCTTGTGTAACTCTGTGCTTAGAGTCAGAAACCAGTTTGGATTACATGAAGTGATGGCACTGTAAATAGCATTGAATATGTAACAACAGACAGACAGGGAAAACCCTCGTGGATCGGGCACCAGAGTTACGTATCCATCTCATCATTCATAGCAATAGGTAACTTTCCATGTGCATCTGACAAAGCATAGGAAACATGGAAAGAAGTGGAAAGATCCTTCAGGCAACGAGTCAACTTTCCAATAAATGATAACTTGTAAATACAATACACATATATATATATAATTGTTTGCAAAGGTAGCATATTGTCTTGATTAAAGCACCACACCATGGTGGTATATTGGACAGCAGGTGGCAGTAAAGAACCATGCATGCTAAATCTTAGCACTATATGAGAAGACAGACACTGTAACACTCCATCATATTTACTCCCCATTTCCACTGGATTAGATTCTCTCTTCGCCTGTAAGCCAGTTTTCAC
The DNA here is from genome assembly GCA_013340265.1 of Coptotermes formosanus. Classification (NCBI taxonomy): domain Eukaryota; kingdom Metazoa; phylum Arthropoda; class Insecta; order Blattodea; family Rhinotermitidae; genus Coptotermes; species Coptotermes formosanus. The sequence goes on from BLKM01000900.1 coordinate 1,463,498, forward strand.
ATGGTGGAGACAGTCACATTACTGACTGAATTATCATGGCTTGCTTTGTTTGCTTGCTTAAAATTTGCTGAAATCAGACACCCATAAATTTCAGACTTAAATGCATAAAATAAATCGATTTAAAATGTTCAAATATTTGGGAATGACACTAGTATATCACAATTGCATGCAGAAGGAAATTAACATCCGTCAAATTCAGGGACATATTGCTACCATTTCTTTCAGGATCTGCTGTCTAAAACATAAGACTTAAAATATACAGAACTATAATTTTGCTTGTTTTGTATGCGTGTGAAAATTTATATTTTATTCTGAGGGCAGAACACAGGCTGAAGGTGATTGAGAATAGGGAGCTGAGGAGATATTCTGACCTAAGAGGCAGGAAATAAGAGGAACCTGGAGAAACTGTACACTGAGGAACTTCATGATAGGCACTCCATACCAAATATTATTTAGGTTATCAAATTAAGGAGGATGAGACGGCATATTTCGGGGAGAAGAGAAGTGTATACAGGCTTTTGGAGAGGGTCCCTGAAGGAAAGAGGTCACTTGGAACATATAGGCATAGATGGGGGATAGAAAAATTAACTTTAAAAATAGGATAGTTATGTGTGGACCTGATTCTTCTGGCTCGGGATAAGGCAAGAAACGGATTATTGTAAATATGGCAGCAAATATTCAGGTTACTCTCCTGGGAGGTAAAGCCGGCCGATGCGTCTCGTGGGGGGCAAAGGCGGCTGGTGCGTAGGGCTGAGAACCTTACCGCCTTCATCCACCGATTGTCTAGAAATTCTGGAAGCCTCAAATTCCTGGAGCCCTTGGGGTCTGTAATGGGATAGCTTTGCCCTTTACCCTACCGTCAGGTTCCATAAAATGCAAGGAAATTCTTGACTAGCTGAGGGCCCATTAGTGTCTCAAGACGGAACCTGCTCCATGGAGTTAGCTAGCGCTAGTTAGTTAGTTGGTTAGCTAGTTACTTAGCTGCTTGTTTGGTTGGTTAGTTATTCGCAGATTATTTTAGCAAGTGGTTTCTTAATTGTGCAGGCTAGATAGCTTCTAGTGGGAAGGATGTATAAGAAAGTTCTTGTTTAGTTCTTGTTTAAGGTAACATTCCAGCATTTGCATGTATGGTCTGAAGAAGACCACGAAAATGTGACAGGATAACCGGTTTCCGAGACGACAATCGAACTCGGACTCTCCATAACGTGATACAATAGTGATAATTACTTAACCGCAACGTTCCATAAATACGTGGGCCTTTACCTCCAGGACCATACTCCCTGTATGCCTTCAAATTCTTGTGCTTGGACACAGACGCAAGGTGAATTCAGTCGTTGCGTTCACAACAAATTAATTTAAGTGCAAGAATACTACTTTATATATTCTGTAATGGTCTTACGAAATCTGAAATATTGACCTCCAAATAGTACGTACGTTTTCAAAATTCAACTTGCACTTGCACCCAATTCTGTTGCACTCCCAGCTGATACTCGTGCATCAAGCTGTAAGCAGCCCAGTTCAGATGCCTTTCGTTTCGTGCATATTGCAGAATCCGTCACGAATTTTGCCACCAGCACTCAGCATCTTCTTACCTGGTCCCTGACCTGAACCTGCATGCCTGTTCAAGGTTACGGCATCGGTCTGCCAGGAGAATGCGGCGTGACGTCACTTTGCAGACCATCTGCGAAGTGATAATGGAAAGCAAAGACGGGGATAGGGAAATAATGAAAAGGAGGAAGAAAGGAAAGAACGGGAGAAAGAATAAAACAAAAATATGAAAATAAATAAATAAATAAATAAATAAATAAAAGGCAGAAGGAATGAGAGCAAAAGCAAGGGAAGAGTTGTGTAGTGCATCAAATGAGCGCATGAGGGGAAGGTCGCATCTGTGTCTTTCATCTCTGAAGTTACTCAACCAATTGCGATGAAAAGTGACTTTGGATGTCTACACCAAGTCTGTCACCCAAATCGGATTTTGGTTAGCATCTGTACTATGTAGGCTTGCTACAAAAGTATGTCTCTTCCACGCGAAAAGCAGATGTAATTTTATAATTTTGCTCAAGAAGTGGCCTTAGTACAAATAAATAACACATGCTTGACATAATGATGGCCCTCATTTAACTTTACGGCTTACAGTCAACATAGCATTTAATATGGCACATACTTGACGGAAAGGACGCAGAAAGAAAAGTAATCTACAATTATGCTATAACTTTCAGTAACAGTGCAAAATAGAAACCAAAGGTGCTTCAACGAGATATCTTGTTCAAAACGTGGGAAGAGTTAATGGAAATTTTTAACAAGTACAGCCTTATATTTATTGTTATCCTTTTTTAATGGTTTTCAATTTCGGCCGAAAAATATTACAGTGGAAAAGCAGAACACGAACGGAAGTTCCTGCCAAAGCAGAAGTATAATGAAAAGTGAAAATGTTTATTTAAAAAAGTTATTACACCTTATGCTACCGTTTTACTTAAAAATATTCGTAAATTAAGATTTTTAAATCAACAGATGTAATTTCGAATCCAAACGAAACATGAAAGGGGAGTTTAAATTTTGTGTGGGTACTGGACGGGTTTCGGCAATACGCCTACAGAGTTCCCATATACGCTTAGGTCTACCAAATGATATCTTCACTTTAGTGTCCCATGTTAACATTCTCTCCGCCCGTCTGGTCTCTCACATGCATGCTACACCTAACGTCCATCTTATCATTCTTCTTCTAAAAAAACTTAGCAATATTTCTACAATATTTGTTGAAAACGAGAATTTGGGAAGCTAGTCATTATTGTAAGAAGTAGGCGAATTGCTTCAGTGATTTATGCTCTCCTATTTTTACGGAGAATGCAGTGAAATAACCTGTTAGAAACGAGGCCCTCGTGAGGGCATGTGGCCAAAGGTTTTCATCTTTGCGTTTATTTTATTGATGCCTCTGGCATCAGCAGTTTGTTGTTACTTTGCATATTTGCATTTATAGGTAATCAAATTTGCATCATGACTTCACACGTTTAGGAATGACGTAGAGGGACAAACACGTTTACGACCCATTGAATGTATCAAGTCACTAAATATGCTAAGCATTACATTATTTATTACAGAAATAAAGCTGCTTAAATAAGCTAATTATTATATTGACACAGCTTTGAACAACGTAAAAGATACTGCATGGCTGTGACTTCAGTCTTCTACGTTCATTCTTCCTTTTGACAGCAATCAAAATAGAAGCATATCCATTCTTCCTATCTGATCTGGCTGCATTGATGTATCTGTCGCAGGCTGCAAGCCCGGCCGATCGCAGCACCAGTAAAAGAATAACAACAGAAAATGGTCATTTTACCCGGAAGGGACGTTTTACACACAACAACCTCATACCTCGCTCAGTTCTCTTCAGAATGGGAAATGTTTCAGACAAAAGTTGTACAGAAATCAAAGCACGCATTTTATGTTCAGTAGCCTTTTTCCGAAAATCGTGTCGTATATGAGATAATGTGGAAAAATATGGTAGAGTCGGACAGGCCACAGAAAACAATATAATACGACGCACGCGCATTTTATGCTGGATAACTAAGGCTGCAGACACACACTCAGCGTATGTAATTCTTACTGCTTTTCTACTGCAACAGTGGTTACGCGAACGCGCCTCAGTGTTACGTGTATAGTACATGGGTCTGTCTTTTTGTTAATTAAATGCTTCTTGAGATTTGCATTCGTCACTTCTGTTCGTGCTCATCTATTCAACGATACTGGAGTAAAGGAACTTTGAAAGGCTGCCTCCTTATTTAATATGCTATTCTTTAAGACGCTGTCAGTACTTCATATTATACAACGTCGAGGGGGGGATATCTGGTAATTCGCAAGGATAGGGAAGGAAGCGGCCGTGGCCGAATACTATTCCACCATTTGTCTGGAGTAACTGAGCAAAATCAAACGAAAATATCATCCGAAATAATTGGTGTCCTGGCGGGGATTCGAACTGGACACCTCCTGGATACAAGTCGAACGCAGTACCGGTACACCGACCTGCTTAGCGTGATTGATGACGACTGATAAATTCAAGCTAATGGTGATTGTTATAGGTTATTCAGCTATTAACAGCAACGCTCAATTGCAGAAATTATACATCATCGAATTAAATCGCAGCTAAATGTCTTATGATTATGTGAAGGTTTAGTGTTGGGGGGGGGGGGGGACTCTTGTGAAGGCTAACCAGTTACCCGGCTGTAGTTTGAAAGCTATTTCCCGCATACAGTTTTATAGCCTTACCGCTACATCAGTCTGCCCAATAAAAAATTTGGACCTTCTAGTTTTTCATCATTTAACATCGTACGTTCCCTTTTATTCCCTTTTCTTGCCCATGGAGATAATTGTACTAACTTTTTGATGGCTGATTATTTTATCACTTTCTTAAACAAATAAAGGCACGTGGGATATCTAGGCAAAGCTGGAAGGATGAAATTCAACTGGGTTCTACAGAAATAAGTTGCGAATTTGGTAGTATTGTAAAATGTTTCTTAATGGGGCCCAGAAATGCGTAAATACAAATTCGTGAATAGAGCTCTGGATTCCACAAAGGCAAGGTATTTCCTGCTTAGCAGAGTGAAGATCGATACTTCACATCAGATTAAACAATACAGTGTCCACGAAGTCCTTGATCAGTCAGGAGATTTAATAACTCAAGAAATATAATGTATATGACAACACTATTTTTGTCATATTAATTAACTCCAAGAGTTCGTGCCAGTTAACACACAACTCTGACACGTTACATAAATTGCGTCCAGACAGTTCGAAAGATGCTCCACGTCTTGTCAGGTGAGGCTTAGAATTTCCGGAGTCCCGCTGACAATAACGTCATTAATTCTCTCACGAAAGTTGTCAAGATTAGGAACAGCAGCGAAGAACACACCAGCAGAGTGTTCAGGGGTGTGAAATCATGTGACAGGGGTGACCACCCCAGCAGTAAGTTGCAAACACTTAGATCCGGGAATTTATAAGCTGGAAATTCTCTAATCATCACTGAATGCGGCGCCATTCTACTCAACTCTTGGCTAAAATATCCAAATTGAACAGCCATAAATTTGTCCAGCATGATATATAGTTGAGATTCTACTCAATTAGCAGATGTCTGTATTGTGCATAAGTAAACATACACACGCTTAATTTCGGGCTATTTCTTTCGCCATCTTCAAAGCCTCGTATTTCGCTTGTATTCGTGCAATTACTTCTCCAATTTAAAACATTACTCAGTTGAGGTAGGCAATATCCCTCTATGCGAGGTCTGGCACTTCCTTACCGAAATCCCTGCGCGTGCCGTAGGTCTAAACTGTGAGTTGCAAAGTTGAAAGGTCTGCAACATTTTGGCATAAAAATTCAGTCCTTTTCTTACTACTTATTGTATTGGGCTTGTATAAGGTCAAACAGATCGGCTCGTACTTCTGTTTTTCACATACTTTTAAATTTCTGAATCGTCGACGATTCCATTCCTCTGGAATATGACGCTACGTCACGGAGTAATCGGATCCCGAAATTTCGAAGGAACGTACGGTTTCAGTTCAAGGGTCAGTAAGTCCTGGAAATGTTAACCGTTGAATATGAAAAGAGTTCATTCCCACGCAACCTCGAGATCCGATTACCCAGTGACGCAGCATCATACCCCAGAAGAAGGGAATCGTCAGCTACACCACTGCGGAAACCTCAAAACTCGTACACTCAAAACGTTATGACATAAACCACCAGAAGAGGGCCAAAGCAACCGAGGAACTAAATGGAATCAACTTTTGTTACAGCCAAAGCTTTTAGGACTTTTGGTGTGGGTCTAGTGTAGAAAGTGTCCTTGAGAAAATCTGCGAGTTTAGCGTCTGATGTCATTCGAATTAACATTGGCTTTGTAAGTATAAATGGCGATTCAGTAAGAACTTTGTCTTACCTACTGCGCCACACATTTATATAGTATCCACATTTTACATAGTGATTATTTGATTGTTCTATGGCCTTAGGTTTCCATAAAAGGTCCAGCCAAGGTCGATACCAAGAATACTACTATTAGGAACGCAGATCATCCAGACAATCCGAAAATGGTACGTCACTATTGCGTCATAGCCCCTGTAATTGTAACATCACGGGAAGGTTAGGTTAGGTTTCACGAACGTGTTGTTTATTTCTATCTCCTTTTCCTCATGTTGACACATTCGTAATTGTCATTTTGCGAACTGGAAACTCGTCATTCCGAATTTCGTGATTAAAAATATTAGAAATATTTTAAAACCTAAGGATGGGAGAACAACAACAAAGAACAGAAACGAGATCAACTTAGCAGCAGAATAAATGTAAACGAAAGCTTATTAATCTCTCAGTCCACAAAATGTTGTCTGACCATTTGCTTTGTAGAGCATTAAATAGTCGCAAAAATACATATAGCGAACAATGAAATGATTTTGCCGTTCTTTGAATGCGCGTAAAATTAGTGTTTTTGGGAACAACATAACGAATTACTAAGCCCTGAAAACCAAATACCTGGGAACTAACTGATAACTAACTAGATCCATGTAGCACAGACCTTCTTGAGCACCAGAAGGAATCTCATGTAATTAAGGCACTCTCCAACTTTTACGGAAACCGGAAGTTTATTACCGCACTCACAACAGCGTGCTACTTGTGTCTAGCTCGAGCCAGATGAATCCAGTCGACGACTGCCTGTCGCAAGTCCGTAAGGTCTGTTTCAATATTCTCCTCTCACACAAGCCTTTGTCTTCCACGTGCTCTCTTTCCTACAGTTTCCCCACCAAAACCCTGCATCACTTCTCTTCTTTTCCATGCATGCAACGTGTCCCACCCATCTAATCTTTAATTGTATCACCTCAGTAACGTTTCGCGAGGAATGATATCGTGAAGCTCCCCATTACGCGATTCTCTCCAGTCACTTCCTCATACTTTTACTCGTGATTCCAAATACGTTCCTCAGCGCTCTGTTCTAGAACTCTCTCAGTCCAAGTTCTTATCTCAGTATGAGAATCTAACTTTCACATCAATAAAAAACAGGCACAATTATAATTCCGTGCACTTTAATCTCTATGCCTAACAAAGGAAAGAGGGTAATTTAGGGTAACATATGCTTTATTCAGAACAGTGTAATAAGAGGGTTATGAAACTGGATATGTAGCTCAAAGGCATTGAGAAGAAATTAGGACAGAATTTTGGCGGGAAGCCACTATGAATGCGTTTACGTGTTCGAGCGATAAATGGAGGAATTACATGAAGATGGTTCTTGGGGAACTAGGTTGTTAGGTTAGGGCGGATGAAACTCACTCAGGACCATGATATTAATAGTAATGCATATTTCTTGTTCTTCTTTTCTTATCATCATCATTATTATAAATTGTCTTCGTCATAACCGTCTTGCGTCTTAACAAAAGGTTTAAATTGCCAAACCGAGAGTTGGTACCTCGAGGAGGGATTGTGGGAAGAGGGTGTGAAAACCGGTACACAATTTTTTACAGTCTTTTTAAAAAATCCACAATTTTAAATATCATATGCATGAAATAGATGTGAGACGATATTTCTGTACACAGACCTTAAATTACGTTGCCGATGGAATGTGCAAAGTAAATTACCTTCAAGCTCTATGCAAGTTATGACTCTTTCGGCTCCAGCATGTTTCCTGCAGTTGTACTTAGGCTCCAGCATGTTTCCTGCAGTTGTACTTAGGCTTCAGCATGTTTCCTGCAGTTGTACTTAGGCTCCAGCATGTTTCCTGCAGTTGTACTTAGGCTTCAGCATGTTTCCTGCAGTTGTACTTAGGCTCCAGCATGTTTCCTGCAGTTGTACTTAGGTTCCAGCATGTTTCCTGCTGTTGTACTTAGGCTCCAGCATGTTTCCTGCAGTTGTACTTAGGCTCCAGCATGTTTCCTGCCGTTGTACTTAGGCTCCAGCATGTTTCCTGCCGTTGTACTTAGGCTCCAGCTACTTCCTACGATTTAACTAGGAAGCAAAGGTATTTAAATATTCAACTAAGACAGTTTCAGAACTTGTCGTTGACAGTTTAAAAATATTTTCAAGACGGAATTCACCACTGCTTTCTACATACTGAGGTAGAATCAAACGCTTATAAAACTGCAATTGCATCTAGGTAGCTTTAAAGAGGCTAGTTGTAATGAGCCGAGCCCTTGCGGTCCCGCTGCACGTAGGCCTTGACAGGCCCTTTGTGCCCCCTCACTGGGTCCAAGTCACGAGAGCCCTGTCCTTCCAAAGAAGTTCCAGATAGCCCCCAGACTCAGACCTCTAATGTCCTCAGGTCCAAGAAAAAGGATCCCAGATAAATATGCCTGAGTGTCGCCACGGCTTCACACTCACACATCACATGGGCTGAGGTTTCCTCCCCAGCCCCACATTTCCTGCACAACGGACTATCCATCAGCCCCATTATGTAAAGATGTCTTCTCAGGGTGTTATGCCCAGTAAGAAGGCCAATAACCACCCTGGATTGCGCCCTATTAAAGGACATTAGCGTGGTCTTGGCCGCAATGTGAGGGCCCGAGATCAACCCTTGAGCCTGTCTCAAAGTGACAGCCAGACCAGTAGAGGATAGTTACTTGTTTATAAATATTATTGAGCACAAATTCTCTCATCGCAAATTCTGTAGTAAGCACACAAACAAATGGTACACAATTTCCATAACGTCACAGGCATGACTATAAAATATGAGTTTAGTCAGGATGTACAAGAGCCTTCGAGACCTACACACATTAAGTAGAGGCTTCTGAATATAAGAGAGGTCTTGAAATGTAAATAACCAGTATTATTTTCTCATCAATCTTTCTCCCCTAGACAAATCTCTCTCTAACACGGATAACTTGTGTGGCTGTCTAGCAAATATGAACGAAGGGCTGAAAAATATCTTTGGAGTTGTTTTGAAGTGATCCCTCTTCTCTGCTATTTTAAGATAAGACGTTGCGGTGAATTAAGCTTAAGTACAGAGTTTTGGAGATTACAGTAACAAATCTGCCTCGTATTTTCAACGAGGAGAAATGTTTGAAAGCAAGTATTCTCCTCTGATATTGCCTACACGCTTATGTAAAAGCAAGAAGCTTCGGATAGGTTACACCTTTGTCTTTCATTACTTACTCTCTAGGTCACACTAGATGAATTTACAGTGCTCATAAATCTTCTGTGACACTAATACGAGAGGTGATTTTAGGGCTATAAACGAAAACTGAGCACGTAACACCACGCCCAAAGAAGCAGCAATTGAATTTTAATGTTAGAATAAACCTACTCAGTTTCGTGACATTCCTTTTCGTGTATGACACCAAATTCGCCACAAGTTGAGGTAATACTGCCTCGATTACTTTTAATAGTTTTCCGTTCTCCTTCGTTGTTTTGTACACTTAATATGGCGTGTCACGAAATTACGTAAATTACCTGTAAGAAATGAAAGAATTGATAAAGGTAAGATCAAAAGAGAATGATGTATGTCGAAAGATAAAGGGAATTAGAAACTAAGAATTGCAGTGACATAATCTTTGAAAATAATGATGAAGTAACTTTATTAACTTCGAGGACAGCCAAATGGCAGGCCAGGCCACGGATGAAGCTCCAAATTATGAAAGCGGTTATGGTAAGGTGCTAGCTAGAGCGATCCACATATTTTCCAAAATTCTAAGAGCCACCTCAAAATTCTAGGCGCCAGAAAGGTGACATGTAGCAAGTTCCATACTGAAGACTCAAAAATATTAGGAGCCACCGTAAAAAATTTAATAGCCCAGACCCCTGGCTCCTGTGATTTTAACACTCCTGCAAATACAGATGGATGCCGGCAGTTCTTTCTTAGGGATTAAAGCGTGTGGAGCGTGAAGCTGACAAATTTCAGCTACAGCCAAGGCATAGAATATGTCGAGGTATATCCCAGTACCCTCTATCTACCTTAATGTCACTGCGCTTACTTGTAAGTAAAATTTACAATTTTTTCTCATCATGTCTATGTGGATTAGGACTATTCATGCCCGGTTCCTTGATCTCGATATTCATTCTCTCTCGTCTATAAGTTAAGCGTTTTAGAGCTGACTCCCTTTTCCACCTGTAAGAAATGGCACATCCGTCCGGAACTATATCGTAGGATTCTAATATTCAAATTAAAATCTCCCGATTTATCTGGAATTATTTCCTGCCTAAGTTTATTTTTTCTCTGAAATGTATTCCAGTCTCCTTCGACGAATTAACTCGCATTCTTTCCTTAGTTTTTTTCACTTAATGTTCTTTGCCTGGCAAAACAGAAAAAAACTTACACTTCGTTCTCAATCTGTTTAATCTCCGAGAATATGCAACGCTTAGAAGTAGCAGGTGGCCTAATGGCAAGTAGGCTTGATTAATGCAATGAAATTTCCTTACAGTAAAAAAAAAGAGCTTTATGATTAGCCACAAGACTAACAATTTAGCAGGAGAGATAACGCATGTTGGAGTTTGTTACTTACGAAGTTTAGAATAATTGGGTAGAGATTTGTCATGAGTAGGGTTACTGCTACTCTATTATTATTATTATTATTATTATTATTATTATTATTATTGCTACAGTTTTTATTTTTTCTAAGTAAATCAGAACTCTTCAGAGATTTTTTACTATAGTCCTGTAAGTAAAGTTTCATGTAAATTGTGGTTTTAATTGAGGTCGGATAGTTGTAATTATTTCGATTATGTTTTTACTTTATTTTTTGTGTTTTCTTCCCTTTTTAAGTAACAATGTAGCATATGTGTATTTGCGTAGTGTTGCATTCGAGTGCTCACTTAGCAGCTAGCCTTTTCTTTCACAAATTGAATTGCATGGAACGGTACCATCTTCAGGAAAAAATAACCCCTCTTAACAAATCATAATACAAACCCTTCTCTAGTCACTTCAGTTCTCCCTATAAATTATCATTCCATCAGCTCTCCTTATTTATTTGTCTGTCATCCAGTGGATAGGCATTGGGCCCGCTAGATGACGCAGTTCCAATAGAGGATGCCACAGCACTACAAGAGAAGAATATGTTGCCTATGACATGTAAAGCTGTGACGTGCAGTGCGGTCGCAAGGCAGGTAGCAGTAATACTCAAAACAAACACACACAGAGTTAAACAGAACATGCAATTTATTTGTTCGTCGAATGCTCTATCTAATCTTCTTTATACAGAGAAAAGCTTTCAACCATATTACTGTATCACATTTTAGGGAAGTAGCTCTGTTTACATTTCCTGTGCTAAATGACAAGGGCGTGGCCAGTAGCCTCCACACGGGGCGTCCGGAAAACCCAAACCAAGTGAGAAGAAAATTACGCTTAACCCACGCAGATCCTCTGTTGACCTTGGCCCAAAACCCTCGAAAATGCAGTTCCGATGGAAATAAACGTTACAGTCTCTAGAAGCTTAAAATGAAACATACAAGACCAATGGCGTTCTTAAAGCTGACTCCACGCAGTAAGAATGATAATCGCTTGTCAGTCAAAACATTTCCATCATTGACGGAAGTTGGGATTTCAAGACGAGTCACTTCTCATGCCTCATTTCTGATCCATTGTAATATTATCCTCCCATTTACGCCGAGGTCTGCAAATCAAGTGTTACATATTACGAGGGCCATCTCAAAAGAAATGCACAGAACGCAATACCTACAGAATAGAACACCAGATGTGCGGTAAAGTGTTATAGTCCTTCAGTGTAGTCCCCCTTCTGCCGAATGACTGCATCCCAACGTTTTGGAAGGCCCGTGATACCCGTCAGGTCTCCAAAACAGTTGAGCTGTCTGACGCGTCGGGTAACGGAAGCAGAAAGGTAAAATACGTCAGTATTAAAGAACGTCTTACATCAGGCTATGACCAACGTTTCAAAATTACATTCCAGTTCTACGTGTGTATCAGTGTCGGATCCCTCCCTTCCTGTTTTATCGCCAGTTATAAATGATGCTTGTGCCATTCCCTTCCTCGCACATCTACTCTTATAGAATTCTACAAAATACGTTAATCTCTGATCTAAAATAAATCGGTTAGCCACAAGCACTGAATTATTAATTTCAGCCTGTTGTTTTTTTGTCCGTTGGCTTACGCGTGATGAATGGCTTTCCATTGACTTAGTTTGTTGGAGTTGTTTACAACACTCTAATGTTGTCCATGTCGGTCTCAGCACCGTCTTGTAGGTACAGTAAGTACACTTGTGCACTGCAGAAGGTCAGAAGACGGTAAGCCACCAAGTAATGCATTAGAATTTAATTTTGAATTGATTCAGCAGCCAAATTATTTTTCAGATTTACGCTTGCCACCCTGCGTTGCGTCCCCGGGCAGACTATGTTGCCTGTGGTGACGTACAGTACATGTTGTGCGATTAGCTCCGCAACACACGTGAATGAAGTATAAGAAAAATAACGAAGAGTGTCATTGGAAGATCTCTGAACAGCCTTGACCCTCGTTGTAAATATAATTTCGGCCTTCCCTTTTCCACTTCGAGGTTGTCTAATTCTTCTGCACATAATCTGAGTCAGGTATCACGTTCCAATTAATATAGTTACTAAGTGTCTCCAAAACCGTGCTTTTCAAACTTCTTCCTCGCATACTACTATCACAATCCAAACACGTGTGCGTACCACTTGGTACTGACAGTATTAATAACACTGTCTACTTTCAGGAAAATGGTATTTCGGGACGTTTCATTCGTTAGCGGGTTTGCGGTCTTCAAACCTGCTAACCAGAGAAACAAAACCGCTGTGAAACCTCAAATTGCACACCTAATACTTTCATAATTTAACTCGATTAGACGACAGAGGACAGTCTGTATTTATATTCTCACATGAAATAATATTTTGTACACACTTTGTAAATGCGTTTCTTTGCATTTAAACACATTTAAAGCAATTAACATTTCTAAAATTTAATTATTCAAAAAATAATTTTTAAATTACTTTGCGTACCACAAGGCGACATTCCGCTTACCAACAGGGGTACGCGTACGACCGTTTAAAGAGCACTGCTTTAAAGAAGTGAAATGAATTTGTTAACTCCGATTAGAATTTAAGAATTAGCTAATTCGTCACTGCTTGTCGAAAGGACGAGCGGAGTACCATTTATCTTCGCCTTACCAAAAGGATTTTATCAGCAGACAGGACTAAGAAAGCTCCTCAAACGTCTGGCAGGCGGTCAGAAACCCTAAAGAAAGACAAATCCGCTCTTCATAACGATAACGGTATGTCTGTCTCAGCAACGTAAAATGAGCAGCGCAACAGTCGGCCCCTGATCACTTGCAAAGTAATGTCGTGGCCTGACGTTACAACATCGAGTGCCAATAAATAGCTGACATCCTCCAGCTGCACGTACTTTTCGTTCTTTGTTTCGTACTTCACTGTAGACGTTTTTCAGCTCTAGCCCAGTCCAGTTAACGGCTTCTCCCAACATACGGCGCTAACCGGATGCGTCTGCTGTTCGTAGTCCAGCTGGAGGTTAGAAGATCATTGGGTTTCCTCTACGTGATTTATTTAAAATGAACTGTCATAATTATAAACGTCCTTTTTCTTTGTTATTTTTACTGTTTTTATTTTGTTCAATTTCTTCCTTCTTCGTGTGCAGGCGAGGGCCTTACTAAAACAATGTGCGTGTTCATATTATGTAGGCCTATATATCGGTAAATTGTGAGATTTGAACGCCTCATTCGACAAGTGTTATTCACGTGATAACAAAGGTATGCGGAAAGAATAACAGAGTATATAAACACCTTTGAGAAAAACTAGGAAATTTGAGGCGATAACATGCCGATTTGCTTAATACAGAGCGTATTTTTTACCGCTGACTTGAGCACCGCTGCTGTTAGGGGGTGTCGCGGCGAATGCAGGCTTTCTATGTGAGAAAGCTACCGTGCTGTGATGAGAGATAAAAGATTCACTCGGCATATTCAACTGTGAGTTCCACAACTCTCCACTGCAATCTTAAGTTATAAATTTTAAGCTTAAAATGTCCACATAAATGTTGCAAGACTTGAAGCAATTACATTTTTTCGATAATTTATAGTGTATGAACTGAACGGAAGTTGTTGAGAAATAAATTTCTTAAGTCCGCGATGTTTTATAAAAAGGACGTGACCTGCTCCATCAGCGAGCGTGCTAAGACTACAGCTTGTGTCCTACGACACATAAAAACATGTCTTCGCTTCTCAGTCCGCGAACTACTGAATAAGAATACTCTCGTTACTCGCCTTGCCTGCTATGAGTTCAAGACAAATGCATAACGGAATCGGCCACAATTATTCCGCTGGTCAGTCGAAAATATTTCCAATTGTCAAGCTCTCCAGGTGGCTTAGTGTCAATCGCATGATGCAAAGTGGTGTTAGGAACGAATCAAGCTACATGTATAGGAAGACTATTTAAACAAATCTTATGTGAAATGTAAAACAATTAAACCTTTCGTGAAGATCCAGTGTCTAGTGAACAATGCAAATAACAGTGCTCCTTGCTATTTAATTTCCTGCAGTTTCTGTCCCTTCCTCCCTCGCCTCAGCACTCAGCCGGGGAACATGTCTTCAGAAGTAACGCTTTCAACTTCCGTTCTGGAGGTTCCCGGTTCGGATCTCGGCAGGGACACTAGCTATCTTGATTGAGGCTTATCGTGGCTCTCCCCTGTCTCTTCAGCTAAAGGCGTGGATATTACTTAAAATAGGCCACGGACGCTTCCTTTCGTAACTTTCCCAATAACTATTCAGTAATCATCCTATCATCGGCCCCTACGGAGCCTGAGTTATTGACAGGGTAGGCACATAAACCGTAAGTAGATACTCCGCACTCTGCTGCGAAGCTCGAAATGTATTATTCTGCTACAGTGACACGCTGAGACATTTTATTGAACTCTTCTTTAGCTGGGTACATTTAAACCACAAATACCCTGTTTTAAACTTCATATATTTGCAAGTTTGTCTACGTGTTTTATGTCTGTCGTTAATTTTCTTTTAATGACTAACACATAGGCTTCTACACTAAGTAAAATGTAACTTAGTCACCGCACCGACACACCTCCCTTGAGCATATACATGTCAGCAACAAATGAAAACACGCGGCCGTCCAACTTTCTGTTTATACGAGCAGTTACAATTCATCTTCAGTCACGCAATATGGGTGGGGTCATTTGACCTTGTTCGTGTAATTTGTGTTACCTCATTTCAGGAAATCTCACAAATCTCTATCAGTTTCATATCGTTAAACGTGACGTTATATCCATGTTTCGTGTCTAATCCAAAGCTTTAAGAATTTGGTCAATCCTACCGTCCTGCGAATGAATGTAGGTCCAACACTTCACAGATAAAGCGCACTACGGAAGATGTTTCAGTTTCCACAACGCATTTTGGAAAGATCCACTTCCCCTTTGCAAAATTAACTCTCACCTTCAGCCTGCTGCTGATACACTTTGTATATTCCACGATTCTTTCCCATCTATTTAAGTTACATAACGTGGAAAGCAAGGACTGCGAACGGTGAGTCGTGTAGAATGAAGAACGGCATTTTGGTGTCCTATGTTAAAGGAAAGATAGAAGGGTCTATAAGACAAGGCAGAAGACGTAAGCAGCTGCTGGATGACCTTAACAAGGTGGGTAGCTCTATCTCGGTTGCCGAGCTCGTAGCCTAGTCGATATGCCCACTGAGGTTTCCCGACTACAGATTCAAGGTGCTTGAACAATTTAAATTCTATCTCCCCCTCCCCTCCCTCTCAGAAATGTTTTAAAGTTCCAGCCTAATGCAGTTTATTTCCTTTATCCATTTCATTTATGTAATAATGACTAAAATCATTTTGTGATTTCTTCATGGACTCATTGAAACTTCAAGATGAAGGCGGTACTTTGCTTCGAAACGTCGTGACCAATAACCTTGCTATTCTGCGTAACAAGATCCCAACATCAACGCTGTGGAAGCCTCAAATCATGCTATGCTCAAGTACTTCACAGAGACCTCGAATAGGCACATGTTAAGTGAAGCCAGTCTAATGTACCTGAATACTCTGTATCCACCAACTGCACATTTTCCATCACCAGCTATCCGTACCATCATTACTGTCGTTGGCACATTATTCAAGGACACCTGCACTTGTGTCATACCAATTATGACGTCACCAGCCAGTTTAATTCTCCCTATCGTGAGCTCCATTCCCTTTCTTTCTTTCTTTCTTTCTTTCTTTCTTTCTTTTTGTCGGCTGCTCTACACAATGTGTAATAACATTACAATTATAACCTGGTAACAATTTTCTGAACTTTTATCGTAATAAGAAATAACTGAGCGCCGTGGAATGTTGATCCGTGATGACTGATGACGCTCTATCAAATGATTGATACACTGCAATATGCCAGGCGATTAGTGAATGGTAACAAAAATTAGCTTTGCAGATACTGTGGCCTTTAAAGCCCAGTGGTTACTACATGTACAGCCAGGTTTAACACCAAAACCTCTGCATTTTGCCCTCAATGTATTTATGTGTTTTGTGTAAGCAGCTACTTCCAATATATTGATTAAAGCATAATCAACTGGTAAGAGAAAATAGGTCCCATGCTAATTCTGGCGTGGCTCTGGTTTCGAATTTGGAATAATTTCCTCTTACGCCACGTCCAGGGATATCTGTGAATTGGACAGTCTGAAACCAAAAGTGATCTGTCAACATTAGCCACTGTCCGATAGTGTGCAACTGGCAGTAACCCGCCGCAAACAGATGAATTTGCAGTGAGTGCGGTTTGCGCGATATCTGTGAAAGCAATACAGGAATTCCGCAAATCAAATCATACGAGTACATTCACACAGTTTAAATTCGTCGTCATTAGGACTGTTTCGGATTACAGCCACATTTGAAACAACACATTGATTAACATAATGGACAATTATCAACTCATCTAGCGCACTTTCTGTTTATCTACTGTTAATACACGCCTTTCCCTTTACCTGCCAATTACTATTAAGAGTACATGCAAATGACAGTTATCGTTGTGTGAGAAATATTAATTATTAATTCCAACACGTTGCAATTCAAATAAAACGCCATTGTAATGAGCACTGCTAAAACAGTCGCATATAAATGGGAAGGTCTCTTAATTTCTTCAGAGTAATTTGACCAGCTGATACTATTGTGACATGATCATTTTGATATTATTACCACTCTGATGATCACCAGCGTCACGTTGTCTTACATTCGTCTTTTACTGGCAAGGTATGATGTAACTGGAGTACAACGAAATCTTTCGTGAGTTACAGTTTACAACTTTGTGCAACCGAAATTAACTAACAATATTAAAGTCAGAAATGAAACCAAAACACAGCAATCTTCTAAGTAGAATATACGGACTTTGTCTTAAATTAAATTGATAAATACGAAGATTTTCTAAGCACAATACTTTCCAGAGTTGAATTATCGTTTTAAATTAATTGCTATGTTAAACTGCAAAATTGTCTAGTTAGGCGAGCAGAACCACATAAAATTTTAGAGAATAAGCCCTGAATCCCCGACAGTGGACATGTGGTGTGCACTTCTATACGACTTGACGACATGATAGGACGTTCTTTTTTTGCAGAAAATACTGTTAAAGGAAACATCTCTTCACGGTAGGACTGTTTGTTTTTCCACAAATTAAACACATTGAAAGTGAAAAGGATACTTGCTACTGTTCTCCAAAATGACAGGGCTCCGTCCAAATACAGTCGACAGTTTCAACAGGCTCTGAATGCTAGGTTTCCTAATGGATCGACTGGAAGAAACCAATCAACAACCTGGCCTCTGCGAAATTCAAATCTCACGCCACTGAACGTTTTACACATGGTAGGCCTATGTGTGAAGAACACTATACACACACAAAAATCCGGGACTTATATCACTTACCGAGACAGAACTTACGCTCCTCTATTGACAGTGCCTCCGGACAAGCTTCGCCGTAACTGACTGGGACTGTACCGGACATGGCTTGAATGTCTCCAGGGATACAAAAGGTCCAACTTTCCAGAAAACTTACAAGAGTCCGTATATTAAAAAGGTATTTTGTTTCACATTTCACACGTATCGAACCTGCAAGGTACGGAACTTTTTTCAGTGATTCTGTATCGTGTAAATACACACGCAGACCACATGAAAATAATTTTTGGTTACTAAAACGTTTTGTTTCGTAGTCCTCACCTCTTCTACCTACTCACAGTAGGTGTCGAGGTTGTTCATTTTCACTTGATCACACTGACACACACACCACAGTCGGTAGGACTCCTCTGGACAAGGGATCGGCCCGTCGCAGAGATGGTTACTAAAACATTGATTCTGAGTTACTGTAAACACAAGCTCCTTGTGCGATCAATTCGGAGAATTTGAAAGGAGACTGGGAAGGGGTACTGGCCGTGGGCAGACCACCGCATGTGTCTCCTTTTCCAACGTACGTACGTACGTATGTATGTATGTATGTATGTATGTATGTATGTATGTATGTATGTATGTATGTATGTATGTATGCATGCATGCATGCACTTTGTTAATATTGTTATTCATCATCAATGCAGCTTTTCCAGTAAACAATTTCTTGCAACAGACATTACAGTTTATAGAAGTATCTGACACATAAAGGATACATTCGTGGCTAAAAATTTGACAAGTGACAGGCAAGTAACATGGTTAAATATTCCAGTTAAAAAAGAAGTGCAGTACAATATATTACAAATATAAAGAAATATAACCCAGCCTCTTATTCGGTGAGTACCGGGTGGTTCTTTCGCCGGTGGTTAAGCAGCCGAGGCGCGAAGCCAATCACTCTCCTCCATCCAGTACCGAGACTAGGAATTACTGAAGCTATACCTCCATAGCCCAACACGCCTTAATGGCGTGCATAGGAACAATATTCACTTTGAAGAAACATGAAACATCTCGAGGATGCGACAAAAAAATAAATACCAGCATAGCCAAGGAGATAACAAAGCAGGAGCGAACAGAATCTCCCCTGTTATCATACACGCCACAGGTCACAAGATGATCCCCGCGGCGTGGTAGGTGTGCCTGGCGCGGTGCGGGGGTCTGCTAGCTACAAGGTAGACTGCTGGACTGCTACTGGCCGGAGCGACAGACTGTTCTGCTAGCACATACAGACTGAAAACATCAAGCATTTCGAGTACCATGACAATCAGCCACAGCAGTATGCGGATGCACTCGGGATTGATAGCAGCAACTCTTCGTTCGATATGAAATCTTGCACATCCGCTGTTATCGCATTCCAAGTAGGGATCATCTCCTGATCTGTGGACAGTACTTACAAAGAGCACTGTTAAATATACAGAAAGGTTCCTGAATTCCAAATGCAGGATCTCAGCCTTTTAAAAACACTGGATCATTTTATATGGAATAGACTACGTGGAATGCATTCTGTTTTATTCTACAGAGAGAACTCTGTATATATACGACACAACAGCTTACATGTTAAAAACAATCATTTATACATGAGCAAAACAATATTCTATAAGACACACATACTTCTTTGCTGCTACTAGTACTAAAATATCCTCTCCATGCATACAGATAAAAAGTGCCTATGACTTACATAAACCCCTACAGACTGGTGCAGTCAAGGCTACAGTAATAAGATCAGAATCTGCTTACACACTTCAGTACAGAATTGGGGGTCCTTTGAGGTGTTGTTAATGGTATGTTTATTCCTGCACTTCACGACCATACGCACAGCATCGAACATAGTGACAGAATTGTATGCATATAGGTACATAATATTATCAACAGCACTGCATTCTATGACCTTAGTGGAAAACCCAGCAGTCCATGTAAATAGTGATGGAGTGTATCAACAGCTTATTCCTTGTCAGTATAACGACAGAATCACACACAAGTTTACACCACGAGGCTCTCAAGTAGGGCCAAAACAATAGGCTACGTTAAGGTCACAAGTCGCTAGATTTGTCAGAAAAACCACTCAGTAGTTCTGAAAAAATTAATGTGTAAATGAATGTCTATCTTACATCTTAGCACCGAAAAATATGTCGCAATTTTTGTCCCAGTACAGACGTATGCAATAATTTTCCTTTCGTGAAAGATTAGTTGACAAATGTTCGCGTTAATGTATTTGATAAATTAAAATTTCTTTCGCGGCATGTGCAATGAATTTTCGCTGCAACAAATAAACTGCACTTCAGACTTCTGAACTTTGGCTTGCAATATGGATGATGAAGGCCTTTTGTTTTCTAAATTTTGTCGCATTCTCCTTCATATTTTATCCTTAATTAGCAGTGATAGACGATCCCAGCGGCCGCGCTGTCTAAGGCGTAGGCCGAGCGCTTGCTGTGGTCGTGGGTTCGAATCCCACCGGGGACATGAATGTTTGTCTCTTGTGCAGTGTTTGTGTTGTCAGGTAGGTCTCTGCGACGGGCTGATCCCTCGTCCAGAGGAGTCCTACCAACTGTGCTGTGTGCTTGATTGTGATCAAATGAAATCATAAAAACCCTCGACACCTGCTGTGAACGAGTAGGTAGAAGAGGGAAGGACTAAGAAAGAAAGAAAGAAAGGAAGGAAGGAAGGAAGAAAGAAAGAAAGAAAGAAATAGCATTGATAGTTTCAAATTAATTACTTTCATGATAGAAAATACCGCGTCATGTTACAATACCACATAAAGGCACAAGCCATCCTGTGTGATTATGATTATGATTTTTATGTCGGTATGTGTACTATCTGATATCATCACACCTCTTGCCTTTAAATGCACAAGAAAATCTTTTTACTTTTAACAAACAACTTCCATCGAACACATCTCTTTCTCAAGACGAGGCGTTAGTTCACGTATCTATCGTACCATCTGAATATCTCCTACGCATCCGCTGTATGAAAACAATAGAGAATTTTTGCGTCGGAAACTCCATTTACTTTATGTGTTCTATCGTCGTCGCTTGTCAATTGATATGGCTAATAAGAAGACTTTACTTGGTTTTATACGTTTAGAAAAAGGTAAAGTCGTCCCTGTCCACGCCATGAAGACATACAGAGCAAGTAGAGGTATAGCTCCATTCATCCTTAACCTCTGCACCAGATGGAGGTGAGTATTCAACTTCACGCTCCGGCCGCTTTACTTAGGAGAACTCCGGTAACCAGTGACTGGGAGGCTGGGGGAGCCCCAGACCCGATATGGACGTTTCTTGGGGAACAGAGATTCTAAACCCGGATCGACTACTCAATGTACCTACTACGCTTTATACGTACAGAATCTGGGGAAAAATAAAACACTAAAAATTTGGTACGCAAAAGGCGTAAACTTCTAGAAGAAGAAGAAAAATACGACCTGTTACTGGTTTTAATTTCGAATGAAACTTGTGGCTTTGATTGTAAAAGACATAAGCAAACCTGTATGTGTATAAAAGGTTTGTAAAATTACAACATTAAGTGCTCAGGGCTGCAAAGGGCAAGTGTAAGTACATACGACTGCGTGCCAGCCACCTGATGACACAATAAGGCAGTATAGGTGCAAAAACAGTTACTGTGCCAGTAGAACAACTGTGTGCATAAACCCAGCAAGAACTCGCATTGTTAGAATACTCGTTACATAAAATTTAAGGAGAGGCTTCTAAAGTCCGTGCGTCCTTTCACGTCCATTCAATGTGGCTTTCAGCACACTGTAAAGCGGAATGTATTTATTAGTTGAAAATGTTACTGGAAATTAAAAGCTTGGAGTGTGTTTCCTATCCATTACTGCAGGAAGAACTTCTGAGTGCATTACATTCTTTCTGTTGTGACTACATTAATGGCGTAAATAAAGCCCCAGTAGGCATTTTTTTCTCCAAGTAAACGTCAGACAAACCATAACGACGCCTAAGTGCGCTTTATTACTGCATTTTGCACCAACTGCCACTGGCGACTCAAATTTGTACAGTGCGACACAATCACAGAATTATACAACAATGTTTTACAGTTATCAAGCTGTGATTGCACAGAATGCCCCCGGCTTGCTTGTCCATGCTGAGATGCAGATGTTTAGGAAATGTCATAAGTCACAACACATGTTACTATATTAATGGACACCAGTGTTAACTGTCCAGTACTAAATACTTACTTGTTCTGTAACCGGTGGATAGATTACAAGATTATATAGTCGCTTTGAGGACCAATACGTGATATTTAAATGTGTCCTGAAGACCCAGAAAAAGTATCAGCGTGGAAAATAATGTATATTGTACAGGGTGATTCCTAAGAAGAAATAACAAATATCAAATAAAGGTTTTATTGCGTTTTGAATGTAGCAACTATAAAGATTTCACCAGAGAAAGCAGTAAGACTGTAGCCTGTACAGAAACCGCTATAAATAAATGTTTATGTATGTGGGCGGTGTGAGTATTCGGCATGATTTAAATTCTTGAGGTTTTAGTCTTTACGTTCTGAAATTAAATTTAATTAACGAATTAATTCGCGAAAAGGTCAAGAAACTCTCAATCTTTGAAGGCCCACTAAAGGTGAACACGCTGATTAAAGTACGCCTTCGTGTGATAATTTTATTATTTGGGATGGAACTCAACCCTTTCCATCGATGAATGACATTCCTTGCTCAAGACTACAAACCAGTTTTCCTCTGAATAACTTTATAACAACACAAATTCAAGAAATACTTCTCCGACCTTCCGTTTATCAATGAAATTTACTTGCTGTTTTCACCAGTGGAAGCTGTGTCTAAGTTACCACGTGCAGCACGTACTGACACAGCGAGGGAAGGTTGCTAAATACACACTTAGGACGGGAAAGTTTAAAATTACAAATGCCATTAAATACGAAATCCCATACCTATAGCGAAAACATTTCTATCCATATCTAAACACCAGCTTAGGGCGTTTTATGTTTCCAACTGTCTAATGAAATTGTCTTAAAGGCTAAATGCTGCCCATATTTAAACAACCCCTTTAAGTTAGGATTATACACATATTGTAACATATGTTCAACTTCTAATTAAAACATTTTAAATAGTTTAGGTAACAGATTCAGTCTTAAAACATTCCGTTTTGTTTTTACTTGTATTACTCAACTGTATTGCCAAGCATATTCATATTTTTTTTCTTAATAACCAAATGAAACGTCCCTACCTATTTTCTCCAAGGGAAAGGCCTTCTATTTTACAGTAGCGTACTTTCATGCAAATAACAGTAACTGCATGCAAACAAGATGTTATGCGACATACTGATACAGGAAATCCACATGTGTACGATCTGATATATCTAAATAAAATGTTTTTATTCATTTTGTTTTCAATTTTTTTGTTGTAATAGATGACGGCCACACCCCACATCACTTACATTTCCCGAATTATAAAGTCCGTAACGGTTTTCAGAAATGCGTTAATCATCGGGTTGTTTTATGACGACCAATTTTTTTCAGAACATTTCAGGTGTCAACTGTAACAGAACGGTCAAGCAGTTCGGAGGCACCCTGTACCACTACAGTATCAATTCTTACATACGTAAATAGTAGCTATACATAAAAGGAAGTAATGATTATACCACTGAGTATACTGACTTAAAATCTGATAAATACAATACTGTATATCAAATATATGGCTTTTTAATCTACTTTAATTACCGAAGGCTCAAAATCCACAACCTTTACCACCCAGCAAAAAGCAACAGTATGTAGAATATTTCAGAAAGAAACCGAGAATGTAAGAACCGCCACCCAGACATTTCGGGTTCCAGCCAGTCGCGTCTATCGTGGTGGTCAGAAGCGAAACTAGGGTAGGGCAGGGCAGGGCAGGGCAGGGCACACACGACAGGACGGCGAAGCAGCCACTGTTACAAAAATTTCTTGCATTAAAAAAGTATTATCTCTGAATATTGTTTGAGGAAAAACCACTACAAACGGAGAAGGGGCTAATTGTTTTATTTTATACTGTGAGTATGGGACAGTTGTCTGGTCTCACATATTCTAATTCTTTATTCTTTAACAACGCTGTTTCAATCTAGGATATTGGAGAATTTTAGAAAACGATCACAAGTGCGATAAGGCAAAAATGTGAAAGCAGACAAAAGTATCGGGTAATCCGGCCACGTTTCGAAAGACAAGTTCCCAAACACTAATCCAAAGCATTACCGCTATACTGTTATGGTACATCGTAAATATTACAGTTTTGGGTATTAATTATATCTCGTCGGTGTACCTGAACAATTTTTATTCCGGTACTTCGATAATTGCGTAAATGTTAAATAACTGTAAAAAGTTTAAATCAATATTCGTCAGCATCTTCATATTTTCAGACTAAGCAAATAACCCGGCTTGCTGTTAATGTGTCTGTAACAGGGATGGCCAGTGCACGGCACCCAAATTTAGGACGCAACTTATGCAACAGCCATGCACGAAGAAAGTAAGGCATCTTTTCCTAATTTGATGGCTGCTTGTTTATGTTCGTCCAAATGAAATAGGTTAGTTTGAGTTAGTTATGATTCTCCTTTTTTAGAAAAATGTCTTAAAACGCCGTTCACGGCCACCCTTCTACGCACCTAAACCCAAATATTATTTTTTTGCAGGCAATTTGCGCTAGCCGTAAAGTGACGTGTGACAGCTGCGTTGTGGCCACCCCTGGCCCATAACAAACTTACAATTAACCAAGTTAGCAGCACTAAGTTGGCTATGGCACATCCTGTCAAACGTCCGACAGGATTATCACGGTGGAACCCTTTGCAGAAGAGACATGAGTACAGCCTGCTACAACAAAGGCCTCAAATAATTACTGCGGTCACCCATCCAAGTACTGACAACGCCCAATGTTGCTTCATCAACGAGAATCAGTACATTCAACATTGTGTAGTCGTCGAATAATTGGTAAGACTAATGCTTCTTGACTACAATTTGACTTTGTAATACCACAAAGCCAACGAGGTAAAGGGGATTTTAAGCCTTCACATATACTTACAGTAAAATAAATGACATACACTAAAACATGGAATGTAGTCGGATACACACATCCGTAAATCGTACAGAGAGAATGATCCCACTGCAACTGGCTCGTTGAATGGCGGACATCATCATTACAGCGTCACCAACTCCACGTGGCTCATACAGTTCCATCCATAATCTTATTCTAGAACAATAAGGCTGTATTGCTTAAAAAACTTAAAATTCAGTCGGGCATCTTCTTTCCGTACGCCCACTGAATATGATTTATTTAAATTCAGGCACACGGTAAGCCACGATCCTTGCTGCATCACAGCCACTAACCTTCCCATCGGTACAGCCTGTTCCTGTGACATGGTGCCAAGTTACAGAAACAAACAGAAAATGATAACTGTAAACAAATCAGTAGCTTTGTCCACCGAAGTTATAACACGTTCAAAAGTCTGTGAAAAAGGTGTTTTACATGCATTAAAGTGACACATATATTAGGTTTCTTCTGTCTTCTACTATTATATATTTTGTCTGCTATCGGAAGTACAGCCAGCTTCCGAAGGGGTGTGTTGAAAAAAAAATGAGATGGTGGAAGAACTCCAATATATGTAAGATTATGAGAGATCTGCATGCAGTAGATTCACTGAATCAGATGAGAGACGAATCGTACACATCTACGGATTCCAGGGACAGGTGAATGTTACATATCCACAGATTTCGCAGACAGGTGAATGTTGCTGTTCCACATGTATCTCAGAGAGCTGGATGCTGCAGATCCACAGACGTCTCAGACAGCTGGACGTTGCAAATCCACAGATATCTCAGGGAGCTGAATGTTACATATCCACACATATATCAGACAGCTGAATGTTGCAAATCCACAGACATCTTAGACAGCTGCGTCTTGCAGATCCACAGATATATCAGAAAGCTGGACGTTGCAAATCCACAGATATCTCAGGGAGCTGAATGTTACATATCCACACATATATCAGACAGCTGCATGTTGCTAATCCACAGACATCTCAGACAGCTGCATTTTGCAGATCCACAGATATCTCAGACAGCTGGATGTTGCTAATGCACAAATTTCGCAGACATCTGAATGCTACGTATTCACAGGCTCTCTAAACAGAAGAATACTACAAACACACGAATTTCGGAGACAGCTGCGTAATATAAATCCACCATTTTCTGGGTTAAGTAAGTGTGAGTCATACACTCCTAGAGACACATTTTATGACTCTGGTGAACGGTGCGGAAAATTATGTAGATTGTTGGCATGGAAGAAGCACCTTGCATTTGACTGTTCAGATTCGGACCAGGCTGCAGTCACACCGCGGCCGTGTCACAATGACTCACTGGAGGTGTGGGGCAGCTTGCAACCTGAAATATGAAAAGTCAAATTGAATCAAACGTTGCTGAAAGATAAATAACTTGTTCTTTATACTTCATGAAGGAAACATGGCTGATTGAAACACCCTACTGCTACAGTTAAATAAGATTTGGCCTATAAGCACAGCGACTTTCGACTGTAGGGTGTCTTGTTCATCTAAGTGCATTTGTGTGTTTTAGAAGTCTGCTTTTTTATATCTGTGCCAGTAGGGTGTTCAGGAATATTCGCTCGCATTTAATTAACTCTCCGGCTATAGAATCCGAAGGCTCAGCGCTGTTGTAGAATCATATGAACCATTAACTTTCTCATTACCTGATTATATCCTAATTTTCAAATTCAGTTAATCCCTCTTGGCCCTAGCTGCAAAATTATCTTGACTCCACTGAATTTAAACACTTCGTATTTCTTTTGTTTAATAACATATCATCATGGTATTAAACACAGTTGTAATCTTAGCTCACGGTTCATAACGAATACATTTAAAATTCGAAAGGTTACACGCAAACCATCATGTCACATATCTTGTATACAATTTTATTTCAGAAACACACACACACACACACACACACACACAAAGATTTACTATTTGGTAACAGGCTTTTCATTGAAAATGTTTCATGCTCTTGGCACTTTATGGCAACCATCCTACTATTTTACGCCACATAATGTGTGAACTTGGAAAACTTTGCCCGTCAGTCACGCAGACAGAAGAATATCTCTAAGTTCAAATGTGAGCCTATTTTTTCTGTAATCAAATAAATAAGTATCCTCTTAAGATACTATTCTGGGAAAAATCATAATAAACGGACCCGAACATTCTAGATCCCGTTATTTCCTAACCAAACATCTGCCCATTGTTTGGAACCACATTGCACGGGTCTAATACGCGTGACAGCGTGAGTGCCGGAAGCAAAACACTTCCGTGGTACTTATTAATAAATCCGGCTACACGCGAGATGTCTGTTTAAAAGAGAAGAGACGCAGAAACGAACCATTACGGAGGTGATGTTTGAGGCCGGAAGAACAAGGCCTGGGCCTTGGAACAGGCAAATGGATGAAAAACATTAATGAACTTTGATGGCCTTGCGCTTGGAAATCAGTTGGCTGTACCCTTGACTGCATCACAGACATTGGCCTATTGTTTCCGCGTTACGCCATATTTAAGAATTCCTGACGATGAACTCATCATTAGAGGAAGAATTCAATAATCTTACAAGAATGCAGCCTTTTTTCAAACAGTTTTATGGCTACTCTCGGCCACGTCTTGAAATTAATTTACTTTTAGAGTAACACAGAACCCATCTTATCACTCGGAGACGTACGTAGTTCAAATGTTTGAAACCAGAAGTTCCTGTAAATAAAACACAAAAAGATTTATTTCCCACTTCACAGAAAACACAATGCTTTTTCATTATAAACATCAGTTGGTTAGTAAACGCTCTTTATTGTTAAAAATATACGACACATGCAAACACATCGTATGAATTAACTGCAGTGATTTCGTTAGCAAGGCAAGCGGTTAGAAACTTACGGCACACATTAACACACCATACGGCGAAAATGCGGAAATTTGAACGTTAAAACAAATGGTAGCCTACGGGCAATAACCACCGTGGTTTAAAACGGCTAATACATAAAATACTACAGCCTGCCTGGTATTTGCACGACTTAGCACCATGCCTCGGCACTTCGTGTGATGTCACTTTATTTCGTTTTGAGGTCCCGAATTGAACGAGACTAAGAATAATTTGGTGTTCATTTCTTTCAGTACATAACGTTTCTTGTGTCAGTTAATGAGTTATTGTTAACAGTAGTTAAAAAGAACCATTTCATACAATATTAATCTGATCGCCTCAGGAACACAGCCTAAGCAACGACTGCATCAAAGGTGCGTGATAACACAATTTGTTCTGATAATGACAAAAAATGATCAACGTTTGTTTCACACCTTAAAAACCAGTGGTTACTACGAGTACCACCAGGTGTAACACAAAAAATTCCGCCCACAGAATATGTTGCTGTATTATGTATGGATGTCAGAACTAACAGCAATAATTTCCCTGTACAGCATTAACTGACTGACTGCCCCTGTTCCCTTATTTGTATAACACAGCAGGATGTCACACAGAATGATTTCTGCCGAGAATTGAATCCCGGTCATTAAGACCGTAGCCTGATCACTATGCTGACTCGAATTAAATTCACTTGATAACTTTCAGCGCAGACTGCCAGCACCAAACATAATCAACAGCATTTTTATTTTTTTATTTTACATGGCTTGGTAACCATCTCTTGACGGCTGCACGGCTGGACCATTTAACAGTGTGCCACGGCATGAACAGGGAATCGTGGTGATGCCTTCGATCTTGACGTTATGTACTACCATTTTACCAGTTTTTATCAAGTTTTAACAATCTGCAAAGGTACTGTGTATGTGTATATGTTGTTTTTAGCAACTATTTCCCTTAGTATTATCTGAAAACATTCTCCCGAGTGATGAAGGTCTTAAAATACACGAACCCCCCCCCCACCGAAGATGGTGCCGTGATGCACCGAAACATGTCGAGGTAAGATTGAATAAGTGAATAAAAGTGATTTTATCACATACAGTGCATTTCGTTGGCGATTTTACTTGTGATAACCAACACCAGTTTAATAGTTTCGGCGATGAGATATACAACCCTACTGGGAACAAAAATATGGCGCGAACATCTCCTATGTCCGCTCAGTTCGTGTTGTATTTAGTGTTAGAACACGTACAAACAATAGAATCCAGACGACCTAACGCACTGATGTCTCTATAATCAACTGAACTCTGCACCGGAGGGCGTTGCTTTCGGCTTGTCTGCGGATAAACAAGAATCATAGTGCACTTTGTATACTCCACTATTGTTGTGCTTACATACTGAAATCCGGAGATCCCAGGAAACACAGCAAACAATAAGAAGTCTTATACGCGTCCGCAAGCATACAGGCGAGGGTAAATTACAGTAATAAAGAAGAGGGAACAATCTAGACATATGAAAAGACTTATATTACAGCTCGATCGTTCTGCAGTGATTTAGAGTCTATGGCTTCCTTTCTCAAGAATTCGTGAAAGAATAAAGCAGGACACGACACAACTACTGACCCGTCTGACAGACAAATAAACCTTCTGATATAGCGTACTGAAATCGAGGACTAAACAAAAGAAGTGTTTAAAAGAATTACAAACCAGTTTTCTTTCAAATGCTTTAATATGCATTCAATGGCTTGAAAAAAATTATAAATTAAAATTAATCACCGTCTAATTCAAGGATTAGGCTCAATGGCCTGTTCTGTCGCCACTAAAACCTTCTTTGGCCAACAAATAATTTTAAAGATCTTCCAGCGTTCCTTTCGACTCGGAGACCATTACTGAAAATTTCCTGCGACACGACTCTCATGCATCCTTTCAACGCGTTCTGTGTCTGTTATTACTCTAGAACCTTCACTCCTCTTGTGTCCCAAAGTATGCCAATTAATTCCAGCCACTGACATCTCCCATGCGTACTACATGTTATACCAAACTCATGCTCTATAACTTTATTACTCTGATAATAGGTGGTAAAGCCAGACGTCGGAGTATATAGGTTATCGCTCCTTCCTCAGGAGGTCCCAGGTTAAAGTTTCGGCCTTGAGACTGGCCATCCTGAGTGAGATTTATCGTGTTTTTCACGGTCCCGCCAGGAAAATTCCGGAAGACTAATTCAAATTATGCAACGATCACTTGACCCCACGTCAGTTCCAATTCGTTTTTCACTGTCGCCTTATCAATCGAAGCTACACAGTCAGATTTATCGACAAAACTGTCAAACAGTTTGGTTTAATATAATAAATAGAGGGCGGCCCCCCCCCCCCCCCCCCCCATCGCCTTGCTACTTCCTTAGATCCAAATACACGTATTTTCCTAAGAACCCTCACAGACCCTCAGACCATTCTTTACTGAGGTTCCTCACTATCTTGTAACTAATAATGTACCAAAGGTATAGGTGCGGAATTTTATTGTACTTTAAAGACGAGAAGCATGACGAATTGTGCGAAAGTTGAGAGTATATCTAACATTTATCTTGTTCTAGGAATTTATACTACTACGACTAGAGCATCTGACGCAGAGTCCGTAGGTAATCTAGAAATGGACCATGCAGTGTTTCTAATCCATAATTACACTATTGAATTTTTCTGCAGTCCCCTTACGGTCTACCACAGAGAGTCATTTGCCACTAGTTAATCTCCGTTTTACGTGATTTGGTCTAAGGAAAAGGTTCAATACGCATGGCATATCCAAAACCAATGAGATGATAAGTTAGAAGCCGAGAAGCATCATAACTTAGGCCTACGTCGTTGTGATTTTATGCTGAATATCCCCTGTCCTTCACAAATAGCGAAACAAGAGGATTCGCAACTTCACAAAATGTATTTATGTATGTATTAGTTATATATTTAACGACGTCGGTAGCAGCACAGACTATGTACCGTCTAATAATAGCATGATTAGTGAACAATGAATTGTACAGAATGTGGGAGGCGGCTGTAGTGGTCTAATTTGAACTACCGCCGGGGCAATGAGAACAACCACGAAATGTGTCATTCAGGACGTTCAGATATAAAGACTTTCAAGATTATTTTATTTAGTTAAAGAAAATACATTGTTAAGTGTCACGTGCTAGTTACCATCTGTCCCTGCCTGCGATCCGTAAGTGAACATGATGGTGGCTGGCGGAGCTGATGGCATTTATATTCCAAGGACTACAAGTCAGCTTCAAGAATTAGAAACAATACGATGTCCCTCTACTGTAATAAATTTGAAACAATTTAAGCCGAGTTTATGTAACCGTAGTTCCTGTTGATTATTTAATAGCGTTTCGGAGTTTCACACAAGGCCATCATCCTTTAGCTGACCTCACAAAAATCAAAATACGAATATTCACAACTGCGGAACAGGAATCGCAGAGGTAAAGGAAGGAACACACACACATATATATTGCGATAATTTAATTCTATTCACAAGTGCTGACATGTCTGCTTGCGCAATGCATCATACATGGCTGAAAGTACGGGAATACTTCGAACGGTCTATTTGTCATGACAATGCATCGCATTTTGTGTCGCAGTTTCCAGCTAAATATAGTATTCTACAAATGTAAGACAGCTTCCATATGCGCCAGACATTACCTCCCTCTCACTTTTTTTCTGTTTTCTAAACTTAAAAAGGAACTGAAAGGCAAAATATTTAATGACGTGGAAAGAACCGAATACAATGCAACGGGGCAGCTGTTGGCTATTCCAGAAACTGAGACTGAGAAGTGCTTTCAAGTAATGGCAGGAACCGCGAGACAGGTTTGTGTACGTTGAAGGAGCCTACTGGCAAGGGGATTAACCTCCCATACGTGCAAATGCAATGTCTAAACCCCAACAGAATCGGTCTCGGCAAAATTTGAAGATGACTTATATGCACTTACATGCTCATTAGTTAAACATTCATCACGGATAAATGTTTTAGATGAAAGTTGTAGATTTGAAACACATGTACACTACATACTGATTTTTTATGTAACGAGACCGTTTTGAGGAAATTCGTAACGTCAGGAATGAGTTTCAAGTAAACCGGAAATTGAACTGGATCAATTGTCTCAATATCCGTTGGGTTAATTCGTAAATAAAGCTTGCGAACTGATGAACAGCCTAAATAGATGTCCAATCATACGGTAAGGTTATTTACCTTGTGCAGAAGGGCACAAATATTCAAAACTTTGCACTGCGAATCCCTGCAAATGCGGACTGTGTACTTGCTCGATCTAACCCGATACACGACCGTTATGTCTGCCTGTCTGCATTTCACCAGCAGTACAGGATAGCGTTGAACATGCATGCACGGACATTCTTTTATCTCCTTCATGGCACCGCCAGAACAAAGGACGAACCAACTTTGGAAACAGTTGAGAGCTAAACGACAATGACCACTAGAGTGTGTCTCTGTCTTCCTGCACGCCTGTACTTCCGGTGCACGCATCTGAAGAGGAAGTTGGAGGTCACACACCCTTTCGATGGGTGAACACTATGAATTCAATTATTATGCACAAGCCGATCGTTTTGTTATCGTGCCAGTACAATGCATTGTTTATAGCTACAGGGTGTTTCAAGTGGAAGCCTTTCGTGGCCAGATATGGTAGGAGAGACGGCAGTCAGGTCAAATCCATCGAACGCAATCCAGCGCAAAGTCTGTCTTGGAACACAGACAGTTACACAGATGCAAAGAAATCCTCGGTATTATGAAACACGAATATTAATCGTCCCGTTCAAAACGTCCACAATTTTACCCTGTCATAAGCATGTTGAGTGCTGTTCAGGCCAACAAGCTTAACTTATAGCAGTTCGATTTTAATATAACCTTCCGATCTACGCGTAGATCTCCTGAATGGCTGTCTGCGCTGACGTTTTCCGACTAAGTTTCCTAGGCACTTATCATCTGACCATATTGCCGCATGTCCTGCCCATCGCCAGAAGCCTTCCTCCTAAGCATGCATGCTTAACCTTTTAAAGCCTAGCGGTAACTTTACGTACCACCAGGTTTAACATTAAAAAATTCTACGTGGTGCCCACATTGCGTTTATGTGTTTTGTACGTATCTCAGAACAAACAGCAACTTTTGCCTTATAAAACATTAACAGATTGGTTCTTATAACCGAAGTGGAGAGTGTTTACAGCGCGGTACGCGCTGAGTCCTAATATAAAACAGATACGCTTCGTCTTTAAAGGGTTAATTTTCATGTGTTATTTGTATAAATACAAAGTGCATGGGAATAAAATGTTAAAAGGTACCTGGATCTAAGAAGGGAAAATTTACTTGAAGACGGATAACATCACATGATGACGAGTTTCACAGTACGTACAGTCCACTGAATATTATTAACCCTTTAAAGACGAAGCATATCTGTTTTATATAAGGACTCAGTGCGTACCGCGCTGTAAACACTCCCCACTTCGGTTATAAAAACCAGTCTCTTAAGGTTTTATAAGGCAAAAGATGCTGTTTGTTCTGAGATCCGTACAAAACACATAAACGCAATGTGGGCACCACGTAGAATTTTTTAATGTTAAACCTGGTCGTGTGTAAAGTTATCGCTACGCTTTAAAAGGTTAAGTGACAGAGTGAAGCAGTACAGTGACTAGGCTACGGGCTGGACGGTCCGGGGTCCAAACCGGCTCTGGGGCCGACCCAGCCTCCTATTCAATGGGTACCGGTGTTCTTGTCCGAAGGTAAAACGGGCGGGACGCGAAGTTCACAACTCACCTCCATCTAGTGTCGAGGTTACGAAAATTATTAAAATGGGCCTTAAAATAAGATGTGACGGCGTGGAATGGATTGAGCTTCCCCAGAGTCGGGTCCAGTGCCACACTTTCTTCAACACAGTGATAGACTTTCGTCTTGCATTAAAGAGGACAGCTTCGTGACTAGCCGGCAATTATTAATAACTCAAGTGAAATCCCGCACCAGAAAGTTAGTTATTAACAGCAAGTAAATAAAACGAACGCGTAATGGAAAGGATTTATCTGTCCATCACTCTGAAGGACAAACATCCGGAAATTCTTAGCAGATTTAAATTAAATTTCCTAGGTTTCTTTGGGGGTCTACATTGTAAGTTGGTGAACGAATTCAATTTTGGCCTGTATCTGTTCCGTATAAGTCATTTAACAGGAGACTGAAATCAAAGCTCCCGAAGCGCAGCATATGGTATAAAATGTTAGACCTGCATACAATCAGACACGGCGCTACAGGGTCATGGTATAACAGGCAGCCACCGCTTCTTCCGGCACTCCATCGTCCCTACTGCTAGTTCCTACAATAACCCCGCCGAGTAAGAGGGTGCCCGCTGTAACTCTTATGACTACTAAATGGGATATTCCGAGTTCGAGTTCCGGCTGGTACACCGACTATCCTGACAGTTATTTCGTGAGTTTTCTCAGTCTCTCCGGGAAACTTCACCAACAATACGTTAAATAAGGCCACGACGACTTCCTTCCCTATCCCTTCCCGTTCACTGTTCATTATCATGCAGTCATTTGACGCTATAGAGACGCAACTACTGACAGCGAAGTTAAATTAACTACAAGCAAGCAAGCAAGCAAGCAAGCAAAGAAACAAATCAAACAAGGCTACGTAATGCCCGCAGTAGGCACATCTTCGCAAAACAGTCGAATATGAAAAGTTTCCATATCCACGAAGTACATACAAGAGGCCGCGGTGGCGCAGTTGGTTGAGGCACTGCGCTACAAACCCGAAGGGCGCTGGTTCGATTCCCTATGGTGCCATTGGAATTTTTCATTGACATAATCCTTCCGGTCCCACTGTGGCCCTGGGGTCGTCTCAGCCTCTAACAGAAATGAGTACCAGGAATGTTTCCTGGGGGGTAAAGGCGGCCGGTGCGTAGGGCTGACAACCTTACCACATTCAAGTGCCGATTGTCTAGAAATCTGGGAGCCTCAACCTCCTGGAACCCTCAGGGCCTGTAATGGGACTGCTTTACCTTTCTTTTTTTACGAAGTACACACACACACACACACACACACACACACACACACACAGAGCTCCATCGCAACTCGTGACTTTTTGAGCTGCAGAGTAGAGAAATTCATATCGTGTGCCGCCACGTCGAAATGTCCGAGACACAGTGGTTAAAGCGTACAAAACGTGTTTCAAAGTGAATCCAACTTATACCTGTTGTTTGTACAGTGTTGCTTTAATCCAAATGCCGGCTTCAGCTTGCCCAGCGGGCATTAGAGCTACCTCCGATGTACGTCACCGCCCGCATCGCATTACATAAATGTCAAAGGTCACACGGTTCTGAAAAGTACACTCTTGTGTTTCAGGTCAGTGGAGTATTTTAAACCTTGCAGTACCTGACGTACAGCTGTGTGGGTCGAGATATGGAGAAGGTAATTCAGCAGAAGGAGAAAACACAATGCAGACAGAGAAGACGGAAGAAAAGAAATTAGTGATGGAGTAAAACAGAAAAGCGGGAAAATAATTGGGAATATAACAGTGAAAGGAGAGAAAGAGGAGTAAAAACAAGGATGTGTAGGAATAATAATAATAATAATAATAATAATAATAATAATCTGAACTCACAGCGGTTCAGCTGGTTTTCAGAGTACGGGTCACTGACCAAGCACTTCTTAGTCATTATTCTGCTAAAAAATTTCGAACTACGCGGCGTGTATTACGTATTACTTTTTCCTGCATTAGAATATATACGTATAGACCAGGGCGCACACTGAGGAGTTTCAAACTGTCGTGTAATTTGTTTGGCATAATCCGCGTCGTGGCTACCGGTAATTACCATGTGTATAGAGCACATTCAGTTGCCTTATTTTTGTTAGCTCTTCCTTTAGTTCTGCACATTTCTGTAGCCTCTCTGCATCATAATCGCAGTTGAAAACTATAAAAATCCATGGTCGACTAGAACTCAATCCTACGATCCTCTGCCCTTTACTCCATCGCCTTACAGACGGACCACACTACCACTGCTGCGTTACAAACTTATAGATACATACCTAAAAGTTTATCCCTGTCCAGGGCATGAAGACGTATAAGGGGAGTAGAGGTATAGCACCACTCACTCTTAACATCGGAACTAGGCTGAGATGAGTGGATCAAATTCATGCGCCGGCCGCTTTACACCCGGACAAGAACAGCAGTGCCCATTGTACAGAAGGCTGGCTGGCCCCCACATCCGATATGAATATTCTGGAGGACAGAAACGTCTCTTGCCCCTGACCGGATTCGAATGCCGAGTCGTCTAGCCCTTAGCTTTGTTACTATGCTGACTACACTTTCTCGGCTCCAATTAAGTAGCTCAAGAAGACACGGGACATGCACTCAGGAGGCTTCATGATGAGCACATGCCCAACCCAATTTAACCTCTGCTTATGCTGCCCACACGTCAGTGTCAAATGCGACCCTCGAGTAACACAGTTACGTGAGAACATAACAATTTGCGTGCGTGCGCGCGCGCGCGTGTGTGTGTGTACGTCTTCAGACACGTTAAAGTCTTAAGTCTCTTTGTGCTTGCACAAAATGAGACTTCAAAACAGAAGTTACACGTCACTGCCAAGTATCACAATTCGTAACATTCACGTTATACAGACTAATTGTTCCATGCACTCAGTAACCACTTTTTCATGTAATGTTCTGGGCGAAAGCGACAGAGTGAGCACCGATATCGGAAGTGCGGAAACGCCAATTAAATTGTAGCTAAACTCTGTTGGGAAATATTAGGGCGCAACGGTTAATTACTACAGCATTTCTGACGCAGTGTCATGCCGCCAAACTCTTGATTGGTCACTACTCGTCCTATGGGTCTGAACAGACGTTTTATTCTCTCTGGTATCACTACATTACATTCGAAGCACTAGACGTCTCTCACGTGCGGCAGTACTAAAATAACCCACACATTCCCCACGACAGAAGTTCGCTAGTATGGACACAAAAAAGTTTATTGCCAGCCGTAACCCAGCGACCTCCGTAAAATAAAGGGACTGCTAAAGCTACTGGAATAAACGATTGCAAATTACTGTAATCTATTCCTTTACAATTGCAAACACCTTAAGTTCTGTGTTACTCATCCCCGTGCAAATGATCAATATAGTAAAACGGAACCAACTATGCACAGTATTATTGTTTATTTATTTAACCGTTGTCTCTAGTTCAGCTTCTCCCCGACATGTTTCGGCAACAACTTTGCCATTAGCAAGGCGGGTTACATCAAATTACATAAGACAGTGTGTATTAAAATCTGTATTATAAAATTGTGTTAAAATATTAAAAAATGTTCTATAAGAACTTACGCTGCACAATTTGTGCAGCGTAAGTTCTTATAGAACATTTTTTAACATTGTAATACAATTTTACAATTCACATTTTAATCCACACAGTCTTACCTTGTATGTAATTTGATGTAACCGCCCTTGATAACGGCAGAGTTGTTGCCGAAACATGTCGGGGAGAAGCTGAACTAGAGGCAAAGGTTAAATAAATAAACAATAATACTGTGCATAAGTCGGTTCCGTTTTACCATATCCTAAGTTCTGTTAGTTATGCAACACAACTAAACAGACGCTGACCATATTTGCGTGGACGAGCAGCGCGGCATTTTAAAGGCTACTAACAGACACTCTTGCCTTACAGTCTCGACGTAAGTACGACTTGCATTATGAGGAGGGGTCGGCTAATGCTCAGTATCGGAACGGCGCCTTTTTTGATACATTCTTTTCAAAAACGAATATTATGTGGCGAAGATAAAGCAGGCCGTAGCTTTCTTTGGGAGTGGGAGTGTGGGGGGGGGGAGGAGAGAACATGGAAGGACAATATTCTGTGGCTGTTAGAAAAAATCAGGGAAGAAGGACGGGAATGAACTGGCACAAGTTAGGGTCCAAATGTGGTGACTGGCAAGCACGCTCCTACTCCAAATGTGGTGACTGGCAAGCACTCTCCTACTCCAAATGTGGTGACTGGCAAGCACTCTCCTACTCCAAACGCAGGGAACTTCCTTGCCAGGTGAAGAGCTACGAAGTGTTGAAAACAGATACCGTGCTATGAAGCCGTTTTCTTAGTTGAAGTCACTTAGTGTTACAAGTACGCCGCCAATTATTTTGTAATGTTGTGAAACGTGAGCCCCCATTCGTAAGGAGGGACACAAATTACAGGCTTACGAATATAAGGGGCTGATAAGAATATTCCACCGAAGAGGGATGAGGTGATTGGGCAATTTAGAATATTTCATAAAGCGGAACCTTGCGGCTTTTACAGGTCACTTCGTATTTCAGTGAGGACCTGTACAGACTGCGGTGGCGCAGCTTGTTGAGGCACTGCGCTACAAGCCGGAAGGTCGCGGGTTCAATTCCCGATGTTGTCATTGGAATTTTTCATTGATATAATCCTTCCGGCCGCACTAAGGCCCTGGGTGCGTAGGGCTGACAGCCTTAACACCTTCACGTGCCGACTCTCCTGAAATTTGCGAGCCTCAACCGCCTAGAACCCTCACGGCCTGTCCAGGGATTGCTTTAATATCCATTATTCTTCTTTATTTAATGACGCTTCCAATTACTCGACTTATATAGCCAGCATAACGGTCTGGAAAGTCTGTGGAATGAAGCCGCCGCGGCCTGTTTTAAGGTACTCCTACTATCCCGGCGTTTGTCTGGCGGGACTGAAGACAACCATGAAGTCTCAGGACAGTCGACCTCTGAGCCGAGACTTGAACAAGTGACCTCCAGAATACGAAGCAAGCAAGTCCATGACTCCAACACAACGTCACCTACTTTTGTTATAATAACATTTAAGACGTTAAGGTGGGCTGAAAACGTAGCTTGGAAGGGAAGATAATAAGAAATATATACAGACTGAATCATGGTGGGGATACCTCGTGAGAAGTGATGTTTTTGGAGACGGAGGAGATGAAAGGAGGATAATATGAAGAAAGATCTTTGATGATTGGCAAGGACAGGAGTTGGATGGAAATGATTCGGGCACACGTTCAGCGACGGGCTTCAGTATTAGCGAGGAAAAGCTTCGACTGTTCCTATCAGAGACTTTCCTTTTACCCACGCTTTGCTAAGAGGTTTGAGTGTTTAAACAGAAGCTGTTTAGCGGTTTGTTAGTTCCTATCTAACTTTCCCCCTTTAGTTCAATTTACAGAACGAAAGTAACTTCAGTTTCTGAATTTCCACGGACACGTAGAATTTCTACTGTAGAAATGCCCTGAAAAGTTGGCTTTAAGCAGTCTGAGACAACAGAAAGAATTCCTTTTGTTGCACACGATGAGGCCGTTACGCATTTTACGCAATGAGTTGTTCAGCATAATACTGAACGATCTAATATATATTTCGTAGCATTTAAAGGGTTAGGATACGCAAATTACCTCTCAAGAAATGCCAAAGGAAGAGGCAGGACTGTGAATTTCGGCAGTCTACAAATGATTCTATCATTATCTGTGCTGTGCTACAAACGCCGCAGCAAAACCTTAGGACAGGATAGATGGCCGTCAGAACGCTGTGTGATCGCCGGAAAGCGGCAGCTTAGCAACGTCGAACTGAAGCAACGAAATTTTCGCTACGGGCTTCAGACTCCAGTCCAGACTTCAGGGTCAAGTTTCAAACTGAAGCTGCAGACGGTTTCATTATCCGGGAGCCGCCCAACAGCCCCTGAGAGACAAAAAAAAAGTCTATACAGCTACAACCGTTATTCCTCGCCGCGTCGTCTGCCGAGGAGACGGTGCTAAGCGCGTGTATGGGGCTGTCCAAAAGGACAGATAAATGTGCATTCAGAAATACGGTGGCAGTAGCCACGAGCAAATTACAGTTCCCTCATTCCTGCTACACATACCGCCCATCGCATGCGTCTTGACAGTCTAACGCAGTAGACAGCATTTGCTTTGAGGACCTAAGAAAGAAGCTAAAACCGAGAAGGTAGTGTCTGGGAAAGGAATCGAACTTGGGTCCTGCCTAATCCGAATATGTTCTGAGCATTGCACCGAGAAGTCCGGTGATTCTGGAGTCTACAACCCTTTTTTTGTGGCAGTACAGCCCAAATCAGGGCTATGCCGCCTCATTGTTGAAGTTTCTAGATCACACTCAATTAGACACACACACGCGCGCGAGCGCGGTAGGACTCCTCTGAACAAGTGATCAGCTCGTCGCAGAGGCTGGTATCTACACAACCACACAAAAACACACACACACACACACAGAGATGAACATCCATACCTTCAGTGAGATTCGAACCCGCGATCCCAGCAATCGAGCGGCCACAGACCTATCTATGCCTTAGATTGTATGGCCACAGGGATCGGCTCTACCGGCCTGTATTGTCACTATTTGAGATACTGAAGCCACACGCCACGTTAACAAAGTTTCTCTTACGTGTTCCCCCCC
This sequence comes from Coptotermes formosanus, assembly GCA_013340265.1. Classification (NCBI taxonomy): domain Eukaryota; kingdom Metazoa; phylum Arthropoda; class Insecta; order Blattodea; family Rhinotermitidae; genus Coptotermes; species Coptotermes formosanus. Next base: position 1,503,703 of record BLKM01000900.1, read on the forward strand.
CCCCCTTTCTTCGTGGGGTAAAGTACAGGAATATTAGTGATCCCTGAGGAAACACTGACGCGCATAAATTGATAGACATCTGGGAAAGGATGTGGACATTTCTGCAGTCTACACCAGTGCTTAACAAACTGTATGCTGCGGACCACTGCCGGTAGCCAAATGATTTCTTTTTCCATCGGTACGCGAATTACAAGAAACTTACATGATACGCCTAACACTACAAACAAACAGTAAATGTGTGCTAAAACTCAACAAACATTACATCAAAAGCTTTGATATCGCATCTCTATTTTGTTTTGACATGTGCTATGTGACGGAGTCAAGTTCAAATAGGCCTACTGGTTACGGGGTCCGCAGACTGGTTACCGGTCCGCAGACTCGTTACCGGGCCGCAGACTGGTTACCGGGTCCGCAGACTGGTTACCGGTCCGCAGACTGGTTACCGGGTCCGCAGACTGGTTACCGGGTCCGCAGACTGGTTACCGGTTCCGCAGACTGGTTACCGGTCCGCAGACTGGTTACCGGTTCGCAGACTGGTTACCGGGTCCGCAGACTGGTTACCGGGTCCGCAGACTGGTTACCGGTCCGCAGACTGGTTACCGGTCCGCAGAATGGTTACCGGTCCGCAGACTGGTTACCGGTCCGCCATACAGAAAGTCTGAGCAGCACTTCAAAACTGACGCTACAGAGTGTCCATGTACATCAACACGCTGCAGATGAATTCTGTATATATTAATTTACATTTCAGTAACTACCTATTGTGTACAGCTCACAGCCACGTAATGAGAAATATCGCGTGTATGGTCCGCGTTATTTGGATAAATTGCTCAAAATTAATGTATAATGGAAATGTCATTTCTGTCCGCATGATTCATCTCACAAACTGCTAATCAAGTTTCGATTAACTTCGGTGTAAGGGATGTACATCAAACGTTGTCGATCGCATGTAATTCTGATTCGCCCTGGTCAAATGCAACCTCTATTTTACATGAAGTACAAATAGAAACTTCATCGATACTCTCAAAACGTGCCAAACGTACAAAACACCTCTAAATAACAACAGAAAAAAACACGTTTTAATTAAGTTCCTATAACTTTCATTTAAATGTGTTTCGCTAGAGTGAATAGTCAGCCACGGACAATTAAAAAAAAAAGACAGTTCTTGACTTCGCTAATCTGAATGGCTTCACTACAATACATTTGTATTACGGAGCGGAATACCGGCGTCACTGGTTTATGTTGTTTGAAATATTTAAGGGTTCGACTCTCAGCGGGGACAGAGATTTCTTACATTATCCACCGCGTGCAGACTGGCTCTGGGATCCAGCCAAAGAATATCCTCCTTCCCAGGCAATAAAAGGACCTGCGCTTCGAGCTGACAAACTTCCATCTAGTACAGAAGTTAAGAAAGTACGGAGCTGAACAGAGTGAAAAGAAATTCGTGCAAAAGCTCTCCACATTGTGATTTCTTGGTAAAAATGTTTCAAACAAGTGCTGAAGAACTTAACAACATACGTATTGTGCGCAGCGTAACAATACGTTGTGTGGTAAATCCTCTACAGCACAGACTCGCTGGACACGGCGACAAAAATAAACTCTGCCGGACAACTTCGAGTGTAGACCAGAAAGAGAACAACACAAACCTAAATGAAGCCAGTTCGTTACTTTACAAGACGACATATGCAGACAGACGGACAGATATAAACGTGTCGTATATGATAACTTTATGAACGTTGTGGACAGACAGCAAAACTTGTTCTTGAAACATTACTCTTAAGGTTAGTTCAAGAGTGGACTACCCTGAAGATGGAGGCAGCAAGTCTCTCTGTACCGCTTGTAATTCTATACTAATAGACATAGCGACTTATAGCAGAAAAATAGAAGCTCCATCCATATCGGTGTGAGAACTCCAGATCTCCCAAGAACAGACACATAATTCGTGTATACATACGTACACACATACACACATAACACACATAACATACATACATACATACATACATACATACATACACACATACATACATACACACACACATACATACATACATACATACACACACACACACATACACATATACATACATAAACATGCACATACATTGAGAATTTTACAAGGCATGTTGCGGTTATCTAGTGCAGTAACATTGAGACTTCCAGAGTGACGTGTCATCGCGAGGTGAGTTTGAATTTACTTGTATCACCACACAAGCGATGTGCATAAATTCAACAGCTTCTTGCAGCGCGAAATCATTTATTTTTTACGAATGACGTAATCCTAAGCAACGACTCTGACATTATGCATCATGTTTGTAATTTCACAAAAATACGGGTCGGCAAGAGAATGTAGGGTCTCAAATCCACGAATTTTTTGGGCTATTCATTCCTTGGAATAAATACAGTACAATACTGTTTGATACCTCTCATTAGCAAGAGCGTCATATGTTAATGGTATTGCTGCTACTACTACTACTACTACTACTACTACTACTACTACTAGCTTTCATAAAAATTCAAAGGAAGAAATCAGTATTTTATTACGCTGTAATTTCAAATTTCTTCTTCTGAGGTCCACATTATTACAGACCCTTAGAAAGAAAACAGTACAGGTAATGAAGCTGCTGATTCCACTGCAGTAGATTTCACGCGATGTGGTACCTGTAATACAGCTACCGATCAAAGAATACACGCCACTGCAGTAGATTTCACGCGATGTGGTACCTGTAATACGGCTACCGATCAAAGAATACACGCCACTGCAGTAGAGATAACGAGATTACTACTGGTAATGCAGCTACCGATCCACGACCATACAGCAGGCAGAGGCCTAGAGCCGAAACCAACCGAACGTAAGAGACTTTCAACACCAGATTCGCGATAAAGAATCTTACGGCTTTTAAAACAAGCAGCTCGATCACTAGGCCAACCTTTCTTTAGTAAATTCCATCTGCACATACAACAAGCAAAGTTCTGTGACCTACCGTGATTATGCCCACTGGAACACTAGAGCAGGTTTCCTGTACATTAAACTTACATAACGCATGAGTACTCTCAAAAATTAGTTCCATCGAGATATCCGTAATTCTTACTTCGCAAAAATGTTTTGATATAGACTGTTGCAACATCTATTATCCATATCTATGTGCACGTGTGACCTACTTGCATACCACAATTAATACTTCCGTTTGCAATGTGTCATTAGTTAAAGTTATCAGATGGAAATCTAAATATAATTTTCGCACGGCTGCAATGACGTTATTTAACCACTCCAGAATAATGAAATAATAAAGCAGTACATATTTTGAGAATTTCCACCGCGAAAGCAGAAGTTAGCACGACGAATTTTGCTGTTACTAATAGCAGGAGACTGGGAATTATGCTGGTGCTGGGGCGTGTGTTTTAACCTGCGCCCCACACAATAAAATGTGACTAGAATCGCCTAATATAACCCGAGAAACACAAATAACATTGGTACAATTGGCAAAGCGTGTGAATCACATTCGGTAGGTGCCCGGTTCGAATGTCTGTCGCAACACTGACTACCCTCGCTGACACTTTTTGTGACTTTTCTCAGTTCATCCAGACACATGCCATTAGGGTACTTTAAACTGAGACACGATTGCTGTTTTTCGCGTCATTTAGGTCATTCAGGCCCATTCATCAATCACAATCGTCCAATTATTCCATGCTGCGGAGTCTAAGTTACTGAAAACGTTGTTAAATAAAGTACAGACAAATAACCAAACAAATAAGTAGGTTATCGGATAATGAAATTGCTGGAACCGTGTGATTTCCTTATTCCTTGCACCTCGCTGGCGGATGGCAGGTACGCCCCGGTCACGACTCGATGGGACCCACACCTTCACTTTCCAATTTCACCTCCTGCAATCGGTTATTTGATCAGCACCATATATTTGAACGAGTTACGGTTCTGTCTTCATGCACGGAGTATTTTCTTTTTTGTTCCTAGGGTGGGGTGAGATTGCCTTCTTTATAACTTCGGCCTCTAACGGGCCCACTTTCCATCTTCCGGATGACAGCTAAATTACTATGGGGCACTGCTAGAATGAGAATCCGGAAAAAATCCTGTCACAGGCCTACTTTGTCCACCACAAATCCCATATAGGCTGCCCTGGAAGCGAAACTTCGTCTCCGCGTTAAGGATCCGACGAATAACCAAATGAGGTACGGAACAGCCTCTCAATCAGTAACATCTTAATAAGCGCAGGGTTGTAAAATTACATTTATTATTTCCTCCATAATATACGTCCGCATTTTAACGGCACAATTTATCATTTACAGATCACTAGGCCATGTTAAGTGAGTTCCTTATCACTCGATATATGAAACGCTCCTAGGATGTGGATGGTAGGGACAGCCTACAAGTACGGAAGGTAGCTACGAATACACTGAATAAGCAATCGCGGACTGGCGACAAGAGGCGGTCCCCTAGCTTCGGGTTATATGGGGGTATGCCAGCACCTTCACTGTAAAAATTAGCATGTAACGCAATATTGCAACGAGCCTTGAGACTGCGCGGCATGTTTCTTGAGAAACTGAGCGGCTATTAACGTGTCAAAAAATCTCTGCTTCACGAGGTTTTAGTGACAATTGTCTAACAGCAAGGTGTTTGTGAATAATGAATTTAAAAGTACGTGCAAGGAAGTGGTCGTGGCCCACTAAAAGGCAGCATTCCAATATGTGCCATGAGGAAAACCAACAAAACTCGGTAAAGAATTCCAAACTCCGGGCAGGCGTTAGAACCCCGGACTATCGCCCACACTATGACGGGGGATGATTGTGACTGAACTGGCAAACATGCACAAGGAAGGGGTTGTAAAACGAATTGTATTTTAAGGTAGCATTCCGCCCTCTGGCCATGTAGAATATCAAGGAACTTGATTAAAATCTCTGCATCTGTCAGAAGCAAATGACAAAAGAACGCATAATCAAACAACTGATGTACAACCCAGCTGGAGGCACGGATAGGACAGCCATGTACACTGAACTCTTACGGACAGTTATTTCAATCAGGCCCCGGCCGTGGAAATGTTAACGTTACCTGGTAACAAAGCACCTCGCTGGCAATAGTCTGAACACACAGAACTGCCGAACAGCTAATAATTTCCCGCAATGGCCGAACACACTTTACAGACAATCCTGCACCAAGACAGAACTAATCATCTTACACAAGACACTAAACTCTGAAGGTCAGTAGATCTGCTGTTCATTAAACGACGCTGTCAACAGGTCAAAATCCACAGACCTAGTGGCATATGGAAAGGATAAGGCAGGAAAGGCCCGCGACCCAGTTGAAGGAACCCGGTGTTTGCCTGCATGGATAGACAAATACACCAAAACCGTCAGCCAGGATGTTCTGTTTCTTGGCCAGTGTTCCGATGGAGATCTACCTACTACACGTCAGAAGCGTTATCACTTGGATCATTTTGCTCGACAACTCTGAATGAAGCCCTTAATAGCGGCAACAAGCAGAAGTTTTTGGGCCCTACCAGAGTTATCTTTACAGCTGCCTTATTACATGTTGAGAGTTCTGTACTGATTATCAATTTATGTAATTTCGATATGATACAGAACTTGACTGTATTTTAATGGAGATTATTTATACGATAAGAGCTCCAAAATAGGTATAATAAATGACAACATTAAATGCGAGTAATCGGGACGCAGTAACGTTCGTCAAAACTGGGTCTACTTTTTATTGTAGTCTCATTGACAGCCACGGACATTACGATGGGCCAATCCCTGTTCCAAGGAGTCCCATGAAATGTCTAAACACATGATTCGGAAAGAGAAAAACTGGAGAAGAAGGGCTGTGGCGTCACGGAGATAAAACAGATAGCAAAAACTTGGTGGGAGTGCGAACCATTAACCTCGTCTCATTATGCAACTGTATCCATCCGCGTGATGTTCCTTACCACCCCAAGTCCAGATATTGTTCTCGTACAACCTCAAACTCTGTTCTTCCCGTAGGGCTGAAAGACAAAGTTTCACACCCACAGAAATGTGTACGAGAAAGTAAATCATTATGTAAGAACAGTACGGTCAATAATATTACACTGTCGCTTTGGGTCGGATTCATTCTTTCGTGGAATGCTTCTGGTTCGGGAATGGTATGTTTGTTAAGCGTCTGATGAAACCGGTTTTCAGGACATAAATTGGTGCTGATTGAAGTATTCTCTTATGTGTACATACCGTTTGCACACCTCACGTCATTGTGACTGAGTCGGTGCAAACAGGATCGCCGATATTATAAAGCAACGTACTTGTAACTCCTATCTTTTGTCCCCCCCCCCCCCCCCCCCAATAAAGACACACAACTTTGCAAACGCATCAGGAATCACGACAAACAGATAAGGGCAGCACTGGCAGTTATGATACAAAAGACTGTAGCAGATGCCGTATTAAGAAGTTTTATGATGTTCATCTGGGGCCGCGGTGGCGCAGTTGGTTGAGGCACTGCGCTACAAACCAGCAGGTCGCGGGTTCGATTCCCGATGGTGTCAGTGGATTTTTTCATTGGCATAATCCTGTCGGTCGCACTATGGCCCTGGGGTCGACTCAGCCTCTAACAGAAATGAGTACCAGGAATATTTCCTGGGGGGTAAGCGCGGCCGGTGCGTAGGGCTGACAACCTTACCACCTTCAAGTGCCGATTGTCTAGAAATCTGGGAGCCTCGACCTCCTGGAACCCTATGGGCCTGTCCAGGCCTGTAATGGGACTGCTTTACCTTTTATGATGTTCATCTCCGTGCATTAAAATCAATTTCAGAAATGAGAACCAACCAAATGCACAATTTTGTACCATTTAACACCGACACACACACACACACACACACACACACACACACACACACACACGGCCTACACAGCTAATTCCATTCAAAAAGCCACTTAATTCCCATAAGGACAGGAAAACAACAAATCATGAAAGAACAAAGAAATAATCTACTAATTTTAGAGGATTTTAACATTTTAAGAAAATTTTAATAACAGCATGGACAGCACATTTTAATCTTGTGTTTTATATAATAATGTGATGTACCCTCCCTGAAGATGGTAGCTCGCCGAAACATGTTGGAGGAAAAATAGTGAATGAAACATAACAAAGTAGTACAAAATTGTGCATTTGGTTTGTTCTCATTTCTGAAACCTTATTAAGAATTTGAAGCCCAGTGGTAAAAATATTCTAAATGTGCCAGGCTTAATGTTCAGAAACTGTGTTTTCCCACACAGTGTATTTAGGATAGGTTTAATGCGATTATTACAATAAACGCAGGTTATTAACGGATTTTAGGCGCTTTCGCAAAAAATTACGTAAAGCGACTAGCAGCTTTATCATGTCAGTCCGTCCGTCCGCATGGTACAACTCGTCTCCCACTGGACGGATTTTTATGATATTTGATATTTTGAGTATTTTTCGAAAAATCTGCCGAGAAAAATTCAAGTTTCGTTAAAATCCGACAATAATAACGAGTACTTTACATGAAGCCCAATGTACATTTATGATAACGTCTCGCTGCATTCTTTTTAGAATGACAAATATTTCAAAACTTGTAGGGAAAATCAAAACGCACATTTTATGTTCAATAACGTTTTTCCAAAAATCGTGCCTTTTATGAGATAATGTGAAAAAATGTTGTACAGCCGGACAGGTCACGGATAACAGAATAATACAGCGCATGCGCTTTGCATGCTGGATAATTAAGGCTACAGACACACACTCGTAACATTTCAAACTTTCTGCTTTACCACGAACGCGCCTCAGTTCCACGTTACAAGTACATTGCCTGCCTTGTTCTTTATAACTGATATGGACTGTGTCCTCTGTGAGGTATGGACTGAACTTTTATGTCAAAGTTTGACGAACGTCAGTCTTGAAAGGTTAACAGATTACAACACACACAAATGACGAGCTATGCACTGGGCTAGCGGCAACAACCTGTAAAGGCCACATAGGAATTAATGTACCGCAGAATTAAGCCGGGGTCCACAAACACACAGGCCGACGCTGTTCACCTACGTGTAAGCTGCACTGCTTTGTCCGTCTGTCTCTCACACGTACAAACAGATCTTGTATGAAGACAGGACAGATCTAGGTCACAACGTACTTTGTATGCGACTGACACAGAGGAACTGACGTGTATCTAAAGACTGAGTAAAAGGCACCCGGTCCCAGACAGTACCGGCGGTAATTTTATTGTGTTTTCGTATTTTATGACGCTCTTAGTACGTCATACTAAACAGCGTTGGTGGTAGGATGGTTACAAAAGGCTGATCTAGAAATTTATACATTTCAGGTACTATCCAGGCATTATACTACAACGACGTATGTCGCAGCTGCACAGTAAAACGCATCTCGGGATCCAGTAAAATTATTCCAAAAATCCTGCATCCTAAACGTAAAATCTTAAAAAAAATGACAGGGAATATTTCTTCAATAATTACCAGACACCGCAGCAACACAGGCACCCCCCCCCCCCGCCGCACTCCGACGGATACAGTGTCCCTGTACAGTGACTTAAATGACCGTATTTACATTTACATAATACTGTGCTTGCGTTTTGTATACATTTATCAGTACATATGCACGTTTTCACAACTTTATAACTGGATAGCCAATGTTGTTTTTTTACACAATACTTTATGTCGCTCAAATTAAGTTCAATTTAAATAACAATTTACATAGCTAATTTTATTGTTTCGTCGAAACCTGTCGCCATAAATGTAAATCTAACTGCAGTACTGAACAGTGAGATCCTGTTTTGTACACACGATTATTTTAATACGGTTGCCATATCCACAACGGAAGGATAAGATAATGTCTAACATCCAAATAACTATAACGGTATACGATATCAAACGAGAGGCAATTATGTACAGAAAAGCCTATTTTCTTCCAACAGGCAACCAACAATAAAATAAGGAACATATGCCAAGAATATGAACATTTACAGGTTAGCACATTCAGTGGCCTCCAGCATTTGCCACCAAAAACAAAATAAGGAAGGCTTGTCAAAATATACATATGTTCACAGCATTCAATGGCCTTCGATATTTTCCAGTGCAACTAACAGCAAAGAACACGGGCTACTGTTATTCATAAGTACATCTGAACTTGACTCTAATCGAAATCGCAAGGCACCAGCCACTTGCTCACAGCTTGCTGACTTCTCGCCAGGCTGACTGTTGTGTAGGCCACTGACCACAGTGTTTTACATTTGGCGAAGCACTAAAATGCAGTTTCTTCCTTTACTTTCCACTCTTTATTTTCTTCTTCTGAGAGTATACCTTTCCTTCCTTCGTTTTCTTTATTCCTTCCTTCTTCATTTGCTTTTTACCACTTACTGGTTTGCATTCCTGTACGCTCTTACTGAAGAATGTAGTTCAGGCCCGCCGTCAGAAACATTCCGCTTTGCTTCCGGAGCAGCTTTACACTTTTATTGTGGCTCTGGACTCATTACTGCGGGAAGGAGGTAAGGATCCCCAGGGAATGACGCTTAAAACCAAATTACGTGTCACACAATTAAGTATGTGGTAATTAATAACTTAGAATAGAACTGATTATTTGTAAAAAGGTAAAGCAGTCCCATTACAGGCCTGGACAGGCCCTTAGGGTTCCAGGAGGTTGAGGTTCCCACAGTTTCTAGACAATCGGCACATGAAGGTAGTAAGGTTGTCAGCCCTACGCACCGGCCGTCTTTACCGCCCAGGAAATATTCCTGGTAGTCATTTCTTTTAGAGGCTGAGTCGACCCCAGGGCTATAGTGCGGCCGGAAGAATTATGTAAATGAAAAGTTCCAACGGCAACATCGGAAATCGTACCCGCAACCTTCCAACTTGTAGCGCAGTGCCTCAACCAACTGCGTCACCATTAATTATTTGTAGTTTTTACAATTCAAATTGAACACTTTAACTCTTCGCAATACGAAACGAGCGGGCACAGCCTGCACCACCACAATTAATGTTATCTTTTTCGCTGAAACTCTACTTTAAAAGCTCTACAATTTTCAGGAAGTTTCACTCGATGTGATGGTCAACCTGTTGCAATGAATAGCGTAATCAGGATACGAATACGTAAATGACTGCCAAGGCTCTACAGCGAAGTGGTTAGTATCTTACGCAGCCACCTGTGAAGCGGTGACTGCTAAGAAAGTTTCTCGGCATATTAATGTAAATGTCATCGCACTGACATTTCAAGGAAAATAATGCTGAAAATTTCACATAAATTGCAGACGAAGAAGGTAAGAGCACTTACATGACGAAACACACACAGACACACACACACACAGACACACACACACACACACACATATAAATGTCGGAATATTTTTTCTTGCTTTAATTGACAAAGCTTTCTCAGCTGTGTACGTTAGGCAGGGTCGGATCAAAAGGTTGTTGGTTTTTGCGTTATTCAACGACGCTTTCTCAGTAGCATGGTATGGCGTCAGATGAAGTAAAACGAAGCATTCGTGGCCTGCTTCAAAGTATAACCGAGCATATGCCTGGAGGAACTGAGAGAAATCACGAAGAACCTCAGGCTACTCTAAAGTGACTTTGAGAAAGGGAAAATGGTTAGGAACACATATCGGGAATTACGCTGACGGAAAAGACCACAGCACATTTTAATATCACAGAATCTGCACGGAACAGCCGAGGAAGACCAGGGGAACCTTCTTTCAATTCTGCCATTATCCGGACGATAAACGAACCCGGTATCTCCAGTACAGCGAGAACGTTAAATATGACACTACTTGCTACAGCGCTTCTCAACCGGTCAGCAAACTCCAGTTAGCAGTTTACTCGCATTATAGGCTATTTTACAACAAGAAATATATTTATGTAATTACTCCGTCTTTCGTTTCCGTGTCGTGTCTGCACAGTTTCACTGAAACATGCTGCATCCTTTGCACGAATTCTCGCTATATAAGCCAATTACCATTATTACTTTCCCGTTACATTCAATAGTGCAAAATGTTTAATTGCGAACATTTAGCGTGTGTAACGATAATTATTTCAGTTTAAAACCCCATAAAAGCGCCTTATCTTCATACGTGATCAAGTGAGAAGGAACGAGATGGGCGGGGCAAGCAACACGAAAGGGGGAGATGAGAATGGAGAAAGGCTTGTAGGCGAAAAGACCGAGGAGTAGAGATTACTTGAATGACCTAATAGTACATGGAAGGATAACATTACAATGGATCTTAAATAAAGATGATGTGAGGGCCTAGACTGCTTTCAGCACGCTCTGGGTAGAGCCAATTGGCGGACTATTTTGAAAAAGACAAAGAAACGTCGAGTTCCACAAATGACAGGGTATTTCTTAGCCTGTTATGAGACTGTCAGTTCCTTTACAACTAATTGAATGGGGCCTAGTGATTATAATAACGTGCTTAATTTGATTGATCTGAATAACACATGTTAAAAAGAATAAATAACATTATACAAGAAGGAACTTTAAAATATGTAAATGAAGTCTGGGAAATGAAAAAAGAAACAACTGAAGTGGCACAAATTAGTTATCTGAGAACCTTAGCCGGTCTTGCAAGAGCAGCTCACTGACTAAATACACGCAAATACTATCAGTGCGAGTGACAAATAGCAACGGACTTGAATACGAAAAATTTAAAGAATATAGAGGAACAGAATACCTTATTACGAATGAGAATGCCAGCACTTTGGACAAAGAGATCACTGATGTCAGAAGAAAATATGGTGAGAAGAACCACATCTGCTGAATTTAATAACAGGAGATTCAGCCTAATCCGTCAAAATTCATAACCCTGATGGTAATAAATGTAGGCTCGCATGAGATCTGGAATTTTGTCAATTTCCTTTTCAAACATCACAGAAAACGGTGTATTAAAATGGTGCATTAAGCTTTAAAGCGGAGGTGTACAAATCCCAGGTGCATGGTCACCGAAGCGCCTAATATTTGTGCGTCCTCAGTATGGAACTTGCTTCATGTCACACTTCTGGCGCCCAGGGTTTTGAGGTGATTCTTAAATTTTTGGCAAATGTGAGCACCCCAGCCTTAAATGACAGTGGTTACTGAGGGAACCACTTGTCTTAGCAGTAAACAAGTTGGAGAATGTAAGACAGAGCTTCATAGTTCTGGCTGTTTTGTTCTGTTGTGGAATTTAGATTTTAAATCCGTGCATCCTAAATTATTACGCTATAACAAGGAACTTAAACTGATGATTTCAAGTAAAATATTAACAGCATCGAGTATTTTAAATGTATCTTCCCGACTGTTACACAACACATGTTGTAACGTATCTCCGTAACTTAGCAACAGATTTACAATCAGCCACGCTCGACTGTAGCCAGATGATGTAGCTACAATGTGGAGAAATTTATAGCATGTGTAATAAAAGCGAAGAATGAAGCTTTAAAGCACTTTTATTACGGTTCTATCTTACAAGAATAAAACAGACCTCTTATCGATGCAGTTTAAATAAAATCAATACTTTTCTTTGCGCGGTGCGATGGATAGGCCAACGTGTGGTTCTGATGCTCGAAGAACATCGTGTAGCTTATTAACTTAAATATCCACTATGCACGTCAGTTTTTAACTAAAATTATAACGGTTCAAAAATTTCTAGTAAAATTCCTCAGTATAAAAATTCGTACAGCTGCGTCGTAGTTTTTAACTTGTTATACGCGCAGACGACGAACTCAAACATTTTAACAGGTATTGCGCGGGGTTGTAAACGACAAAAAAGAATAACCACTTGGCACACAGTTAATTTACGTACAGTTCTCACAGTAAATATAGGCTATTGCCCCGCATAACATCATCAGACTGTCTTTATAATAAAGATGTAGTGTTTCTGTGATGTGAAAATATAACTTTAAAATACTACTTAAATACCTAGCTTCAAAGATTTAAATTCTGCAAACATGCTATCTTGTTTCTTTCACGCACTCGCGCAAGCGGTACGAGACCACATTCCTGGCGAAGGGTAAAGCGAAACCAAAGAACCTCCTGCAATATTATTATTATTATTATTATTATTATTATTATAGAGTGTGTGCTCACTTACACTTCAACATATGTAAGGAACTAGGGGTAAAATTAGAGAGTGAACTCTGGTATGAATATGTACCAAAATCAGTAGAAACAAGTCAAGTGGGCAAGGTAACCATATTATGGAATCAACAGGTGCAAACCGACAGAACCATCCCCAACAATAAACCAGACATCATAATCCGGGATAATGAAAAAGGAACACGTACGCTAATTGATGTAGCAATCCCGGGAAACAGAACTGTGATAAAGGAAGAAGCTGAGAAGATTCTAAAATATAAAGACCTCATAATAGAAATTCAGCGCACGTGGAATGTAAAAACAAAGGTGACGCCAGTTATAATAGGAGCAACTGGAACCATTTCAAAATTCTTCAGAAAATACTTGAGCAGCATACCGGGAAAGCACGATATCAAGGAACTACAGAAAACAGCTATATTGGGCACAGCACACATACTGCGGAAAGTGCTAATGTAGAAGCACAAAAGAGTTTAATATTGAAGACAGCGCTGTATGCACCATTAAGAGTACGCGCGGAATAGCTGCGACACCCTATACCCTAGAAACATGATTTGTTTCAGGTATATAAGTGTGAATACCCTGCATAAGCGATATGATGATGATGATAATAATAATAATCATCACGGAATCTGTCTTACGACAGGTCGGTAGCTTCTTCCAAAGTGAGTTCCCCAGACAGTCCGATCCAGTGTTCTCTCTTTCAGTTTTCAGTATCTTCTAGTTTCCTTAAGGTCATCCAGTAGCTGCTTACCTCTTCTCCCTCGTCTCCCGTTCCTTCTCTCTTTCCTTCAATAACGTGTTTAGAATCCAGTTTACTATGTACAGAAATATATAAAGCGGATATAAACACAAAACATACATCGACAGCCACAAGAGGAAGAAGGATTTCGCAATGGGCTGAAGCCATTTATTACAATTATCCCACAATCACTGTCGTTGACGAAAGGAGTTCCTGGTCACAGCTCCATCCAACCTGACAGCAAGTTCAGCTATGATCTAAACATGACTGCATATACCAGAAAATACAGCATTATTATTTTCGTGTCAGTCAACAACGCTTCATGAAACGCCCTCCTGTTCTCTTTACAGATGTTATATGCATTGTACATAGAGGCTATTCAGAAGTCAGATTCACATTAAAGACATGTTGTTTATTTACTGTAATTTCAACGGCAGCTAGTTTGAATGTGAAGAAAAGTCTTCGTCCTGTGTCACACCTTTTTTGCCTACTTTAATAATGCAAATGCAACCGCAAGAATGCGAAGTTGAGAGACTTGAAGGTAATTTGCAATTTCCTTGCGACAAAAGAGCCCTTCCTGTCGTGACTACACTCCTACTGCAAGTTGTTTTACTCTTTTAATTCCAGGTTTGTATAACGTCCCATCATATTACTCATGCAGGTTTTGTACAACCTTATTTAAATAGCGGTAGCTAATGGCCTGACCTGTGAAACTGGCCATCACCTGAACCCAATGCTGCATAGTGAAACCTACAAGGGCAGAAAGGACAATTTTAATTTACTTCAACAGTGCCAATGGTACCATTGAAAAGTACGGCAGAGTTACATAAATTGAAATCTTGAGATCACACATATATTGGACATTTCTTCCGTCATAATTTTTAAACTAAAAACACAAAGACGCAAAAGGTACGGTATACGTGTCGCGCAATAACACGATCACGTCACAAACTTTTAAAAATAACTCTCTTTCAACTATATGTCGTCGGTTTTCACGACCTTTTGGACAGACAGAACTGCTAATATTGTAAACCCTTTAACAGATTTAGCCCTTTGATGGAGAACACGTAGGAAGAACAATGACCTGTGATCCAGTTTTTGTGATGACAATTTGTGAAATTCAAGGATGAAGTACAGCTGCCATCAGATCAGTATAATAATGACTGTACGGATCAGAAGAGAATAAAAATGGGTGGGAAGGAATGGAAGGCAGAAGATCGTCTCTGATAGGCGTCGTAACGTGCTAAGGTAAAGAAAAGATCCATCAGCACGTCCAGAACAAATAAAAAATTAGCACCAATTAAACAGCAACTGTAATGAGCATCAGTCATGGAAATAAATATTGCAAGAGAGACTGAGGGGCCGTAATGAAAACATTTTAATCTGATACTGCCTAAAAACTTTGTGGCAGTACGTGCATTGAGAAGTGTGATTGCTAGCTACTGTGTGACTTTTCGCAAATGTTATTAATAAAATGCCTTTCATTTTGCACGTCGCTTCGAAACTGGGGGAGGGAGGTTTGTACTACTACATGGTCCCGTCTAAAGAAGCCGCATGAATTTACACAAGAAACCCTCTTCAGTTACGTAAGAAAAATGTTTCTTTTTTGTCTTAAGACGCGAGCTTGTTTTACGTCCTGCTAATCTCCTCGGGTCGGTAACAGCACTCCACATTTGGACAAATAATTGATTCGTAGTTACTTAAGTAACCTGCTTTAGCTGTTTTGGTTATATCATGCCGAATGAGATCGGATAATCTTGAATGGTTAAGTGGATATGGATTTGGAAGGAGGCGAGCGTGAGCTGTTTGAAAGTATTACAGCAGAATTCGTCCGAAACGACTGAGGAAAACGCGAACTTGAGAATAGTCGATAGCTCGGAGGGATTCGAACTTGGTACTTCACGAACACAAGTACAAGAAAGCTTCGCAAACAAACGCGCGTTGTTTTCTCGAGATGCATGCACCAATCTGAGCAATGGCAAGACAAACAGACCTCCCTATATGTTACAAGAATAATCAGTCGACAAGCGGTTGTTGCCTAGTCCATGTTTGGAACATGAGGTTTAATCATAGGCTGCATTTATCAGTGCCCACAAAACAATGTGCTTTGTTTGGCCAGTGTCAGCCTACGTCGGCGTAATTCAGCACCGAATTTCTAAGAAGGCTTCAGAATTAGGATGTACAAACTAGCGGCTGGCAAGAACTAGGTTTACTAGGTTCACTTCGAAATCGCCCCATCTGGCCCCCAGTAAAATTAATTGTGCAGCCCTCTCATTCTGTTGGATTCTGTATTCATGTGTGTTCCCAGAAAGCGGCACACGCTCACATGTGATACGTTCGTCGAAACCCTTGATGGGGAAAAAGAGTACTTGAAACCTGCCCGAAGGCATAGAATTGGTTTCTGGTTTATGGATTAACCCAACAATTTACAAGGAAAGCGTACGGGATACAGGGTGATAGAAAAACATACCATACACAGTCACAAGTTATAAGATGCATAGGCTGTAACTTTATCCCAAAACACCACGTTACACGAGAAATTGTATCTTTATCATCTGCCATTATCCATACGCGTCTGTCGAATTTTCATGAAACTCGGCGCGCAAGAGTGACTCCAGGTTATACAACTTTACGCGGTGCATAGGTTGCTTCTTTTCCTGCTTGACCCATACGCGCCGGTCCGACGCCCTAGTGAGTGTTGTTAGACTTTCTACAGGTTATCAGCACTGCGATTGTTTATATAGCTCCCGTCATTGAGTGTTAAACCTCCCAGACACGCGGCGTATGACGCAAAGCTGGCAGAGCGTCGGGGGGAGCGTTAGGCCGGCGTATGTCTGTCAAGCAGGAAAAAACGCCTATACTTCTCAACTACCCACCACCAGTAATACCAAATGACAAATCTACAAACTTCTGAAGAAGGAACAATACCAGACGCGCGTAGTGTAAAACACAATACTGAACAAGTCAGGCAATGTACGCACAAATGTAATATTGAAGCGCGTTCGCGTAACCACTGTTGCCGTGGAAAAGCAATAAGTATTAAATATTAGCAGTATGTGTCCTTAGTGTTACATTGTCATCTGTGGCCTGCCTGGCTGTACCTTATTTCTCCACATTATCTCATAAAAGCCACGATTTTCGGGAGAAGGTTGCTGAATATAAAATGTGTGTTTTGATTTTCTCTACAACTTTTGTCTGAAACATTTCTCATTCTAAGAAGAATTCAGCGAGATATTATTAAAAATTTATATAGGTCTTCATGTAAAGTAGCCGTTATTCTTGTTGCATTGTAACGAAACTTGAATATTGTCGACAGATTATCGAAAAATACTCAAATATAAAATTTCATGAAAATCCACCGACTGGGAGCCGAGTTGTTCCAAGCACACGGGCAGACAGACAGACACGCGCGCGCGCGCGACGAAACTAATGGTCGCTTTTCTCATAATTGCGAACGCGCCTAAAATGCACATTTTACAGGTTCTCGAAATTCCGTAAGAAAAAATTGTTACGTTCGTTATCTTCTTGTTAACAACTAGAAACGTGACAACATGAGTAACATTTAGGTTAAACCTGTCAAATTATACCCACTCTAAATGCCGACTAGCAGCAGTTATAAACATGGCTAGATAATTAATTGTGCGATTATTAGTTCGTAGTTATTGCTAATCTCACCATGAAGACTAAGCATTTCAGAGGAAGTAGGCGTCACAGCTTCCTTCCAGAACCTGCCGTTATTGCGCGGAACAACAGAAGAATCATTACTGACTCCAGAATTTTCACCAAAGTAAACACAGTTATTCACTTTTTTAGTCCATCTCTGTTTCTGGGTCACGTGTGCTTTATTTACTTCTAATTAAGCGAATTTCATCCAAGGCTCCATAGTGTTATGACACTTTGTGGGTATCTCGTGCTGACAATAGGGAAACGCGACCACTACTACTCGACTACCCTGATTCCCACAGCCACTGGAACAATACCGAACAACGCGCTGTCCTGGTTATTGTTTCTTATTCTCACTGTCTCCGAGTTGCATGTGCGTCCACCATTCCGCTGAATTATTCAATAACCTTAGAAAAAGCTATGGTACTATTTCATTGTTATCTGATGGGCCCACGCACTCGCTGCAACATAGGACATGCATGATTTAAAAGCTATTGTTTTGTTCTTAGCGTCATCTCAGTTTAGTACAGGGTTATCCGAAATAATATATACTGGCGACAAGCAGTCCGTCGGAATCTTCAGCCCATTCACACCGTGTCAGGGGCCCACCCAACCATGTCCTACTCTGTTGAGACCGAGGAGTGCCCCATTCCAACAGCGGTGTTACCGCAAAGCGACCGATGATGCTGTCTTCTCTAGGGCGCTAAGTAGCACAATAAATAGAATCCATTACACAGACTGAGCCAAAAGTCATTTTGCACCTACCATAGACGACGAGTATATTCAGAGAGTCTCTTTACGTTAATAGGAATACATTTCTGATACATACTGACAATGTAAGTCGTACAACTGAATATATTCTACTATGGGGTTTTGTCGGGACCATCCGAAAACGTGGTACAACTGGATGTCCTATAACCGAGGTTCCACTGTACTTATTTTACGTCACTACAAACGTTGGAAATAAAATTCACGTGCTCGTAGACACGCGTCTACACGTCTAACACTAAGACTGAAGCGGTTGTAAGAACACTAAAATGGGGCGGTTTCATCGTTTGTAGCATAGGTGCACACTGACTTCTTGCTCACTCTGCAGATTTCGTTACACTCTTTGGTTTCCTTCCTATATTCATTGTCACTCTTTTCAAACGGTGCGGGGCTTTTTGGAAGGTAAGTGAGAGGCGACATTTAGCAGAATTTAGGCCTCACTAACACCGCGGCCTGAATTATAAATTGATGGCAGCGGTGACGGAAATTTGCAAATAATAAGAGACCGACATTATAAAAACCAGCCTCGCACAGGATACTAATATTATTAGAACTTGTTTATTCAACGTTCGGTTTGTAAACCTGCCAAGGTCAAGTTCATGATGCAAGCTGCGTTACCGAGTCCACTCAGTTCTTGGAATGTGGGTGAATACGGTAGTGTAAGTGGAATGGAGTTTATCTCTCTGTAAAGTGGAGCACGCCCCTACCGGTGAATGGGCGTATCCATACAGACATAGAGAGACAGACGTTAAATTCGCAGAGTAATAAGTACGAAATGTCGGCCAACTTGGTATGAGAGGCGTGGCATGAGTAAAGAATTACCCGGTGTATCAGGCGGCAAAATGCTGCCATAACAACGGCGCCTGAAGTATAGAATCGCTGTGGAAGGAAAAGGTCTAGGTCTGTGTTTTGAACTTATCAGAAGTGTTATATGTACCGGTGGGAAGAAAGGTTCTGCAGCTTCGGGGGGAAGGGGGGGGGGGGGAAGAAAGAAAGAGAACGGAAAACTGTTTACGTACCAGTCTCCCCATATCACCGATCAGTCTCAGTTTCCTTGTTTCTCCTCAGTCTCCCCTAATAACTGCTTGGCTTGACCACTCAAAGAGGCCGTGATCGCTTCCTTGCAAATCCTTACACGCTTATGTTTCAGGACCATCCCCCCACCTTTTCTGACATTACACTAACCCATGCAAAAAAACAGTATCATTAAATATTCAAATACCACTAAATCAAATCATCAGGTTGGTGAAATAAAGTATGGTGTAATTGTCTCTTTGGAGAGCAACGGACAGTACATAGGGAATATTAGTAGCAAACCTTCTTGAAAATGTTAATTTCTAAGATCTAAAAGAAGAAGGAAGGATAATATTAACAGGGGTCTCTCAGGAAAACAAGTTCTGAGGACGGAAAGTCGATGGCACGGGCTCAGGATCGTGTCCAGTCGCGAAAATATGCAATCGTGGTGTTCGTGTCATGCCGCCAGAGCTAGTAGAAAAGTCTCGAATTATGGAGCAATGAAAGAAGGGGACTGAACTGTGGATGAACTGGTGTCATATTCTAATGAATTCCACCGCAGACATATTCACGTTAACTCTCTGAAGCATGGAAAAGGGCACATCACGCCGACGAACTCTTTTCTGCAGAACAGCCAGACCGGCTTTACAACCCACCCAGCCTCCTGTTCAATGGATACTGGCAGCTCTTTCATCGGAGCGTTAAGTAACAGGCCCAAAACCAGAGCAGTGCAGCCACGATGGACGTCAGTAACGGCTTGTAGTGTTGAAGCAACCCTGATAGTAACACTGGGACTTCGTGTCACTGGATAAATGTTTGGTTTTCCACATTTTTTTTTGTTTCAGCAGACTGAATATTTGATCTAAAGCAGACTTTTTTCCAATATGACTCCAAATCACTCAATAAAGTACATATAAAATTTCATTCTTACCGCGCAGTAAACGTATTGCGTCTACATTACATACGGCAACCAATTTATGGTGTTTCCTCTGAGGATCGTGTGAAATACATATGTACAAATATGAATAAAATACAAGGTTCTTTGTAATCTTATAGCAAGCAGCACATATCGTAACCACTGTTCTTTAAAGGGTTACGAAATATTTGATCTCTAAGTAGCTGTTTGTTAACCAATTCCATGAAGCTTCATCAGAAGTTAATCGTCACTCGTTTGGTCAAGAAATTCGGGCGCCTAGTAGCCATTATCGCGTTCACAATAGATTTTCACTAGACACAAAACTGAACGAGATGAAAACAATCCACACACACACACACACACACACACACACACACACACACACACACACACACACACACACACACACAATCCACATTAAAATTGCATTTTAATATCATCCTTCAATCTACGTCCAGGTCTCATAAGTGATCTCTTTTTAAGTTTGTGTTAAATAGTAAAAAAATTAGTTGTCTCCTTATATCTCATGTGTGTCAGAAATTATTTGCAATTGGTCCAGCTGGGGTATGTTAAATTTTTGTGCCGGGTATCTTCGTTACAATGCCATTCGCACGAAATGTGTGGAACTACAGGAAGCATGCGCTTTGTGTTCATTCTTTGTATGAAATGAATATGGAAGTGAAAGGCGTAGGGTGGACAATGCCATTCAATCTTGATGCTAAACCTCGCTTTACGCCGTGCCCCTCGTTATCAAAGAAGAGGCTTTGGAGACTGAGTCATGGCAGTTAACTACTATACGAGGTGGAGAAACTTAAAAACAGGTTCAACAAGATATGACTCTATAAACATTATATGGTGCACAGGGAAGGTTTTTACCAAAAATTAAGTTTTATTAGCGTGCCCGTAAGGAACACCCAAGCATGATGTTCGAGATAGGATTTTTGAACACCTTCTGACTCATTATTTTAAGAAAACACTGCAAAACCGCAGCACGTGTTGCTCGAGATTCGTATTTTTTGGGCACGCTGTGACTAATCAGTTCGTGATTATAGTGTGTGGGTTTTTTACCGAGTGTGATGCTCCAGATACGTCTCTGCACACATTGTGCATCATTTTCGAAACAGAAAACTAATAATTCACCCCGAGTTCTCTCTCCACAACAAAGATGTTCCATATTTACACTTTCCCTGTGTAATCACCAAGTTTCGGCACAGATCGTGACGACCGGTTGGAAGGGCAATTATGTAATTACATGTAGGGCTTAAATGTAGTTCTGAATGTAATTTGTTGCTCAACGTATTGGCAGTAACGTACAACCATTGTAGTGCGCCATACACTATACGGCCATTAACCCACAAACGAAGCGCATACAAGGCACGCATTATGGGTAATATCAGACAGCAGGCCTGTCCATTCGACTGATCGCAAATTTCATCTCCCAAACTACAGTCAGATTTAAGTTGCATTTCATGCTGAAGAAATTTTGCACGTAAATGGTTCACTAAATTGTATCATCGTCGATTCATGGCTCTTGATAGCCTCATTGATACGGACTGAAGCACATGTAACATACCAGGCACTCTTTGTGTAAAAAGTAATCTACATACGCTGAATATGATAATGCATTTCTGTGACAATGCACGTGACCCGGTTACACGCACATCTCATTCTGACCAACTTCTGCTGCTCTGTCGACACCACAGAAAGAAAGTGAAGCAAGAAAATATTTTAAATATGATGCACTGAAAGTTAAATGACCTCATTCTGCTACGATGTGTCTGGTGGAGAGAAGCACCGACACAAAGGATGTACATAATAACTGGAAAAAGTTGCGAATATATAGGCCCTACATTATGTGACGCAGCAAGACGGGCGTTAATGGCTGAACTGGGCTAGGCCTGACCACTTTCCAAACATGTTCGCAGCGTCATAATTTGAAAAGCAATCCCAGTACTTCTTAGACTTGTCTTTCGCCATCACTGCATTCATTCTTCACGTCTGTCGCAAACTTTTCTTCTGTACTTCTCCCCTTACCTCAGTCTTCTTCCTTAGTCGGTGAGACAAAATTTTTCAGTCACTATGCCTGCACTTATATTTGTGCAAACTAATGATCCACTAAAGAAGACGCGTATTTCAAGAAAACTGGTAAGAACGTCATGCTACTGGAGATCACCCCACCATGGTTACTTTTCATTTCCTGATAGCACAACACAGCGCCAATGCGAACGTCTGAAGTGGGATTCGTACTTGATGAATAATCATAATATATGGAGGAAAGAGGCGTGGCGTAATTCAATTTAAGTACCACAAGCCACATCTACAGCTAAAAGTAACTGAAACACTGGGGGTGGGCATTTGGTATACCTGGGCATATACTAACTAACTAACTAACTAACTAACTCCATGGAGCAGAGGCCTTCTTGAGAAGCTAACAGTTTATCAGCTAGTCAAGAAATTCCCCGCATTTTATGGAACCCGAAGGTTCATTACCGCATTCACAAGAGCCCGCCACCTGTCCCTATCCTGAGCCAGATCAATCCAGTTCATGTCCTCCCATCCCACTTCCCGAATGTCCATCTTAATATTATCCTCCCATCTACGCCTGGGTCTCCCAAATGGTCGCCTTCCCTCGGGTCTCCCCACCAAAATCCGGTATGCACCTCTCTCCTCCCCCATACGTGCCACATGCCCCGCCCATCTCAGTCTTCTCGATTTGATTACCCGAATAATATTTGGTGATGAGTACAGGTCATTAAGTTCCTCGTTATGTAGTCTTCTCCACTCCCCTGTCGCCTCGTCCCTCTTAGGCCCAAATATCCTCCTCAACACCCTATTCTCGAACACCGTCAGTTTTTGTTCCTCCCTCAGTGTGACAGACCAAGTTTCACACCCATACAAAACAACAGGTAAAATTATATTTCTGTATCCCCTAATCTTTGTGTTTTTGGATAACAACCTGGAAGACAAAAGATTCTGCACCGAATGATAGCAAGGCTTCCCCGACTCCAATCCGCTCTTAATTTATTCACGAATGGAGTTTCGATTCGTTAGGATTGTTCTTGGGCATACACAGGCTATTGTAATATTACCACATCAGACATAAGCATGAAGATGATTCAAATCTTTGTTGTTACTTCAGGAAAATTTAATATAGTCAGATACAGTATTAGTGAACATGACACATGTAAATGACACATTAAATTGGCTGCATGTACATTCAAATTTTGTTTTTTTTTTTATTTGTAGGTGAGTGTGATCCATTCGCTTATGCTTTATTTGTTCATTAAGCTTGTTTATGTTACTTTGATAATTAGGCTGACGACCCGCGTTATTTCGGCCTCCCCCCCCCCCAAAAAAAATTACCAGAGTGAACTTATAAACGACCGCCTGGTGTTAGCAGTCACATCCAAAAAATTGTACGTTAGACTCCACCAATAAATTACATTTACATTTAACCGCATAAATGGCATAAATGAGCTGTTACGAGCAGTTCACATGTAACAAACCAGCCCTTCATATTTCAGTCCCGTACAAACTTGTTTTATCTACATTCTTCTCAGTAGACACAGTAATGAAAGACCGTGATCGACATGGACACTGACAACAGGTTGCTGTTATGAACATGCGGGTTATTTTCAGTACGTACCTGACATTACATCACAGATAAAGGGTTCCTATGCGCTTCTGGCCCTTAACGGTCAGCTTGCTGTTGTTGCTGTTGTTACGGTGGACGCCTGGCTCCAGTTTGCTGGGCTTTGACTTGCGCTCCACGTCGTGGTGGGTGACGGGAGGCACTCCTATCCCACCCCGCAGTTCCCACACCAGATTTGTGAGAGACCGAGGGCGACTAAGTCTGCGAGACCTCTTCTCTGGCAACTTGGCTCCTGCACCAGAATCCCCTGATGTACGGCCACCGGAGTGACTGGAGTCCAGCGTACCGTCCAGCTCCATGGCTTGCTGTATGTTGCTGAGTGATTTGTAGCGGATGTTAAAGAGAGGAGAGCTTGCTTTGGTTACGGTTCCCGCCTGGCTCGGAGTCTGCTCCTTTTGGCGGAACAGGCGTCCCCTCTGGGTGTTTCCATTCTTCACGTAGAGCTTCACGGGAGCTGTGGACTTCTCCTTGTTGGTAGAAGCTGATGATTCTTTATTTCCCGCTGCTGCACCCGGGCGCGTGCGTTTCTCTGCTTTGTTCTGCGTGGCTTGAAGTTTCTTGGTCGGAATCGTTTCGATGGGAGGAGGCTCCGGTTTAATTTCATCCTCGGCGGATGGCACGAGGGCAGGAAGGGAATTAGCGGGCTCCAGAGACGCTGTCGTCGTTGCTGTCTGCGTATCTGCGAAAGGTGATCGGATGTTTTTGGGAAGTGGGGCAAAACCGCGGACATAATCGTAGATCTGGTCGATCTCATCATAATCGTCCACGTGCGAACTTGGGATACGATTCTCATCCCGACTGTGGCTGTGACTGTGACTGTGGCTGTGGCTGTGGTGACTGTAGTGATGGTGATGGTGGTGATTGGCCGAATCTGATGAGGCGCTCCTCCGCAAAAAGTAGCCCGTCTTCATTACAGAGCTCTGATTGTTCACGCGTAATGCTTTGGAATCTCCCAGTTTCCCCTCAAGAACATGAACTCGGTCTGCCACGTCGGACACCAGGCGACTGCACTTGTCAACAAGCCGCTGGAACTCTTTGAGAGCTCTCAGCTGCTCGTCGTTACGCGTGCGCTGCAGCTTGAGTGGCGCGGCCAGAGGCAGCGCTATGACTGCTCCCGTCTCCTTCTGCAAAGGGAGCGCGAAAACGTGTTCCTCCTCGAAGGTGGAAAGCAGGCGCAGCTCCGGAACGAAGTGGCTGGGGGTCTTAAGCCCGCGAGGTGGCGAGCCATGCACCAGTCGCACGGTGATGGGCATGCGTTTGCTCAACAGATTACGTGCCGTGTGCACCCCGCTGATGTTATCCTCTCGGGCGAGGGCACTGAACCGCCCGCGCTGGTCCATGCCCAGCAGCACCGTGTCACCGCGCGAGTCCTGGCACCGCAGGTATCGCCCTTTCGTCCCGCCACCGAGCTGCATCTCCCCAGTGGGCACAAGCGTCTCTCCTGCCGCCACTGTTCGTGCGCCGTCTGCTGTGATGCCGCCATCATCATCGTAACGGGCAACAAGAGCCCGAATCGGGTCCCGTACTAGGCAGCCCGCATCCAGGCGACGTCGCGCCAGCTCCGTCACGCCCTCTATGCATCGTACGGCTCGTCCCTCCTCGCTCAGCAGCTCGAAGTATCCGGGGTATGTGTCGGGGATGGCCAGGCGAGGACCCACCGCAGCCACCCTACGGCCCTCTTTCAGCTTCACGGCCTGGGCTGCGATCTTGTGTCGGCGACCTGCAGACACGATTAGCGCAGTGGACTGCAGCCCGGGGCTTGGCAGGGTTGGCACACCCAGTCCTCCGTACTGGCCCTTGATGATCTTCACCACGGCTGGCAGTTTGTGCTTGGCGACGAACTCACGCAGATAGTGGCCCTCGTCCGCCCAGCGGGCAGCAGCCACCACAATCTGTCCATCTGTGGCCGCCATGACCTCACCTCTCCGGCACCATCTGCAACATTAGCCGACAGAACGTTACGTTACTTTCTGCTGGGCCGGAGCTGTAGCACGAGGCAGATGATAAATATACACAATTTTAATCGGCAAACCCCAAAGGGAAAGACCATTTGAGAGATAATGTCGTAGATGGGTCTTAAAAATACATGACGTAAAGTTTTTGTGTGTGTGTGTAGACTGTATGCTAGTCGATCAGGATAAACCTCGGTGGTAATGGTGGGATTGCAGGCACATGAGCTTCTCAAGTTACTCTCCCCTGCCCGCCAGTCACATGCATAATCTTATGCTCATGGGCTTAAAATGCAGGTTGCACCTAATCCATAAATGAAAGCGATATAATAATTATGTAAGACGAGTTTCGTGGTTCGTGAGAAGGATAAACCCCCGGCGTAAAACATCAACGTCATCAAAGACTATTAAACTTATTTATACCTGGCAGGTGAAACCTTTCCCGTCTCTAATACATTCCACACAAACAACGAAAGTATGCCGAGCAATTGGGCGTAGGCCTTACTTACAGAGGACACACATGGTAAATGGGATCACGGATACAGGATGGCCGCGAATAGGATGAGCATATCAGATAAAATACTCATTGCGATATACAACTTTTCTTCGAAATAATTTCCGCTGTGATGAAATTTAAGTGAAATATATAAGAAAATTCGTGGTTTTGCAGTGTGGTATCCGAAACGTAAATAGCTTCCTGACAGTTCCCATAATAATTGGCCATCAATGCTGATGAAGTACGAAAACAAAACACCACGCATCTGGAAGAGGTGTTCTGAAACTGGAGCGCACATTTCTGCTCTTCTTTTGTCCAAAACGGTTATCGCAAGGATAGAAAGTACTCAATTACAAAAGGAGTAAAAACTGACGTCGTGCTAAAACCACTTGGTCTGTTGGAAGTAAAAGCCCCTTTACGTGCTTCTGTTACGCGCAGCAAGCTCTTAATAAGGGCGTATAATTTGCGGTTACGCGTAAAGAAATATTCCCAAATTGGTTTAACTATTTTCTGGAACTGTGGGCAGTTAAGTAGCAGATGTATCCAGTCAAGTGTGAACCATATTAAATGTTGGTAAGCATAACGATTCCTTTCATAGAGGGCACTCAGTGAGGCCACGTGATTATGTACAATTAAGCTAGTGCAGAATTTAGAACCATATCGAATCTCTGCAGAACGTTAGGTCTGCTGTCTTTAAGACGCACGACCGCCACCAGACAACGGCTTCTGAGCAATGTTCACGCTGTCTTCTAAGGAAGTCACAGTCCCTGTAGGTTAAGTCTTGGGCCACTGAATGACATCTTTTAAAAACACATGACTTATACAGCGTATAGTGTTAGGATGAGCGTGAATGACGGATTGAAAAAGTGTGTAGGCCTGCGTAGATTTTGTTCCTCCTTACGATGCACCGTTCCCTCTTTTACTTGCCAGGACACTGGAAAACATCGGGAAATTTCAGGTATGATAGGGGGACTGAGGGGTCAGGATTGAAACAGGATCTCCCTAACCCAAAGCAAGGGTCCTACCCATTGCATCAAGAAGTACCGCCCACATTCAGTACTGAGTTTATTCCAACAGAGATAGTCTTGTCCCATATTATAGACCTAGCATTAGGCTCAACACACAGTAACACACTCCATGGAGCGGGGTCATTTCTGGGAAGCTTAGTCACTCAACTAATCAAGAATTATCCTTCTCTTTTGAAAGACGAAAGTTCATGGCTGCGTTATGTTGAGGCCTGCCTGTCCGAATTAGGACTTGAGACAAAATTATTCATGGCAAAATTTATATTGGGGCAGGCTTTGCCGTTGTTATACCACTATCGCTAGCATTGTCTACAGCTTCTTTGCAGATCACCGGTACGAGTGGAAGAACATCTTTATTTACTTATTTTATCTCACTCTTACTTGTGAGTTATTTATTTATTTATCTGTCGACGGCTTATCTTCCTTTCTTTTTCCTTCGCCTCATTTCCTTCTTACCTTCTTCTTTTCTCCCCTTCCTCTATAACATGTGACCTCTATTAGAGAAACATATCACCATAACGAAGCCCGCGCCTTGTTACCACTGTAAATTCCCTATTCGTTGTGCAAAGCTGGCGACCGGTGTGGGCAAACCTACGCACAGGTGGGTGACAAAGCTCCCAGCAACCGTCACGAATTGCCATGTCTATCTTAACAATAAATATTGTGAAATCATTGCACTACATTACAAACGGTGGCTGTGGAACATGACCTTTGACCAGGTACCCAGCATTGTCGGACTCCGTGACCAGAATCATGCCACACCCAAACTGAATTCAGTTCTGATTGCGGAAATGACCCACGCTTCAGAATTTAAACATAAATTGTTAATTGGGGTCATAAAGATGCACTGTCATGCAGTATTGACCCGGCACTTTGTTCACTAGTGGCGTACAGTTATATCTCTTTCAAATGAGGCGCGAGATCGCTGCAACAAAGAGTCACGTCACGTGGTAACTGCTTTCATAATTCCGTAAGGAAAGACACATTGTGTGCCTCTCTATAACAGTGTTTCTCACGTGGCGATACGCCAGTTCAAACCATCACGGAGCAACGATCATTTATTACTGTAAGCTGTATGTACAGGGTGATCATACACAAGCTGTATAGTCTAACAACTTATTCTGCAAACTAAGCACCAAAAATAATAATAAAATTCCTAGAGCCTAAATAACGCCACTCAGAATTCTTACATTACAATACAAACTAACACCATTTTTAAGTTGTATTTGATGGTTATTCAATCAACGCCGTTTAGATACGTAAACGCTTTGTTGCATCATCGGCCACTACATGAAATGAATTCGCAGCAGAGAAAATGGCGACGCAAGTGCAGAAATCTAAGAAATCTATCGTGGTTAAACTGATGAAAATTAGCTACGGCAGTGGACAGGGGGTTTGGAAACAGAATGGGCCGAAACCACCTAGGGGACGGCCCACTTCTGTTTGGCGCGAGCCCGTCACAGACAGTGGCCGATGCTGGAGCGCCTGTGGACAGCGGCAGGGCTCAGCTGACGAAGTCGAAATCTGGCAGTCAGCATAAACGCTTGCAACTGAAGCGCTAAAAGTTACATTTTAGAACACTTTACACCAGACCGTAGTTTTAACAGTGCTACGTTTTGTGTTGAAATTATGCACAATATTTCGACCGGAGATGATTTCCTATCCAACGCCCTGTTTTGTGATGAAACCGCGTTGCATTTCTACGAAGCATCAATCATCATAATGTAAGAACGAGGGGCCTGGGAAACATCCACGTAAAGAACAGGGCAGTTCAGGGATACTCCAGAGATGAAGTCTGAGTGCTGTTTGTAGCGGGCAGTTGATCGGACAGGCATGAATCAGACAGGTAATTTCCAATATATTTTTCGCAGTTTACTTGAAAATGATATTCTGAAAAAGCATAGCAAGTAACAAACATAAATAAATATAAAAAATAGCAACGCAGCAATAATTTAACAAATCAAATGCAGCATAAGCAGTGCTACTAAACAGAACTAAACACGAACTCAGTGCTATTAACACACTTTGTTAATCACAGCCATCGAGTTAAAACTGTAACGGCACAACAGTAACGTTTAAGTGCACCTCAGCAACGTACGAACCTGCGCCAAGACTCGCATAACATTTTATATGGACACACAATGATTAAGTTCCTTATCACATCTAACGAGGCGTTATAGGCTCTGTTGCCTCCCGCGCCAACTAAATTATGAATTGTTACAGATATGAAAGAAGGCAGCAATGGTCTGTTTGGAGGCATTATCCTGGAATTCGTTTGCAGAAACTGAATAAAACAAAGAAAAACTGCATTCAGGATAGTCCTCAATTCCGCCAAGATTTGAACCGTGTGTCTTCATAAAAATATCTATAGCGTTACCGCCACACTAATCTTACACAACAATTATTACAATTTTTCAGTAATCTTCACTGGTTTAATACCTGCTATTATGAATGCGGTTGTTTCCATTCATTCTCTCTGATCGATGTTAAAACTGATAGGAAATAACAGCAGACAGTTTCCGGCTAAAGTCCACATTTTGGTACGCCAGGCGTCCTTCAAAGAGACAGCATAGAGCTCAGAGGTAGCGAACTGCAGGTTTGGTTCGGGCTGAAACTGCAGCTGGCACCACCACTAGGCTTTGATAATAATTAACGTACAGGGATCCAGTTCGTGTTTCTTCCTGCCTCTCTTTCCCTTGCCTTTTGTTACAGATCCTACTGGTCTTTCAAAAGTACTTTATTTCTTCATTTAAATCTTCGTTTTCCACATTTCTTCTTCCGCAAACGATTCTGTTCTTTCATTAGATCGCTTCCATTTTCTCTGTTTATTTCAGTGCCCTTTGGTGTTTACAGACAGTTATAAAACTATGCCTGAATCGTAAGACCTAGCTATGCACAGAACGCAAACTCAACTCCTCCCTGCCTCTCCACGTCACGTATGAAATGTTGCATACCCACCAGGCAAACTGCAAATAACAGCTTCTTGTTTCGCGAAAAGGGAAAGCGATTTGAGAAGCGTTAGGTTCACATTAAGAAAGTGAATTGAAGGCAATGGATGAACAATACAGAAAGGGCAGGAGGAGGAAGAAACAAAGGGAAGGTGGAGACTCGATAGGCGGACAGGGACTGCAGCACGAAGACGCCCGCCCACCCGCGGCGAACTTAATGCATTCACGACACGAGCATCAGAACACCTAACACATGACGTGCATTCTCTCCCATGGACCATCTACGTCAGCTGTACAGGACATCTGTCCTACTTGGCCGTCGACCCCCAACCCTCATTTAAATTTCCGTGGTTCTTGCCTATGCCTGTGTGTGCATCAGGCCACGCAGAAGTACAAACAATGTGAAGGTAAAGATTTACACACTCTTGTCCTCAGGACTAGATGGAGGTCAGCAATCACCTCCATTATCCACCAGACTGACCCCCTCAAGAGCTGCTGTTACCACAGAAGTGCGCCCAAGGGGCGACCAGGACGAAGCGACACATATACACTTTTATGGCAGTTGAAAGTGTGGTTTGAATAGTCGAAAATTTTAGAAGCCTATCTTTAGAGAATCAAGTAGGTCTACTTATGCTGTGTATTTCAGGTTATTAGTGGACTTAAATCAAGTCCTCAGCCTCTCATTATAACAGACGACAGATTTACTGTGCACAGTCGGTAACTCTAGCCTGTTGATCTCGATCAACCAATATGGAGCATCAAGCGAAAGATGTCAACAGGATGCAAATCAGTTCCGTTATAAGGCGGCCATTAAGGGTACGGGCAGCAATACCGTAACCCATCCGTCAGTTCAACAGGCGATCTCCCGTCATGCTCCACTTTCGAGGACAGTAGAAAATAGAAGTAATTTTACTGAAACCTGAAAGTTCCGGAATCACCAATCGAATAGCGCGGTGCACTGGTAACCACTAATGCTTCATCAAGAGGAAGTCATTGGTCCAGCAATCACTGACGAGTTTCTTCATGGGCTTTCTCAGTTCCTTCACGCCAGGGATGGGAAAAATAAAGAACGCGAAAAGCTCAACACGGTAACGGCTATTTTCGGTGTTCAAAATAGCCCTAAGGTCTTTCATCGACTTTTAATATCTCCTGAACAGTAAAGAGGTAATACAACAAGCAGAAGAAAGGCAAAGTTGTCCCTTTCGCGAGAATCAGGCCCTGCAAGTAAGTGATGGAGGGGCAGCTGCAGGAATTCTTAACCTTTTCACCAGATAAATGTAAGACAGTTCCTCCACGCCCCGGCCACGTTACTACCAGTACCGTCAGATAGAAAAATTGGTAGAGTGCTGAGCCGGTCTTGACTTGGAGCTCAAGAGAAATGTCCGTGCCTCTGCCTGTCAGGAATCGAAGCCAGTTCGTCCCGCCCGCAGCCAGTCACTACACCTAATGCAACGTCTCGGTTTACACGAATATACTATATTGTAACCATACATAAATATTGTTACATAAATGCAAGTTTTGAGGCCCTAATATACGTACCCCCGAAGTATAAGGAAACGCGATCAACTACGTAATTCCACGCATCGGAGTCCTTCTTGAAAAGCTAACAGTTCCCCACCTAATCCAGAAATTCCCCGCATTTTACGAAACCCTAAGTTTCATAACCATTCTCACAACAGCCTGCCTCTTGGTCCTCTCCTCGGCCAGAGAAATCCAATGCACGCCCTCCCATCCTGCATATTTGAGAACCATTTTCATATTATCTTACCATCTATGCTTAGGTCTTCCAAGTGGTCTTATAAGGCAGTATGTTCCTACAAAATGATGGTATCTACTTACAACAGTACACGGTGTCATAACCAGAACACTACAATATGCATGTATTCGTGCTTTAGACAGAACTACTTAAAGCTAATGATGACGACTGGTGTTATTTTTATATTTGGTGAGTTACAAAAGACG
Organism: Coptotermes formosanus; assembly: GCA_013340265.1. Lineage (NCBI taxonomy): Eukaryota > Metazoa > Arthropoda > Insecta > Blattodea > Rhinotermitidae > Coptotermes > Coptotermes formosanus. The sequence continues at coordinate 1,535,904 of BLKM01000900.1, forward strand.
ATCAGTCAGTGCGAATTATTAATGGCTACCGAACACGTTTTTAATTACAGAATTATTCGAATTAGGCAAAGGAATTGCCCACCATTTCTCCTGGCGCACAAAAATATATTTCGGATATAATCACATTTCCAAAAAGCCAGCTGCATTACAAATACACTGGAGAAAGGCAGAAATAATTCTTTTGTACTCCGTTAAATATGACTACCTGGAAAATATTTTAAAAAGGTGATGTCGACAGTATAAGACAGGCACCATTTTTTCGATAAGTTATTTTTTAAATAAAATCCGTAGGCCTAAATTTCGGCTTCATGCGAATGTAGAGCTGTGATTATAATGTGCTGATACATATCCAAATTAAATTCGCGCATTCCTTTTGTGGAATTTGTCCGAACAAATTTCAAAGAAATTCATAGAGTAATTTCTTCAATAAAACCTGTACAGACTTGACCTTCCCACTGTGCGCTCGTTTATGCAGCGCATGTGAGTAACTACAAAACATAAAAGTTATCGAAGAGCCAGAGAAATTTTCTATAATTTTGAATTTACTTTCAGTAGTTTCGATGGCATGTACTTGATTTGATCTAACAGAAGGCAGGCCTTTGTGTATGGACCTGTAGAAAAGTGACTTAATCTCTCCCATGCACGCACGCAACTCCGCACTTTAATATGCAGTCTTTCTTGCGTCGTGGACGAGAGTCTAAATTTAATTCGCTGTTTTCTGAACTTCTTAGTACCATGTAAAGCATGTTTGACACTGGGCTCTATTCGACCATTTTTTAAGTCTTATCCATAACGCGTTGTTATCTCCTGTTTACATTTGTCTTTACATATGCGATTTTGTTTTTTTTTAGAAAAACTTTACCCTTGTACGTAACCCTGTTTATAAACCAGATGCGTCTATATTCCGGAGAGGGAATTTAACCGACAAAGAATTTGTATTCTTCACATCTCTACATATGCATATATTTAACAAGAACAACTTCGAAAAATTCATTATTTCGGCTAATGGCCAATGTTTTAATAATTCTAATTTAACGTCATGTGGTGCCCATGTGAATACATATTTTAACAGACGTCTTAAAATAAGTAAAATACATGTTTTTTTTAAATTATGGTATATTAATTTATAAAACTCGAATTAGTGAAGCTAATAATAAAGGCATCATTGAAAACTGAAAATTTTAAAAGACAAAACGTGAGATCTCGCATGACATTACATGGCATTCGTATTATATTTTCTTACTTGTAACAAAATTCTTTATACTTAGCTTGTGATGATCTACTGAGACCAAAACATTTAGCTATTCGTTACATAAAAAATGCACAGTTGCGTTGACAGCATTTTAATAACTGTTAAGAAGATTAAGAACTAACCAACAGCAAGAATAAGTTAAAAAGGAACATGAAATATCGAAAAAATGGAGCGACGAAAAACAAAGAAAGGAAGTAAGAAAACCGAAAATAAAGACAAAAAAGGGGAAAAACGAAATAAGCAGGCAAAAGAACGGGGGTGGAAATAAAGGGTAACAGCTCTGTGAAATATATATCCGAAACTTCATCTGAAGAAGCAGCATGAGTCATGCAGTAAGAACTGAAAATAAATAAACATAAACCAAGAAACACTTCACACCTGTAGCCAATGGACCGCGGCAGGCCCCATCACATACTCGCAAAATCGCGAGTTCTCCTTTTCCAGTGCAATATAAAACATCAGATCGGAACAGAAAGAAAGTGAAAATATCCACCTGCATTTCTTCTTGTATTCTGCGAGTAACCGTGCGCCCGTGTGTACCACTACAACGGGTTTCCAACACTTCGCGAATTACACACACTGGCTCTCTTGTAGCAGGACTCGAACGTCCAACACGGGCCGTAAAAAGTACCCAAGAATGAAATGATCGTGAACCATCTCTGTCTACCCGCCACCCTTAAAATTTGTTTATTCAGGATCCAGCTTACTGCTATCCTCTCACCTCCTTCTATGCCCTCTGAGTGGACACTCCTCGACAGATCGACAATTAAATATAGTACGATTTTGTCCTCCCAATCCTAGCTACATGCCAGACTCATCACAATCTGAGACCGCAGCACCGATATCTGGAAAAAATGCCAAGCCCAAAGTTTCTCGATCGCTATATATGAGATAAATCTGTCACTGTGCCTAAGCTTCCTGCCATGAAGGCATACAACGTAAGTGGAGATAAAGCTCCACGCATTTTTAATCTTAACACTGTGTCACTGTGACCCCACCTTCAAGGATAACAAGTGACTTACGAAGAAAGGCAGGCGGGGCCCAATGTAAACCTATTTCTGTACCTTGCAACATGTTGCTGTTGAATCACCGAAGTCCGGGGAACAGTAACCCATCTTGAGTTGTTTGTTTCTGAACGTTGCTTTACTCTCGCTGTGGGCGTGTCCTGTTACGTGACCTACCCAAAGCCGCCCCTGTGTCCGCAGCCGCGTTCAGCAATGTGCAAAGGGAATAATCGGAACAACCAACGTACATGGCTGAGAGGACATATCGTACCCACAAACATAGGCGTAACTTGGCTAATAACACTCGAGGGGGGGGGGGCCAAATCGACCATGAGTATTGGGAGTCCAGTCAAGGAGTCAAGTTAGAAAGAGGGCGAAGACTGTTTTGAACCAGTCCTTTGTGTACATACACCCCTTTCCCCGACTCTCACCCCAATTTTTTTATTTGCCGCTCTGCAACTCAATAGCCAAAAATCTATTCTTAGGTAGAAAAAATATTGGCGGGGGGGCATTTTCGCCCCCTGGGCCCCCCCCCCCCCCCCGCAAATCACGCTTGTACCCACAAGAGGTGAATCAACTTTCAGATGCAACGCCAGAAGGGCCACTGTAACACCAACTCTACCCTTCATGTTAAGCAACAATGAATTTGAAGACTGTGAGATGGGTTTACACTTGACTCCTCCCGTCATCCTTCATAGGCCAATGGTTGTCCTTGAAGGTGGGGCTGCGATGCTGTGTATTTGACCAACTTTGCTCACCCATCACATTTTTTCTTGATGATGCAGGTCTTCAAAATGCGGACTTCTATTCCGAAGTGACACGGCTAGTAGCTCGAGGTTTTATTCCTTTTAGTCATAAGAACTTCCGAATCTTACGAAATAAGGCATTTCATGTACTCTTCAAAGTGACTACAGCACTGAAAACTGTTTAAGTAGCTTGCCTCTTCGGCAGCAGCGCAAAAACTAGCACTGTTAAAAATTGTCACAGTGGCTCAGTTTTACACTCATTGTATCCCTTTCTCACTTGTCTGTTTTGATATTCTTCCCCAACTCTCTTCTTCTTCTTCTTCTTCTTCTTCTTCTTCTTCTTCTTCTTCTTCTTCTTATTCGTCTTCTTCTTCTTCTTCTTCTTCTTCTTCTTCTTCAACAACAACAACACAACGTGAAATAATGTAACTGTCCTTCCAAATACGTCCACCACAGATCCTGCAAATATCGGACCCATTACTACATTTGTTTTTAGTGTCTAATATTCCAAAGCCTCGCTTCGTACTCGTATCTTTCTACACTGGCAACAACCCACAATCACAGACACTGATTATTCGTATGAGCCAGACAACGCCCTACAAATCACAGTCATACTACAATTACATGCCACAACTTGTTCTTGAAAACTACTAAGCCTATATTTGCCACTGACCAATCATAAAAGCGTAATTGAACAGGGTAAAGAGAGGCACAAGATTATTTCAGTCTACACGGTATCTCAGACTCGCTGAGTGACAACTGGGCAAATGAGAATAATGGAGATACTGAGAAGTGCCATCTAGCTGGCCGAGGTAATTCGAAATATGTGGCACGAAGACCAAAAAATAAAACCGTTTGCCATCCGAGTACTTTTAAATACACTACACAACAGTTTCAAATATGTTTAGCTTTGATAAATTCGACCACGTAAAAGTCTTTTATAAACACTGTCAAGCTGAAACCAGGCCAAGCGGCTACAGAACCGCGCTTACGGAAACAAGGGTACTGTGCAGGCCGCAAGTTCGAAGTGGCGGCTAGCGACGTCATGTGGTCGGCAATATAGAGGTGCCGTTATTTCCCGTCACAAACCTTTACTGTTAGGCTGCCTTAAATACGATGAAAAGGATAAGTACTCATGATGGACGGATGAATCGAGCGAAGAAAAATCCTTTTATTTGCGTCCTGGTCGTGGAAATGTGTGATTTAAACATCAAGCACATCCAGAAATTCATAATGTGTGTGTTGGGCGCAGAATTGTTACAAACCGGAGGTCAGAGGACGATTTAAGTCGAGTTAATGCCTTGTAACTCACCTGCCATACATTTAGTTGGGTATTTTCTAAAACTTCGAAACCAAAATCTGCGTATATATTCCAACGAAAAAAAGGAATCTGAGTTAAAAGTAACCCATGACTCACGCATCAAGACATCACCGTACGCCGAGACCCAGGCACCTCTACTGCTACAACACTGCCATATGCAGACGTATAATTACAGCAGTATTAGAATGTTTGAATGTAACATAAACGTCATTTACCGATTATTGTCTTCTTGTTGGTGAGAGATGCCAAATAATATAGCCTCGTTGAGCCGCTAATTAGAAAGTATTGTGTCTATAAGTACGCGCGATATCATGTAACCATCACTAGCTGTCTGCAATTACCTTTGTATTTAAAAAATTATTTACCTTGAAGGCACTATTAAGACGTACAATCAGATACAGCCAATAGGCACTGCTTGTTAATGACGAAATAATGTTAAATTACCTGCATGCGGCAATAAGGAACTAAGTTTACAAGCAGTTGTGATGAGCAGTATCAGACGTGCCTTCAAGACGTGGTGCGTTCTAAGGTTGCGGATTAGGACAGTCACCATTTATGGCGGGTGGCTACAAAATATATTGAACAAACAGTTGTGATCAACCGACACGGGAGCTACGGGGTTGAGCACACGATAAAAGTCATGTTACGAGATGTTACAAAAGGTCATGGGCTCGTCGGTGTGAGGACAGGCACTGTGAATACGGTAATGAAAATTCCGGTGCCATAAGAGACGATAATTTCTTGAGTACTTAAGCGACTATTAGATAATAAGGACGGACTCTGTTCCATGTATTTAGCTGCTAGGCAACTTTAAAAATATACAGAAATATTTAATGAGAAAACTGAACTGTTCTGGGATGTTACGTCGTGTCGGCTGGTAAACAGTGACTGGCCTTTCGAAGGGCTGTAGTACGTACAGCCATGGTTACAGATAGTCGAACAAAATGTAACTGTTCTTACGTCACTTAAATGCAGGTCTACAACATAAACAACAGGGCGGCAGCACCCACACTGTTTTCAACTTTTCGTTTTGTAAGGAAATATGAAAAAATATAGTAGCATTCTGATACGGAGATAAGTAAAAAATACGAGTGCATTCATCCCCGACTTACTTTGTTTTCTCCCAGACCCAAAATACTAAGGCAAGCGCGGAAATTCGTAGGTATGATGCTGAAGATGTCTTGCAATTGCTGAACTGCCATAATCAGGATAACACGCTCGACTGTCTTGTTGACATTCGGAAGCAAAGCGCCACTGCAGGAGCTGGGGAACCTGAGCCTGAGCCTGAGCCTAATTACACGACCATGACTCAAAGAATCTGGCATCAAGGTGTTTAGGGCACTGACTGAAGCGAGCAGCGAGCAGCAACTAGGCAAGGAATTAAGAAGATGCTTGCTTGCTATGAGGACAATCTGAAGAAGAAGAAGAAGAAGAAGAAGAAGAAGAAGAAGAAGAAGAAGAGGAGGAGGAGGAGGAGGAGGAGGAGGTCTTTGTCTCGCCAGATTTTAGTGCTTGATTTCTTCAAGTCACCTTCAAGGACCCGTGCATCGTCACCTGTACTGTTGGACATTGGGGATCATGGTCCAGATTACGCGCCCACAGATCAAAAGGAAGTGCCCCCTCCTTAAACTGCTGTTTGTAAGATTTCGTATTTCTTGTAAAATTTTTCGTATGTATACATATATTTTCTTCTCTTCGTCAAAACAGATTTTCTGAGACCGCCCTCCCTATTTTAACATTGCGTTTATGTGAAATCTGCCTCGACTTACGTCATCTCGACACACGACTGCGGTCTCCGAAGCACATACGCCATAACTGTGTACCAAAAATGTTGCATGCAGGAGCCTACAGTCTGACACTGCCTACACTAATAGGTATAAACATGTAACACGTTCGTTCCTGTGCCCACTATCGGATTGTAAAAGTTACACGTATTTTAGTAGTTTCATAAGTATTCATCTGTAAATCCAGCTAGCTCCTGCGTACAGGTGGAGATAGATAGTTAAATGAAAGGAACAAGGTGGAAAGGACATGATGGAACGTCCGTGAAGGAAAAAGCATGAATTTACAACCGAAAATCGAACAGTAGACATGTCACTGAAAAGGCAGGAAAACAGAAGACGGAACCAAATAATCCGAACCAACGCAATTATGAATAAAATAACATTCATTTGGCATGTGTTAAGTCATGAAGTGCATATATAGCCCCAGCAGAAAGATCGCTCTGGAACAACTGATAACCAATCAGCCGATCAAGAAATTTCTCGCCTTTCTGGAAGCAGAATATTGACAGCAGTGTCCTATGGACACTAATATGAAGAAACAAAATTCAGTCCTTACTCTCACAATATATTCTCTAAGATCCACTTCAATATTGTCTTCCCATCTAGAATTAGGTCACACAAATATTCTGCTTCCTCGTAATTTCTGATTAAAATCTTTCACACACCCACCAAACCCGTCGTATTTGCTACATGCCCCATTCAGGTCATCCTTGATTTAATCACCCTAACAATATTACGTGAAGAATACGTATCTGTAAGTTACTTAGTACGCAATTTTTTTCCATTAGCCTGGTACTCCCATTCTCTTGGGCATAAGAAGTACCTTTAAATGTTTTATCCTATAAAATGTTCACGAACCCAGGAACAACCAAGACGTTAAACCGATACATGTTCAGTGGCCCATACAAACGTTTGTACGACTGACAGTAACAAGTAACCCAACCGCAGTGGCACGAAGTCATATGTCTGATAATGATACAGCTAAAATACTGGGTGTTCCCTTTACAGTTTTTGTACACTGTAACACACAGTCTCACATAACGGTACATGTACCAGTGTGCTTGTAACTGACATCCATTTGTATCGCTGGAGGAAATAAAGTGCCTTCAGAAAATATGATCAAAGTGACCTACTTCTTACTGATGTAGCATCACAGACACTCTCATGTAGGCTGAAATCACTCTATTGCAGCAACAAGAGACATGCGATCATTTGGACAATCGCAAAGAATGATTACAAACACGCCCTTGATCTCATTATTGACACTTCTCTGTAGTCACGCGTTTCCTACTTTCGAAGCGAAAGAAGCGTACAATTTCTTTCTCTCTGTCGTATGTGTTGTCTACGTTTCAGACGAAGTAGGTATTTAATTGGCTGCATATAAGGCAAAAGAAACAGCGTGTAACTGCAACTCGACAGAGACAAATCTAAATGTCGTTATGTCTTTAAGGGCAGATCTACCCACTCTCTATTACTCTCTTCTGAATCTTTCCTCTTCCCTTTCCTATTTGAAGCCACAACGACTGAAATATAAAATTATACTTATCGATTATACTAGTGTGCAAATTGGTGTCTCAAAAAACATTAATCACCAACAAATGCGCAAAGAGTTTTTTCATCAATTGTAACACACTCCTACATGTTTCGACCCTGCTGGGTCATCTTCAGGGAGAACTTTCTGTTGTCGTTACACTAAGGTTGCACTTTACAATTGAGCGAGAATGTGTTGTTGACTGTGTGCTGGGTTGTTTTTGGAGGCGTGAACAGCGCAAGCCGGGACCACACAGAGTTCATGCCTCCAAAAACAACGCAGCACACAGTCAACAGCACATTCTCGCTCAACTGTAAAGTGTAACCTTAGTGTAACGACAACAGAAAGTTTTCCCTGAAGATGACCCAGCAGGGTCGAAACATATAGGAGTGTATTACAATTGATGGAAAAACTCTTTGCGCATTTGGTGGTGATCAATGTTTTTTTGTATACTGTAGTGCACGGACGTGGAACACATTAAAATTGGTGTCTCACTTCAACAGAAAAATGCAGACTGACGAAAAGGGAAAACGTATAGAGACAATACGTATTTGGACCTAATAGGCATAAAGTATAAAAAAACTGGAGAAAATCTTATAATTAGAAGTTCAGCCTTACAATGACGGTGGTTAGTACAGGTAACACCCGTTTAACATTTAAACACTTAGCACTTTGTCGACACACACTGCATTTATATACCTTGTATGATTCTCGCAAAACACTGTTGTTGTTGCGCTATACATCAGTAACCAATTAGTCTTTGCAATAGGAACATACTGTGTTCTCCGTGAGGTACGAACTGAATCTTTATATGTAATGTTGATTAATTTAAGTCTTCAAAGGATTACGCTGTCTCTCAAAAACACGTGTCTTATATGTGGGAAAACACGACAAATTGCAGAAAATATCACAGTTTATTTATTATGTACAGAACCAGAAATAGCAAAAGATTAACTGTATTGAACTTGAGTGAAAATAATACGCAGGAAACGTCTCGGGTGAAGAGTTTTTTTTTTGCCTTCCTCTCTTCTACTTAAATACATAAACATTGAACTAAGCAACACTGATTTTTTTTCTGTTATTAGGCAGTCACTATGAACTTAAAAAAACGGAACGCCTTATGTATAGACTATGTCCGCCCGTCTGCGGCCTGGTATCAGCGACGGAACTGTTTGTCGGATTTTCATGAAATTTGGTATAGCAGTCCCTTATAAGAAGTCAAGCAGGCATGAGTTTAGTCAAAATGGGTTCTGTGACATATTTTACCTTAGGGCGTAAAAGAATCTATACGCGCACGTTCCCCATTTCTTGACCGCTTTAGGTGAAATTCGGTACAGGACAAGTCCACGTAATGACGTCGAGCAGGTTTTGAGTTTTACGAAAATCGGTGTAATTAAAGCCACACTTTAGGGCATAAGTGAACCTACGTGTGTACAAATACTTTCCACATTTATTATTAGATTTGGGTGAAAGAGATTTGCAGAAAACTTTGTTCAGCATTTGCAAGTTACGTGAAAAACGGTGGAGCGAAGGCTGTGTTTTTATTATGTGGGCAAATGGAGTTATATTTACGCGTGTACCGTAAGAACCTATGATATTTTTAAAGTAAAGAACCCCTTGGTAAAGTCTGCATACAACACCGTAAAGTGCACAATGTCCAGTCTTGCTTGATTTATGTGGGTGTGAAACTTGGTCTGTTACAAAGAGGGAGTTAAGACTGAAGTACTGGTGAGAATATTTGAACGTAGGTAGTGATGTAGCTAGGACTTTTGAGTCCCTGTGCAAGGCTTGCCGATGTGTTCTGTCGAGCCCATGAAGTACATGGCCACTCTTTGTGAAATGAACATGAACAGACTTGGTTGTTAAGTAAAACGGTTTTCTTACAACGGCATGCAAAATCAGCGTTGCCAACCTACCAACAAACAACTGGGCTAAGAAAGACTCGAAATTACGCTGTTTTTCTCGAAATTATACCATGTTTATTAACAAACTTATGAAAGTTCCGTAGAAAAGTCATTAAATAATGTAAACCTCTACAAATTATATAAAAACACAGTCGCATACAGTAAGACAGTAAATGTCATGACTGTAACCAACTTTGTGTGTAATATTATGACGCCGCTGCTGGTGAAGCTGAAGCCTATTCGCGCGAAGTTCAGTTCTTGCAAATACACCCCAATAGTTGGCGGCCTGCTAGCGTAAAAAATTTTTGCGTTGGGTTCTTGGGCCCCTACGCCGTGCAGAAACTTGCTATGTGGCAGTTACGCTACTGGATCCAGGAGAATAAATTGACAGGATGGATAATATTACATGCTTAAGGGCCGTGATCTGTACTCTGCATCATATAATCAGTCTAATTTATAGTAAAAAATCAAGAAATATGTGATGGGCGGGATACGTATCATGGGGACGGAGCCAAATGACACAAGCGGTAAGGTGCCTGAACTGGGTATTAGGGTGATGCCCGATTTGAATCCTAGCAGGGAAACCCACTGTCCCGGCTGTGGTATTTCATAGTTTTCCTCAGTTCCTCCAAGAAGACAGCAGTGGCACCTCAAATTAGACCACAGCCGTTTCCTTCCACGTTCTTCCAAATTCCTCACCCACCAGCTGTCCTACCATTCAACGTTATACAACCGGAGCCATGGACAGCGTCTTTAAATCATGCATAATCATCATCATCATCATCATCATCATCATCCATCCATCCATCACGACTTAGACCTTAAGAGGCCTGTTTCTGTCTCGTCTAATAGTCTCTTCGAAGACCTTCCAAGTCGTCTTCGTCCATTTGGTCTGTAATTCAGCATTATTTTGGGCATCCTGTTGTTGTTCAGTCTTGTTACATGCTGTAGCCAATTTGATTTGTATCTTCTTAGTTTCTCGTCAGCTGGTTTTACTTTCAGTTGTTCCAATGCATAAACGTAAATAAATAAATTACATGGGGGATAAAATACGTACACAAAATTGTAGTCGGGTCACGTGAATAGGACAGTGGTTAGGAGACCTGCGGGGGGGGGGGATGGTATTATAACATTCAAAAGGACTAAGGGAAATTTGATGTGAGACTATGGACTGAATTCAGCGGTGTCATGACAAGAGCTTTGGGCTCTTATGAATATGGCAGTGTGGGACTTTGTAACAGCTACACGAATGTTAGCTTCTGAATAAGAATTTACCTACATGGAATTATTATCTGGAGGAAAAATGTGTTACATTCAGGCACGGCTAACTGTAGAACTACAATTAACACCATCTTCACTTCGAGATGGAGAAGAATTTGCTGACAACGTGCTGATTCATGGGTAAGGAATTCGAAACGTTCCTGTTTGTCGTAGTTCCTCTAGAAGCGAAGGAGCGTAGAGTTCGTCTCTGGACCGAATCGAACGCAATAATGAGAAGAAGAATGTGCACCGCATCACTGCCCACTCGATCGTTGCTAGGATGATGTCACTGTTAAGCTGTAACGACCATCAGATTTGGTGGATGGAATAGGACAACTAACCGGTCCAGATGCGCTCTGCTGAAGCTGGACTGACCTTGAACCGCACACTCCAGTTCATTCCACTGACACTAACTAAAATCATTTGTTACTTTCTTCTTCCAAGGTCGCCCGCGCAAGATTCGCACTCACACAATTTGTCGCCTCCACCGCGTATATGGCAAATTATTCCTGAAAACAATGGCCGAAATTTTGAACAAGCCTCTACTGGATCCAGTTACAGCAACAAATTAACTGTATGGAGAAAAGTGACAAGCTGTTTGTCGCTCAGCTAATCCAGAAGTTTCCCGCCTTGGAGAAGAGCTGGTCAAAAACTTCGGCAAACCCGCATGAAAATCAAACTTTGCTTCTTAAAGCTCCGAATGGTGCTTCTCGAATTGATTAAATCTCCCTGCCCCCTCGCCTAATCTCACATACGCTGCACCTGGACAGATAGTGTTGTCAGTACGCCCAGTTAGTTTTCGTCCACGTGTCTTTTCAATTCTGCAACTGGTATAAAAACTGATTATTACATGTCAATTGCCTATAAAATGTGACTCCTATTAGGCCTCTTACTTTGAACTAATTTTATACCGTTCCGAGTTCCGTGCTGCATTTCGCCGATATGACCAACAGCCTGAATTTGTGCGAAACACTGTGACAGCCGGAAACAGAAACACCACATTCGAGACATGGGAAATTATTTCTTCGAAGTTGTCTACTTTAAATTATGGCCCATCTAAATGTCCATGCAGTCAGGAGTGTGACCACGTACTGCAAGCAGTGGCAGTTATATCAGATGATGGAAGCAGTTGATAAAGTGTAGCTAAACACATCAACAAAGAGTGAAAGGAAAGTACAGGATGAAGGGATGAAGAGGGTGAGGGAGACAAAGACAGAAAAGGATAAATTATCGTAGGAAAGAAGAAAACAAAGAACAGCACGTCTTACGACTCTGAGAAAGGGGGCAAATAACCCGTGAACCACCACGATCGGTCAGCGCAACTGACCAGGTGTCGGCCCCACAACATGGCCCGAACCGGTCAAGGGACAGACGCACTATTACGCAATAGCCTACGGGCAGATTCTTAGCAGTGACGGATTCTTGAATAGGAACCAAGACTAAGTTCGCTGGTAGTGGCGCTTTCTTGAATATAACCCAAGATTCAGATTATTGGCAAAGGCGGATTCAACCAAAACCATGATTACTGACAACTAAGGATTTCTGAACACAAAACAAGACCCATAGCACTGGCAGTGGAGAATTTTAGAACAAAAGTCAAATCCGTATGTCATTTAGAAGTGCTCACTGCCGAACACATAGCAAGACCCAGATATCTGGCAGTGGCGTGTAGCTGAATACAAGCGTAGGTGTAGACTGTTAGCGAGGGAACATTCCTGAACTTGCACAATTACTTTGGTCGTTAGCAGTAGTGGATTGCTGATATCTTCCAGTATCAGGAACACAAAAGTACGCATTTTCTTCCGCCTTATATTATTTTTACTGGAGACAAGCTTTCGTGTTCAGATGCCACAGAATACCTAGCCTGTCATATTCCTACCGTTATGGGACCGCCACGTAGCCACATACGAGCAACACGGAAGCACGAAACCACTGGACCCAGAGCGATCAGATATAGAAGCAAGCGTTCTACACTAATATTTGCCATGCGAATTTAATCCTGCTTCATATCGGTAAAAGTAAAGCCTTTTCACGTGCAGCTAAAAATCAATCAACGCCCTTTAAATTATCCATAGGACGAATATTTGTGAAAGAAAAATAAGACATCATTAAGATTTACAACTTTTGACATATTTCTCGCTATACGTTTAACGATATACCAGGAAGAATTTATGATTCCACACAATGTCATGTTATCAAATCCATGTAGCAGGGTCGTTCGTGGGAAGGTAACAGTTGCTCCGCCACAAAGAGAATTCCCGAGCTTTGTGGAACCTGAAGATTCATTTCCGTTTTTAATGTGTTCCATGGCCGTGCACTATATTATACAAAAACATTAATCACCAACAAATGCACAAAGAGCGCACAATCAACAGCACATTCTCGCTCAACTGTATAGTGCAATCTAGTGTAACGACAACGGAAAGTTTCTCCCTAAAGATGACCCAGCAGGGTCGAAACATGTAGGAGTGTGTTACAATCGATGAAAAAAACTGTTTGTGCATTCGTTGGTGATTAATGTTTTTTTGTATTCGTTTCCGTGTTCACAACAGGAGGCAGTAATCCCTGTACTCAGGAAGACAGTCCAATTTACACCCCTCCACCCTGTTTCCTTAAGGTTCACTTTAATATTACTTTCCTTCTATGTTTAGGCTTTCTAATTGTTCTATTCCCTGCCGGTCTTCCGACCGAAATTATTTACGAATTTGTCACTTCTCCAACTCATGCTACACGCTGCGCCAACTGCCACTCCGGTATTTGATCGCCCTAACAGCGTCTCGTGAGAAGCAGCAATTATGAAGATCCTCTTCAATTTTGTGAAGCCTCCCGCTATTTTCTCTGTCATAAGTCTGAAATTCTCCTCAACCCGTAACTCTGAATTACAAATAAACTAAGCCCTTCCTTTTAATGCGAGAGATTAACTTTTAAAACCACACGAAACCACAAGGAGAATGAAAGTTTCTGTATTATACTCCTGACGTTTTCTGGCAGCAGACGCGAAGGTAAAAATTTCTGAAATGAAAGACAACACGTATTTTCCGAATTTAATCTGCACTTTCTTGGTGAACGCAAGTTTGATTTTATACTCTTGTACCCAAGTGTTTTAATCTGACCACATTTCAGGGGATTTTAAATTAAACTTTTGCCTATATTGCGATTTTAATTACGAGTATAGTTATTCTTAAAGCACATGCACATGTATTAGTTTTTCTCTGCGCGTTCTTCTCGACCTACGTCGTTAATAGCGCCTAATAGAACTTCTATGTTCTTATTCACATCGTAAGTTTCCGCCCATTAAACTATCACCTCGATGTGTGACATTCCGTTGCACTACTTATGTCAATCAGCAATTACACACCTTCAAACACAACTTTTACTAGTAAACAAAACTTTGTTAATGCGTAATCCCACTCACTCTAGAGTAAGCATAAACTATGTTAATGCGTAAACCCACTCACTCTACAGTAAGCATAAACTATGTTAACCCCTTAAGAACGAAGCGTATCTGTCTTATATAAGGACTCAGTGCGTACCGCGCTGTAAACACTCTCCACTTCGGTTATAAAAACCAATCTCTTAATGTTTTATAAGGCAAAAGTTGCTGTTTGTTCTGAGATCCGTACAAAACACATAAACGCAATGTGGGCACCACGTAGAATTTTTTAATGTTAAACCTGGCTGTATGTAAAGTTACCGCTAGGCTTTAAAAGGTTAATGCGTAATCCCACTCACTCTAGACTAAGCATAAACTAAGACTTGTTTACAAATAAATTTATCATCAGTAGCTCAGACCAGATGCTGATATGTCCAAGGAAATTTCATTCTCTCGTTTTCGTGGACCCTCCTAACAAACGTATCTTTAAACAAAATCGAAACGTAACTGATATAAATCATCTGCCTGTCTTAGATCAGACTTTTCTAGGTCTCATATCTAGGCAATTTTGTAGTCAATGCGATCAACTTGAAAGTACTGCAATAGCACTAGATGTATAAAACTTGTCTCGCGAGTTTCTCCTCCTCTTTGGTATGTGAAAATCGCCTCATCTGGGCCTCGAATCGGTATTTTGACTACATACCCACATTTACTCACGCCTTCGCCCCGCATCACCACTCCAGCTTCATCTTGGAAACAACGGGATCGCCGTAAAGGTAGGCAACTTCCCGCACTCTACTGCAACTACTGTAGTCTACAGACATAGCAGGGAGCACATGTAAACATTACTGTGAGTAGCACTCCATTAACAAAATTGTGCAGGTCTACTGACCGTTGCCTGGTGTGTTATTCCTACATTTCCGGAAGAGTTCGGAGACTTTCCGGCTTCACGACCTTTTTTTTTGTTTTGCTTTCTTTCTTTATTAACTCTTTGTTTACTGCATGTACCACCAAGTTATACATTCAAAATCTCACCAATTTGCCCCACAGTTCAGTATAATTCTCACAACAAACACCACCTGCAGCACCAGCACTGGTTTCTATAATGAAGACGGAGTGTATTTACTGTGTGTAATCTTTAGTTAAAATTAATTTTAGTCCTGAAATTGTTAAAAGAAAAATTTCAATCCAAGAAAATCACATGATATTACACGCAAAGACAATGAAATTAATTTAGGGGAGTTACCATATCGGCAAATAGTGTTTTCTTAACGTGATTTGCTGTGCCTACGAATAGCCTTATAGCTTCTATGTTCCGTGACAGATACTGTCTTCAGCAAAAATTCCCCCACAGAAAAAAGGTTAAAGCTGTTACTAGGCTTAAACACCACGCTACGAGTGGCGCTACTGCATGCGTCTCTATGCAGATATATTTCTTGGGAACTTCTCGCTACCCATTTGTTTGACATGCACTCTCACTGTGGCATGTATCTCCCACTACGTCGTCAACTTCTAAATGTTGTCTCTATTATTTTCTTAGTTACGTGATCTGTTAAGGAAAAAACTAGCCTGTAATCTGAGAAACCTCATTTGTTGTAATTTGGAAATTCTACAGACAGTTACCGTGGAGTTTGCAGTTGACCTTGGCAGTGATTTACGTGGCGGAAAGCGGACCGTCCTTTGCTCGTGACCAGTAACAGACGTATTCCAGTTAACAATAAGTTGGGCTGAAGCGCAGTCGCGTTTTGCGCATGTAATATAATACAGTTATGTTCTGTAGTGTCCTGTGTGGTTACAGCTGTGCATAAATTTGGTTTATGTTTACACGTATTATAAACGAAACGCCTAACAAATGTCGACCAGTGGAAAAAGGTCATGCAGTGATGTTTTTGACAGGATCTCTGTGTGCTTTCCCTCGACCGTCGCAGGGAGTGTTAAGGGACACTACCCAAGTTATGCAAGTCAAATGCATTATCTTGAGTAACTGGTGGCGCCTCTGTCTCTCTCTCTCTCTTTTAAGTCCGAATTTCTGATTACCTGAACTTCAGAAAATCCATTAACTTTGATTCTTTCAAGCAACATGCCAATGTTGGTACCCCTGTTCCACAACACTGTTGACAACAGTGCTGAGGCAATTGTGACGAAATGTCTCGAATCTGCACTTGACGTACAATGCACTGTCGTGACTTGCCAGTTGTTGTCGCTCTTCAGCCTCTTGTTACCTATTACAACAGCGCTGCGGAAAAAGAGAAACCTCTCGAAACAAAATTCCGTACATAATCGCGGAGTTCGGAGTCGGATATTGTCTCGTGTTAAGAAAAGCGAAACGAGGGACTGAAGGGGAAACTGCTTATTGACTCAAACCTTACAGACCCGTGTACAGCAAACGGGTAACGTCCAGGACAGGCGCTTTCTGCTTAGCAGCATTCTCCTTGGGAAAATTAAACACAGCTGCTTACTTCCTCTTTCCTGACTTCCCAACTTCTACCTTCCACCTATCCAGCCACTGGTTTTATCTATCTATCTATCTATCTATCTATCTATCTATCTATCTATCTGTCTGTCTGTCTGTCTGTCTGTCTATCTATCTATCTGTCTATCTATCTATCTATGCATCTATCTATGTATCTATCTATATCTCTACCCGTATTATTTCTCTTTCTCCTCATTTTTCCCTTCCTTACTCTCGTAATTACTTATATTCCAACCCTTTTCTTCGTCCTTCTCTTTCTGGTTTCTTCTAGCTCACATTTAACATATTTTCCCTGCTTTCTTCCTTTTATCCGCGCCTTATAATTTCTCTTCAATTTTATCTCTTCCTTCCTTGTTTCGGTCTGAACGCCTTGCGCCACTCACACGTCTTCGTGCTCGGTACTCAGACAATTCATTTAAAAATGCACTCCTTTATGTCAGTAGCGGAGAACCGGGTGGTGTCTTGGTCTGTTTAACCCTTTAAAGACGAAGCGTGTCTGTTTTATATAAGAACTCAGTGCGTACCGCGCTGTAAACACTCTCCACTTCGGTTATAAAAACCAATCTCTTAATGTTTTATAAGGCAAAAGTTGCTGTTTGTTCTGAGATCCGTACAAAACACATAAACGCAATGTGGGCACCATGTAGAATTTTTTAATGTTAAACCTGGGCGTATCTAAAGTTACCGCTAGGCTTTAAAAGGTTAAAACGCTGTATTATCAGGCACGTTGGGATATCGGTAACGCTGTAGACTTGTATTCTGGAGATGCCAAGTTCCACTCACATTCCGGACTCTGGCTATCGCCACTGGGGACTTACGTAATCTTCCTCAGTCTGTCCAGGCAAATGCTAAGACAGTACCTTGATCAGGCCACGACCGCTTCCTTCCAAATTCTTTCCAGTTCATCATTCATTAATCACTCTGCCTTCCACGCAATACATCGAGATCCTAGGAGCACTGTACAATAAACAATAAAGAGAAAAGAGACGACAATGCTGTATCAACTGTATCGAATGAAACGGCTATGCACGGTGAGCTTCGGGATGGAAGGCGGTCGTGGCCTGCTGGTTCCACCGTGCTGCGTCTTGTAACACGACAATCGTGCATTTATACCAAGACATGCAATTACCTGCTGATAAATAGCTGTAATGTTCCACCAACTATTATTTCATCTATTTAAACATGGGCCCAAGGCCACTGAAAATTCGAGTGGATAGGAGTACTCCATATAAGAGTATTACATGTATATTCCAAATGCTAATTTTGCGTTTTAGACAATTCACTTACATACACTTAGCGCAGATGAGAATGATAGAGTGCACAAGGAAGAACTTCATTAAATATTAGCCACTTAGAAAATGTTCCAATAAACGCTATGAACCTTAACGAGGCTTGTAGCCTTTAATTTCTTTCAGTTATACGCAATACGAATGACTGATTTGAGGTTCACGTCAAGTGTGAGTTATACTCGTATTAACCCTTTAAAGAGGAAGCGTATCTGTTTTATATAAGGACTCAGTGCGTACCGCGCTGTAAACACTCTCCACTTCGGTTATAAGAACCAGTCTCTTAATGTTTTATAAGGCAAAGTTGCTGTTTGTTCTGAGATCCGTACAAAACACATAAACGCAATGTGGGCACCACTTAGAATTTTTTAATGTTGAACCTGGTCGTACGTAAAGTTACCGCTAGGCTTTAAAAGGTTAAACCAATGAAGTGACCTGTCGGCACGCCATGAAGACATATGAAAGGTGGACCTATTGCTCCACTCGTTCTTAACCTCAGCGCCGGGCGACGTTAAGTGGTCAAATTTACCCCTCGGGTAAAACGCCCCGATACCTACTGAATATGAGACTGGGTGGGCTCCGTTCGGTCTGGACGGTTTGGAGAACAGAAAAATTCTTACATATTCCGGGAGTTAAACCCTGATCCGTTCGTTGCACATTGTGTGATCGTACACTTGCTTCCAGTGGTACGGATTCCAAGTTAAAACCCATCAGTTGGTTCAAAAGTCATAAAGGACACATAACACATGGAGATGATATGACAAGCTTAGCTTTCTTTATAAAATCAGGAAAGTAGGCTAAACATAAGACAAAGAGACGGATGGAACTTAAAACAGAAGCAACATAACGCCGTCACAGGCCTATGAACTATAATGCCTTGATGTGAGAAAAACTGTTTTCCTTAAATAAGATCTATTTGCAAATCCTGGTTCGTAACCTAAACACATAACATGGTCTACAACTCTTCTTTGTTATTCGTATGTATGAAGAATGTGTCTTGACTTTCTTTGCTGTGGGATAGTGAAAAGTCTCTCACAGTAAACATTACCCATACTGAATGCATGTGGTACTTTCTCGTGTGGCTATGAATGCGAATAACGACCCACTGAAATGGCATTTTCATCCTGTTCTTCGGCGGTATTTGTTATCCCCTTTATGCAGAGTATTTACAATTACACACCTAAAACAAAACATGTTTATAGGGTATACAATGTTGTAGCTACTCTGTAGTTACAGTTTATGGTAATGAATTGGTATTTCCCATGTCGAACTATTTTGTACTCTTACATTACTTTTCCCCCACGTAGGTGTGCTGTGCCCAGTATGACTGTTTATCATCTATTTACTATTTATTATTACTATTATTGGTGGTGGTGGTAGCGGCGGCGGCGGTGGCGGTGGTGGTGGCGGCGGTGGTGGT